>KV908441.1:105000-147500 GCA_002005505.1 Botryococcus braunii
GTGGGAAGTGTTTCAGTTCTCTTCAACCACGGCTCTGGCTGAGATGGCCTTAGTTTTGGGGTGAACGGAAGACGGTTCAAGACAGATAGTCAAGCGAGGATAGCAAAACGGACCTTGGAGAATTCCGCTCTTCGCCCTGGAAAAGGGATTCCCGGTTGGGCTTCGTTGTGACTTAGAAGTAGAGTCACGAACATTTGTTCCATACGCTTCCTGTTGTCAGTTTGACATGCACATGTATCCTCTCCCTTATTTAGTATACATATGTTGAAATTGCCTTTGAAGGAGGTGCCTGCATGTGTGCATGTTTGTAGGTTGTGGGTAGTGTACCTGCAGGCTTCATATTTAAGATTAAGAGTGAAGCCTATTCTAACCGCATACCAAAATTCCATCATGCAGGGACGCGGAATCTAGGGGCCAAATACTGAAGGTGATATTTATAGATATAGCATGCATCTCGAACGAAGCCTATTGAGCCGGACATTAATCATGGTTTTCAGGAAGGGATTCGCACGATTTTGTCCGAGTGGGGGTCGAGCTTTTTAGCTGCAGTAACGTCGATTTTGGTGGAAAGTATCGTAGTGCATGCCAAATCTCTTTATCGAATGTGAGTTTTCTAGATTGACACGTTTAAACCATTTGTGGGCAGGGTTGTCCATTTCATTTTTCTGTCACGGCCCCGTGGCCTTGAAACCTGCATCAACTCCTGTTTTCTGCAGCTTTTGATGGCCGGAGTCGAACCCCACCACAAGACTTTTGCAAAAGCAATTGCGGCTTTTCTGGCCTGGGAAACCCAAACTTGGCAGGAGGTTGCAGCCAGGTCTGGCTGGTAAGCCTGCACGGGCGCAACGAGTCCTGCAGTGGGAAGGTTGCCTATGGAAATCCGTCTAGCATCCTTAAAGCTGTCACCTTTTCCAGACTGGAACTCCTCCCGCTGTTTACTGCTGCATGCACGCCCATGTGGCATCCTTTATAGGGTACCCGTGCCCAACGGTATCCAAATTTTTTTCGTGTTTAAATGGCTGAATATTATCAGGGTTTTGAATCGGGGTTGTACTGCTGCGGTCAATTACTGTTAAAGGTACGTCTAGACAGGATCGCCACCCAGGGATTACGGCCCTGAGACCTAGCTGTTAGAGGGACTTACTGGACTGCTCTCGGTCCTGCGACCGGTCTTTCGGACGATAACCGGAGGTTGGCTCCGTTGGCTTTCAGGCTCGTTCGGCTCCGAGCTGCGGGGCTGGACTCGTGCTGGGTCTGGTGGTTTAAGTGTTATTAGTTTACTAACGGTTTTATCAAAAGGATTTTGTTCTCCAGGATGTGTGTTTTCTTCCTATGGTGTTTTCTTGAAGTCCGTCGGGGTCTTGCGGATCAGTGTTTAGGCGGCTTACGGCTACGTCGCGGCTATTGTTCAGATATTGCTCTGCGGTTGTGAGTACCTAGAATATGAGTATTTTGAGGTTTCTGTGGAGTCGAAAGGTGGTGTGTGTTTGATCTCGTGGCGTGGTTGGTATTCCCGCGGAGGGGGTCTGTATAACGACTAAATTACTTTGATATTTTAATGTTCCCACAGAGTTTCTACTATGACAAGTCAATTCTATCAATATTCTTTCACAATAAATACAATTTCACGTGTTACAATGCAAGTTAACGGTTATCACCGGGACGATCAATGGCCTAACTCGGCAAGACAGTGGTGTCACAAAAGCACAATAATACTGCAAGGGCAGTGTCACAATTACGATTCAAATAACAGGTCAAACAAATACCATCCCTATTCGCCGGGGGCCGCGGACAGAGTTCAGTTCTTGGTGCGAGAGTCTTACATGCACGTTGGAAACTTGGAAACAACTGTAAACTTGTGGGCCGGAGGCTGAGCCCCTAATATACACTCCCCTCTCGTAATACGGACAGCCGTATTAACACATCCCATCACCTGATCAGGAGCGGTTAAGGCGTCGCCAACTCACTGATCAACGGACGGCTGAAAGACAAATTTCCTGGTGCCCGACTGCATGGCACCTACCGAGTAGCAAAGTTTCCACGAACATTCAGTTTCAACCGTTGCTTCGAATGAAGTCACCCGAATACACAATTTGGCCCTCAGGACCTAAATCAGGGATAAATACCCCAACCCAGGTACAAAAGGGTAAAGACAAGCGCCATTTTTCCACGACTTTATGAATTGTCAAATAAGAGCCATAATAAAAGCTGTACAAGTCCGATTGAGGGTCGTATACCAGTCACTTTTGTGGTTACGCCAAATATACACATTATCACTTAAATCATTCGGATGGCCACCAATATACACGGTCACACTCCAGTTCACGACATATGTGGCATCCTTTCCCCCCCTTAAAGGAGAGAAAGTCTGGAACGACTTTCGAGAGTGTTTGTCGAGAGGACTAAAGAGCATAAAGTACAATGCCTATGACATAAGATACAAATAGTACGGGTATTCAATTCTGTCTTATACTCACGCATGTAAGAATTCTTTCCTCCTCTAAGGGTTGGTCTTACTAATATCTTCGTGATATCATAATGTATTGAACTTAATATAATTTACTGAATAAGGTACAACATGTACTGCATCAAGTGTACTGCCTATGGTCATCAAGGGATGCCCATTTTACACCACCAGAGTTCGAATGCATCAGATTGCTTCCACCTTGAAGGTGTACATGTCTGATAAAAGCAAGTTTCTCGGGACCAGAGCTGGTGTGACATCCTTCTCCATCTTTGGGCTTCCAAACCCTCCAAATTCAATTGGTCCAGCCAGATTATTGCATGTTCCTTGTTAAGATATCCATGATAGTAGAACGACTCCAATTGTGTCGGCTGCATGCGGCACGCTTGGTCTTTGCTCATTGTTCCTTGAACAGCTCCTTGTACTTCGTCCTTACCGCAAGGTACTTTGTAGGTATCGTTGTCCATTGCTGCGCGTTGGGAAGGTGTTTCATAATGCACCGCCTTTGCGGCATCACCGTTGTTCATCGGGGACCCTTGGCCCATGAGTATAGATGCGCGGGGCTGAATTGCTCTTCGCTTACATATGCCATCCAATTCCAAACTCCAACATTCCCTCAAGATACTGCTTTGGCTCAAGTCCTTTGAAGCAAGCTTCTTCTCATTCACGGTCTTTCTTCGTAGGAAGGATGCGACCTTCAGCACTCTACCGGTAGTGGTGTAACTTACTTTAAACATTTTCAATGCGTGCAATACTATTCCTTTTCTAATCATTTCCTTTTCTTTAGTGGTGGCTGGGATGGTACTTCCCAACGGTATGTATTGATTCTTTCCAGGTCTTTCCTTTAGAATTTTGGATAACAAGCGTGCTGTCGTCGTAGTACTCCTTGAAGATGAAGGGGCCCACAAATGCTGGGGCCAACTGGTGCTTTTTCCGGTTTTTGACGGCTATTAAGTCTCCAGGCTGTAGGTTACGTAGCCCTTCTTCAATTTCACGTCCACGCTTCGTGGGCTTCAGTTTCTGAGCGTATTCTCTTTTCTGGCGCTCCTGGGCGCGCAAAATGTTGGTGTGGGCGGCTGCTATCTCCTCTTGATGTCTCTCGCAGGGGCAACTTCCTTCCCCGCCTGCTATGTCCGGCGTGGTGCTTGGTAAGGTCTTGTTATCGATAGGTAGGGTGGCTGCTCTTCTGTACAATAACCGGAAGGGGCTGTGCTTGGTGGAACCTTGGGGACTCGTCCGGTACCCCAGAAGAATATCAGGTAGCTTGCGGTCCCATGCTCCAGGGCTTTGCCCGAGCTTCTCTTTCAATGTGCCATGAAACCTCTCAACGAGGCCGTTGGCTTGTGGATGGTATGGGCTGGTCTTTCTTACTTCTATGAAACATTGGTCCATTAATGTCTGGAATTCTCCTTGCCATTCCTGGCCATTGTCCGTAATAACAATCTGGGGGCAGCCGTGCCGTGCCAGAATCTCTTCTTTGAAAAATTTTGCGGTAGTCGATGCTTCTTTGTTTGGGATAATCTTGGCCTCCACCCATTTGGTGAGGTAGTCTATGGCGGTGGCAATGTACACTTTCTCTCGCCCCGAGGGCGCATCCATGGGTCCTGTCAGGTCCACTCCAATCATATGAAAGACCCCCGTGACGGCTACGGGAGTCAGCTCCACCGGCTTGGTGAGCTGAATAGTCCTGAATTGACATCCAGGGCAATGCTGGATGTATATTTTGACGTCGAGGGACATATCCGTCCAGTAAAAGCGCTCCTTGATGAGGTGGATCGTGCGGTTAATTCCGTAGTGGCCCATGTCGTCGTGTAGCTCCTTAATGATGTCAAGTCTGTCCTCGTACCATGGTACGGTTCGTGGGCCAAATCCTCTTGTGGCCTTCCGTACAAGTGGCCAGTTGCGGGTCCTCCATTCAATAGGGAATTCTTCGGCGGCAAAGTAGTAGTTCTGGGCCCGGCGTGCTATTCGCTTAGCATCCTTGCGGCTTGTCCCAGGTCGGTGTCGTTTGTCAGCGGCTAAGTAGTCAAGTACTTCTTCATCGTCCACAATGTCGCGAGAGGGGACGGCATCCGCAATCTGGTCACATAAAGGGCATAGCCAGGGTCCCCTGGGTACCCGGGCCAGTGCAGGCTCCAAACAGTCGATGTGGTATCCGTGGTTGCAGAGGTCACATAGTAGCATGGTCTCCTCATCATCTCTTCCCGTGCATACTTGGCACGGTACATCCTCCATAAGCGGCGGGCTGTCGATACGCGTACGCGGTGTAGTCATAGGTTCTTGGCTGGCCAGAGCGGCAGAAGGGCCAAATAAGGTCTCCGGAGGTAGCGGCAGGTCTCGAATTGGTGGGGGTTCAACCCTTGTCTCCGAATGTCGGCGTAAAGGTTGTGGTACTATCATCTCTTCATGTTGCGTGGCGTCTTGAGTAGGCGGCAAGTAGGGCTGGTCCAAGTCCATTCTGTCCTCAACGGGCGGCATATTCTCTTTGTCAAGGGTCATGGTGTAGCAGCAGTGCATGTGGTTCTCCTCAATGTTCTCTTCTTCTAGCAGCGGCGGCGGCGGCGGCTCTTCACTGTAGTCTTCTTCAGGGGGCGGCAATAGGCGTAGACGAGAAAGGCAATCCACATTCCCATGCAAGGTCCCCGAGCGGTGCTGGATGTCAAAGTCATATTCTTGCAGTTCGATGGCGTATCGTGCTAGCTTGCCGGACAAGTTGCGTGTGGTGAGTAACCACTTTAAAGCTTTGTGGTCTGTTACTATAGTAAATTGAACTCCATAGAGGTAGGGGCGGAATAGCTTCACGGCCCACACTATGGCAAGTAGCTCCCCATCCGTTGGAGAGTAGTTGAGCTCTGCTCCTTGTAGAGTTTTGCTGGCGTATGCGATCACATGGTCACCATCCTCAAGCTCCTGGCCCAGAATAGCGGCGGCGGCTCCGGGCTGCCAATCAGTGTATAGGGTGAATTTCTTGCTGAAGTCGGGGTATCGTAGAAGCGGTGCATCCACTAGCATAGCCTTGATGGCTTCGAAGGCGGCTTGGCAGTCAGTAGTCCAATTGAAAACAATCCCCTTTTTCGTAAGCCGCGTCAATGGGGCAGATATGGCGGCCATGTTGTGCAGAAATCTCCTGTAGTAGTTTGCAAGTCCCAAAAGGACCTGACTTCGGTCACGTTGTCGGCGGTGCTGCGTTGAGAACTGCCTCAACCTTGGAAGGGTTGGGTTTTATGCCTTGAGGCGTAATAACGTATCCTAAGTACAACACTTCACTGCAACATAACTCACACTTGGCTGGGTTGGCTCTAAAGCCCACCGCACGGAAGCGTTCAAGCACTAATTTCAAATGAGTGAGGTGGTCCTCGAATGTGCGGCTGTATACCAAACAATCATCTAAATAAATGACACAACACTTGCCTATTAAGTCTTGCAATAGAGTGTTAACAAATCTCTGAAGCGTAGCCGGGGCGTTACGCAAGCCGAACGGCATTGACACAAACTCGAATAAACCTTCTTTGGTAGTAAAAGCGGTCTTTGCACGGTCCTCTGGGGCTACTGGTATTAACCAAAAGGCTGACTTGCAATCAATCTTACTCAAATATTCCACCCCCTGACCTAAGGAATCTAGGGTCTCATCTATCCTAGGCATGGGGTAGTTGTCACGTCTGGTAACTGCATTTAGTGGACGGTAGTCAATACAAAACCGGACAGAGCCATCCGGCTTGCCTACTAACACAGGTGAACTAGACCAAGGAGAGCTGGAAGGCACTATCACTCCAGCCTCTAGCATTTTGTGAACTTCTTCCTCGATCACCTGATCCTCCGAACGGGACAAGCGATAAGGGCGTGTTTTAATGGGGACCGCATCCCCAGTGTCTATGCGGTGGTGCATTAAGGTGGTTCTTTCTTGTACTCCTGTACTAATCTCTCAATCTCTTATTCTCTCTTAGGACCCAATTTTCGCATCCCGGTGGTGATTTTTAACATGGGATCGGGGTCCTGTTTCATCTTTCCAGTATTTGTAATCTCTCTCAACCTCTGCATACCAGGATCTTCCTTTCTAAGTGAAGTGGGTATTCGCACGATTATGACAGGCCATCTAGTTGGGCCAATACGAAGCCGGGGACCTGCCGGATCCTCTCCAGGAGCCGTGAACAACTGTACTCCAGGAGGGAATTGCCTGATAATTTCGAGTTGCTCAATAACCGTTGGAAACCAAGGGGCAGAAGGCCACCATGGGAGAACAAGTACGGCACTAGTGGTGAAGGGACTCGCCGTGAAGCATGCAAGGCAATGTTCAACTATGTTACTAATTAAAGAAAAAGGAGGGTTGCAATATACACTCATGTGGGTCCAGTTTTGCATTAAGCAGTCGGTTTCGCTAGACCAATACAAAGGAAGTTGAGAGTTGTAGCCTTGGGTGTCACAACATGCGTCGATGTCAAAGGGACCCCACTGAGCTTCAATCTCTTTAAAAATATTAACTTCTAACATCCAGTCCTCAGTTAAGTAGGAATGTGCAGCAAACATGAGTTCCTCCCCCTCGTCTCTAACAAGGGCATTGAAGATCTCCACTTCGGATTCGGACGAGGTGACCTCCTCGTCCCCCGAATACTCTTCCTCAGATTGATCAGTACTCTCTATTTCTTCGTCACTTGCGGCATTAAGGTCCATGTCCTCCTCTAATTCTCCTGGTAGGTCATCTCCGTCGTTCATATTAACGTCCGGTAGATCGGGTACCTCCGGTACCCCAGGGCCCGCAGGAGGCCCCGCGGGACCGCCAAGGTCTAGCTCGGGGAGGCGAGCAACACAGTATCGATTACTACTCTTGCTAGCAGGCATAACAGTGATGGGAACCCTTCCCATGATTTGTGGTTCTATTCGGAAAGACATCTCTTGCTTGGCAAAGCTTATTTCAGCGTGGGCTTGAGTTAACCAATCAGTTCCTAAGAGTACATCGTACGAAGTGGCCCCACTAACAAATACATCAATAGGAATTACTAAACCTTCCACTCCCACAGGTAACTTGCGAATGATACCCCAAGGAGTGGACATTTTACCATCTGCGCAAGAATATCTAAGGCGAGAAGGCTCAATCTGGTCCATCAAGTTCAATTGTCGCGCGGCTGACTGTGAAATCATGGTGTTTGTGGCACCAGTGTCAATGATTCCATCCTCAAACACCAAGTCATTAATAAGAATAGGGACAGTAGCTACAGTAGTGTTTACAAGGTGCCTTTGTAGGTTCAATTGAGGGGGTTGCAACTGTGGTGTCCCCTCAGGCGAGTCGCTGGCTGAGGGACCTTCTGAGGTGTCACTGGAAAGCACTACCATTTCAGCTTCCACCTCTCTAGGTCGTGGTGGGTTATTCTGTCGGGCCTGAAGGAAATGGCGGCGTGACTCCTGGAGCTCCTGGATGGACCTCTGAAATTCTTCTTCACTGACGTGGTTCAAATAGGATTGCACGGTAAGCTTCATAGGCAGCCCTTTTATTTGTTGAATAGGCTCCGTGGTTGTCGGCGCGATAGCTCCTGGTCTTCTATACGCGGCGGGACGAGCTACATGAGGTAGGGGTGGCAGTCCCCCTAGGTCCACTGGAGGGCGCGCTGCTGGCCCTCTCGCAGGTACTGGCTGAGGTGCGGCTGGAGTTCTTGGTTCATGTGGTTGATGTTGTGCTGGGGTAGGCCGTGGGGCGGCAGGCCTAGGTGGGTTCCTTGGGTCCACTGTAGTTTGCTCCAGATTGTTGGGGCGACGGCGTAGCGGCGCGGGGTCTGCTTCGGGTGGATTTTCTGCAGGCCTCTTAGTTGCATATATAGGGTATACCGGGAATGGGTCTGTAAACCCATCATACATTATTCTGGCCTGGGGCTGATCTTCCATGGTCCGATCCTCTTGAAATTGGGTGAAATTAGCAGCTGGCGGGGGCCTCTGTAGTTCTGCAATTTGAATTCTCAATCTCTCCATCTCCCTTGTGAGGGTGTCAATCTCATTAGCCGGAGGTAGCGCAGGTGCCTCCCTTGGTGGGTTGATTGGGGCAGTTTGTCTAGGCGGTGCTGCTTGCTGCTGGTTGCGTCGCTCCGGAAAGTCTCGCTGACGCTGCCAATTCCTGTTGTCTCTATTATCTCTATTGTTCTCTCTTTGATTTTGCTGCTGCGGCGGGCGTGTTGCGCGCTGATCCACATTGTCATTGGCGCGGCGGTTCCATTGCTCAATCCTCTCGCGCACCGGTACTTCTGTGTTTTCATTAAGGTACATTCCTCCTAATGGGGCATGCCCAAAGGTTTGCTCATAGTTGGCAGCCAAACGTATAATTTCCGCCAAAGCTCCATTGCCTGGGTATGTCATTTGTACCCTCTCCTTAAGGTGGGGAACTAGTCCTTTCACAAATAATTTTGTAACCATCCTGACTGGTAATGGATTCTGCAGGTATCCCATCAGTTTTCTAAATCTGTCAGCATAACTTCGTACATTTTCGTTGGGTTGCTGCATGCAAGAATCTACTTTGGACATAAGTGTTGTGCGGAGCGGATCGGGCCTGGTCACCCCGATCCGGCTCGGGTACATAAGCGGGCGATTAATCGTACAATTACCTCGGTACTTTTAGCCGATCGGTTAGAACCGCGACTCTGGGTCGAGTCGGTCGAGGGTTCGATCCCCCGGCACAACATTTGGTATCGGCGACGTTAAAGTCGTCCTCTCTCGTGTGTTAAAAGCTTAATACTCTTCCGCATAAGCTATGTCCGATATTGTTCCTAATGAGGGTGCACCACGTGGGGAGTTCAACCCACCTATTGATCGTGAAGCACCTATAGCTATTGATCGTGAAGCACCTGTGGAACGTGAAGTAGCAGAGACTGAGGCGGAGAGAGCTAGTCGCCAAAATGCGGATGTGATAGCCGCCATGCGGGCTTACATGGAACCCGCTTGGCAGGCACAAGCCGACTTCATGAGGGCTTGTACCACAACTATGGCAAACCTGGCAGGTGATTCCTCTCCTCGAGTGAGTATGCCCGCCATATCTAAGGTGCCGGAGTTTTCAGGATATGAGAGTGAGCTCTCACCCAAGGAGTGGGTCATTGCTGCACGTTCGAAGTTTCCACTTACGGCAAACTTGCACGTGGAAGATTCTTGTGTTCGACGTGCAACAGCAAGCTTCACAGGATCTGCTCTCATGTTATGGAATGCGTTTGTGTCGGCCATGGGTGTTGGCACTTTGCTGCGCTGGGATCAGGTTGAGTCCTTTATGACGGCACATTTCGGTCGGCTTGAGTCGCCTGAAGTGTTGTTGCCGTTGTTTGATGCCTTAACCTTGGAAACCGCTGGTAGCATTACCATATATGTGAGCAAATTCCAACAACTCCGTGCACGGATGGGGGCGGGGCACTCGGGGACTGAGGATGTGCATAGGTTCCTGAAGGGTTTGCCATATTCGATGGCGACACAACTGCGTCTTAAGTTTGCAGGCAGTAATGCGCCGGTGCAAAGTTACATTGACGCTCTTTGTGCTTTGCCAGACCGGGTGCCGGCCTCGCCCAAGGCGAAAAAGGCCAAGCCGGACCTGGGGGTTAAGGATGCGGGGATTACCAAGCCCCCCCATGCAGGCAAACCAAAGGACCCCCGGACTAAGCAAGAGAAGGGTCCACCCAAGTGCTATGAATGCGGCGTCGTTGGCCATATTGCGAAGTTCTGCCCTTCCAAGAAGGTACACCCCCCTTCCCCGGTGCCCTCTGCAGCAAAAACTGGTGTTAAGCGTTCCTTTGATGATGCCCAGCTTGACGTTAATTCACATGACATGTTGTACACCTGCGCTGCCTCGCGGGCGCCCGAGGGATTGGCACCAAGAATCACGAAGTTGACCTTCGTGATGGGTGCAGGGATCCAAGGACGCAACAGCCGCGTGAGATGTCTTCTTGACAGTGGAGCAAGCAGTTGTTTCATTTCTCGGCGAGTGGCAAAACGGCTAGGCTTTAAATTGCTTGCTGTCTCGCCGCGTAATATTGTTCTGCCAGATGGCAGTACCGAGGAATCCAACATGTTGTGTGAAGTGCCCTTGCGCATCCGTGGCCATGATGTTTCAGTGCCATGTCTTGTTTGTACATTGGATGCGCACGAGGTTATTTTGGGTGAACCATTTCTTGCTCGCTCAAAAGCGGCATTGTTATGGGAGACCAAGACGGCGCATTTCAAGCTGAATGGGCAGGCATTTAAGGTTGCAATGACAGAGTGTACAGATCCTAATGTGCCAGTTGTAAGTGCTGCAGTAGGAATCCGTTGGGTGAAGGGAGGGGGTGTGGGTTTCCTTGTTTTGCCTGAACATATTTCCGCGATGGCGGAAGCGATGGAAAATACTGGGGATGAGGGATGCAGTATGGCTGAAAATCATAGGAAAGAACGAATTGTAAATGATTTCTCTGATGTCTTTCCTGATGAATTGCCTTCTGGCTTGCCCCCTCCTCGTAATATCTCCCATGCGATCCCTATAGTTAATGACAGTGTGCCTCCTTCCCGTCCCATGTACCGCCTGAGTCCAGCAGAGCGGGCTGAGGTTGTCAAAACGCTTGAGGAGTTGTTGAGTAAAGGATTTATAGAACCCAGTACATCTCCATTTGCGTCCCCCATCCTCTTTGTCAGAAAGAAAGAAGGCACACTAAGGATGGTCATTGATTATAGAGGGATAAATAAACTCACGAAGCGCAATCAATACCCACTGCCAAGGATTGATGACCTTTTAGACCACTTGAATGGAGCACAGGTGTTCTCCTCTTTGGATCTCATGTCAGGGTACCATCAGGTACGAATCACGGAGGAGGACATTCCGAAAACGGCTTTTCGCACGCCGCAGGGGTTGTATCAATTTAAGGTGTTACCATTTGGCCTCACCAACGCCCCTGCTACCTTTCAGAAGGTGATGAATGATGTGCTTCAGCCATTGTTAGGGAAGTGTGTACTTGTGTATATGGATGATATTTTGGTGTATAGCAAGAATGCAGCTGAACATGACGAGCATCTTCGTGCGGTACTACAATTGCTTAGAGAGCACAAATTGTACTGCAAACTGAAGAAATGCTCTTTCTTTCAGTCAGAAGTGGCATTTCTTGGACACCTGGTTAGTGGAGCAGGCGTCCGCGCTGATCCTCAAAAGGTTGAGGCAGTACGGGCATGGCCTACCCCTCGCACGGTCCATGACATTCGTTGTTTTCTGGGCCTGACTAACTACTTCAGAAAATTCATCCTGGGGTACTCAAGCATTGCACGCCCCCTCATGGATTTGTTGAAAGATCAGGCGCCATGGGCATGGACGCAAGTGCAGGAGGAAGCCTTCAACAATTTGAAGCAGGCCTTAATAACTGCACATGTTCTCCGTATACCTGACTTTTCAAAACCTTTTGTGGTTGTGGCTGACGCATCGGGGACCGCTTTGGGGGCCATTCTTCTGCAGGAGGATCAGCCTGTGGCTTTTGAATCACGCGTGTTGTCTCCTGCAGAACGTAACTACCCTGTCGGTGAGCAAGAGTTGTTAGCGGTCATTCATGCCCTGCAAATTTGGCGTTGTTATGTGGAGGGTGTGAAATTCACCATAAACCAAATGTTTTCATGCCTACCAAGGTTGCCTTGTCTCCTCGTCAAGCTCGCTGGTCAGAGTTCCTGCAACGCTTTGATTTTGTTTGGGAGTATCGTCCTGGTCGCACGAATTGTGCAGATCCTCTCTCGCGCCGACCCTCTGTTAGTCTTAATAGTATACGCAGTGCTCTACGGTCGGCTGCCGGCCGCTCTCCCAAGGCGGCAGGGGGGGGTCCATCAGTTACTGATGGGTCTAGGGTTACTGCTAGGTCAGAGCGTGAGGATGAGGGCTCTTTGCGGTTGTGGTCTGAGGAAACACCGGATATACTCGCCAAGATTAGAAGTGCAAGCGAGGGACTCACCGGGGACGAGCTAGAGGGACTGAAAGGGCTGGTGGAGAAGGACGGCATGTTTTGGTGTGACAACAGGGATGGTGATCAGCGCGTATTTGTGCCGGATGCGCCGGGGCTGCGACAAGAGGTGACGGCAATTTGCCATGATAGCACCTATGCAGGCCATTTCGGACAGCGCAAGACTACGAGGTTGGTGCAAAGGGGATTCTTCTGGCATAGTTTGTACGCTGATGTTTGCAATTATGTGGCATCTTGTGACTCCTGCCAGAGAAATAAGCCCTTGTCTGGTAAGTGTAGTATCTTGCTTGTCTCAAGTTCGTGTGAGAATGACCTCACACAGGTGCGACCCGTCTGATTGCACCCCGCCAGCCAAGCTGGCCAGATTACGTAATGAGGTCATCGTACCCCGCTCTCCGATCACGCGCTATCGGCTCGATGCCGATCGGCTCCCTAACGGACCCTTCGCACTCGGAACGTTACACCCTCCCCCACCTAGGCTCAAGCCGTCTCGGATTGAGGGGGATGCATCTCCCACACAGGAAGCACTACAGTCAAGAGTGTATCACGTCCTGACCAGCCACCTTCGCAGGAAGCCCTACAGACAAGAGTCCCATACCTCTTGCCCAGCCACCCGCCACCCTAGTCCCGGCAGACTAGTGGTAACGACAATCCACACCCATGCTCATTTGGACTGCCCGCGGAGCACTCCCGGAAGTACAACCTCCGTCACCAGAAATCCATCTGGCTAATCAAGCTATTGGGGGCTTCACTGACCATCACCATAGCGCTTAGAGTACATGGTTACTCTAGAGTCACAACCCACCATCAGCAGAGACTCTCAGACACCGAGTCCAGGACCCGGGGTGCACCATGCCCTTGAGACTATCTGAGGTGCTACTAAGTCCGCAGTGAACGGAATAGGGCCCTTCCACATGGCATAGCCAGGGACAGGGAGGAGCTATTGAGTAGGACGACATGTTGAACAACGCAACCACTTCGCCGCTAACGAGGGATGTCCCGTCGACTGGACATGTGGATCGAATGCCACGACCCCCGAAGTGACAACAGCCCGACTCAAGGCCATTTGTGTGTCTCCTGGGTCCTAGCCCGTCTTGACCCGTGCCCAATACTCCTTCAACGCCC
Organism: Botryococcus braunii; assembly: GCA_002005505.1. Classification (NCBI taxonomy): domain Eukaryota; kingdom Viridiplantae; phylum Chlorophyta; class Trebouxiophyceae; genus Botryococcus; species Botryococcus braunii. Next base: position 118,516 of record KV908441.1, read on the forward strand.
CAGGGGCATTCCGCAAGTTCGCCTCTGATTCCCACGTGTCATGTTCAGGGGAGTATCCCACCCACCGAACCAGGAACTCATACGAGCGGCGAGCCTTCCGGTGGTGAAGAATTTTCTCCACCTCCACCCATGAAGTCCATGGTCACCGTGTCCCACGGTTTATGCGGAAGCTCAAGGGGATGCAACAGCCCCGAAGGCTTTGCATGCCTTGCCTTGTTCTTCTGGCAGAGGTGACAGTGAGTCACGTACTACGTCACATCCTGTGTCATCGTCGGCCACCAATAATGGCGGGCAACCAGCTTCAGGGTTTTATTCACACCTTGGTGTCCAGCATACGGGCTATCATGCATTTCTTCCATAAGGTGGGATCTAAGCCCAAATGCATGCGGCACAACAATCTTTCCTTCGTGTAACAGGAAGCCGTCGTGTGCGACCAGAGGCGCCACATTGCTAGGTTCCTTGAACCAAAGGTCTTCCTGATAACCACGCACAAACTTGTCCTTCCACGTCATGCCCTCTCCCCCACCTGAAGGAGGCCTAGACTCGTGTCCCATACCACGAGCCTCTGCAGCCAAGGGAGTACCCTGTGCCCGGGTAACGGCGCAAATGACATCCCGAAGGGAGCGATTTGGAAGACAAGGGGGACCCTCCGAAACGTATGAACGAGTGGAACGAACCACAACCGCGTTCACCAATGAGTTGGGAGGTGGATATCCCACCGGCGTGCGGCTCAGCGCATCGGCAACCACATTTGAGGCACCCGCCATGTGTTCCCATGTGAAATGGAACCGGGAGAGAAACTCTGCCCAACGTGTCTGGCGGCGGCTCAACTGTGCCACAGTATCAAGGTAGGTAATAGCCTTGTGGTCAGTGACCACGCGGAACTCCGGCCCACCTTCAAGATAACAGCGCCACACCGTTAAGGCGTGAACCACTGCTAGCAGCTCTTGCTCCCCAGTAGGATAATTGATTTCTGCCGGTGTGAGGCGACGACTCTCAAAGGCAATGGGGCGGCCCTCTTGATATAAGACGGCCCCTAGACCTGCCAAGGAGGCATCCGTGTGCACCTCAAACGGCTTAGTGAAATCCGGGAAAGCTAAGCACGGAGCTTGAGTCAAAGCCTGCTTAATAGCATCAAAGGCTTGCTGACACGAGCTCTTCCAGTCCCAAAGGACACCCTTGCGAGTCATGCCATGCAGGGGCATGGCCAGCCTTGCAAAGTCCTTAATGAACTTACGGAAGTATGTTGCCAATCCAAGAAAGGATCGCAACTCCGGTAAGCACGTGGGCTTAGGCCAATTGTAGACTGCAGCAGTCTTGCGTGGATCAACCTGCACGCCCGCAGAAGAGACAATATGTGTTGTGTTAATTAATTTTATGCCTTTCCCTCAGAGGAGTAATAATGGCAAGTCTCCGTATGAAGACAATACCAATTAGGAAAGAGAGGCAGAACCCTGAGTTCTGCCAGGCAATACATGCATTTGAACGAAGACTATCATAACGCAAGTTACAGACACGTTTGTAGAAAGGAGGCATATGGGGCAAGCACGGATAGGGAAGGCACTTGGTTGGAACTATAGTGGCACTCCGGGTGTCTATCAATCAGTTGCTAACCAGTCCTTGACTTGTATATGTCCGTGCCTACTTAACAACGCACAAGTAGGAGGACATCGTCTAACACCCTCCGTGCCGCCACCATGCAGGTGACTTAATCCTTATTGTATTCCTGGATTTAGCACTCAGATGAACATTGTTAGAACATGTTAGACATATAGAGTTGAGTTTAGCTCATCGGACAAAGTAATGAACACGACCTGGGTGAGAGCAGGTTAGGCGTGTTTGAACTGCGTCACCTTGTTAGGAGAGATGAGAGATATTGTAACACTTGGTTGGAACTATAGTGGCACTCCGGGTGTCTATCAATCAGTTGCTAACCAGTCCTTGACTTGTATATGTCCGTGCCTACTTAACAACGCACAAGTAGGAGGACATCGTCTAACACCCTCCGTGCCGCCACCATGCAGGATACGCCAAGCCCAGAATATTTTAGGTTATGGGCCCACGGGCTCGGATGCTGAGAGTGGGTGGCGCCTAAATCGGAGCTCACTAGACTGTGAATGGCGAAGAAGCGGACAAAGCAAACAGCCAGGAAGACCACCAACCTCAACGTTCCAGCGCGCTTGAGATCAGGACCTCCGTCATACAACGAACTAATCAGAGAAGGAGGACAACGTGGAGACCGCAATCCTGACGAGAGAGCCTTTATCGTCAAAGACTACATCTTTCACCTTCACGTTGGCTGTCCGTTAGCTCAACCCACCTGGTTCAGAAGTAAGATCTTGCTGCTACCTTGCGAGTACTGGAGTTATAAGACAACTGGGGAATTATGACTTCCAAGAAGAAAGGATCATCAGCTAGTGGAGCATCAACGTCAAGCAGTGAACCAGCCTCATCCACACCCATCAGAGAACCGTGTACTCCCAGCACCTCAAGAGGCAGCGGAGATGAGCTGCCCAAGATTATCCCAACAAATGTCAAGGTACACATAAAACTGAAGGAACGGGGGACAAATATTATTGTTTGGAAGAATGCATTTTTGGCAGCAAATGAGTCAAAAGGGTCTTTGCCTGCCATCCTGGAGGCTATGCCTGGTACAGCACATGACGCAGCCGCAATGTTACTGATTTATGAGTCAGTCCCAGAGGAATGGCTGGGACCTCTGTCTAATCTGCCCTCTGCTTATGATGCATATGAGTTCATCTGCAGAAAGTTTATTGGTGGATATAATATCGAGGCCAATGCAGATTGGCTCCAAGAAATGAGCCAGGGAATGAAACATGACGAGACGATTTCGCAATATGTCAACAGAATGATCAACCTGAAGGCATGCCTTGACAGGAACAACCATGCTCTACTGGATGCACACGTTGCAACCCAGATTGTGCAGGGCTTGCCTGATGCAGCTAAAGAGCCAGGAATGATCACAACTGCTGCAGCACAACCCCTGGAGAAGCTGGCTGGACTTCTGCGCAACACAGCAGCTGCAGTGGGTTTTGATGAATATGCTCCTCGCCAACCAAGGGTTTTGGCTCTTGGACAAGGCTCCAGTGGAGCCAATACCCCACCAGCTGCCAGTGCAGTCCATCAGCAGGCCCAACCAACTGTCTCTGAGGCCAAGTCCGAGACTAAGGGCATCTGCAACTACTGCAATAAGAAGGGGCATTACTGGAGGGACTGTCGAAAGAGGAAGCGGGACGAGGAGACCCAACGGAACGTAGTGGCAGCGGTCCAACAATTGCAGGGAATGTGGCCACAGGGACCTCCACATATGGGTGGCCCACACCCTCCTGCAGCCCAGCTGGCGCACCCTGGACTGGATGCCTTTCCGGCATGGTTCCAACCCCCAGCTCCCCCACCTCCACCACCTGGAGGTATGCCATACATAATTTCCCTCAACATCCTGAAGACTCCTGTCAGAAATTCGTCTCTGCAATCCTGGCTGGTGGACAGTGGAGCATCTGTACATCTGGTGAATGATGTGACCCTACTACATAATCCAACTGTGCATGCCAAACCCATCCCATTACATCTGGCCACTTCAGATGCCACTGGAGGAATTGTAGCATCAGGCTCTGTCTGCATCCTCAGTCGAGTGGGAGTTCCCCTGTGGATACATCATGTTCAGTGTGTTCCTTCTGCAACCTCAAACATACTGTCAGTATCTGCAGCATTGCGGGATGGGGCAGTCTTTCGCACAGATGATGTTGGAGCGTTCACTGAAGTCTGTGGTCCAAACAGCTGGAGGTCTCGGATCAGTGCAGAGAAAGGGCTATTTTATATTCATCAAGTTGTAGCTCTGAGTCCCAGTGTTAACCACAGAAGAATTTCAGCTGCTGTGAAGTCCAAAACCCCCACCCAAAACTCACACAACTGTGCCAGACGATACCTCTGGCATAGCAGAATGGGACATCCAGGTGAAACATGGATGCAGCGCCTAACCAATGAGGACCTGGTCTCGGGACTTGATACATCCCTATGTCCCTGCTCCAATTGTCCAGTCTACTGTGAAGCATGTATTGAGGGAAAGACGTCTCGGCCTCCATTTGGAATAAGCAGTAGACCAGCTGTTGAACCACTTGACAGAGTACATATTGACACTGTGGGCCCCATTTTTCCTGCTGCAGTAACTGGTGAACGTTACTGGGTGACTGCTTTGGATGAGTCATCTCAGTTAAAGGCGGTCCTGCCTGTGAAGTCCAAAGATGCCATCAGTGCTGCTGTGAGGGACCTCATTCTATACTGGCAGACCCAGAAGAAAACCAAAGTGAAGTGTGTCCGGTGTGACCGTGGAACTGAATTTCTGAATGCCACGTTCAAAGAATTTTGTGCATCCCAGGGGACTAAATTGGAGACCTCAGCTCCTTACACCCCGCAACAGAATGGAGCGGCTGAAAGAGCCAATCGCACCCTCAAGGAACGTACCAGGACTCTTCTGGCTTTTGCAGCTGCCAGTCCAACGTTGTGGAAGGAGGCCCTGGAAACTGCATGCACCCTACTGAACATGGGTCCCAGTACCGGGAGGGACCGCACGCCATCAGAATTATTTTTTGGCTACAAACCAAATGTAACCCCACTGCGTACCTGGGGTTGCTTGGCCTTTGTGCACATTCCTGATGTCCAGCGCTCTGTGTTTTCCCCTAAAACTGTGCCAGGGATGCTTACTGGTTACTCAGCCTCCTCCAAAGCCTATCGGATCTATGTGGGAGGGGGTATCTGGAAGGAGAGCAGAGATGTGGTTTTCGTGGAGCACCTCAGGGGAGCCTCTCGGGTTGGCATGAGCGTTTCCTCAACACAGTCTACAGAGTTTCTGTGTCCTGAGCCCTCTGCAAGTGACACTCCCCCAGTCTTTCCCGGCACCTCCCCTGGCACAACCAACATCAGCCTTGAGACAGATCTTGATGACCCACACAGTGAGCCTGAGTACCTGCCAGCCTCCAGCAACCTCCCCACACAGCCTGTCACAGGACCCCCCAGTGAGGCTGAGCCCGAGCCTGAATCCAGAAGACTGTGTGACCCAGTGGAGATGGATCAAACCCTGGAGGCAGTACAGGACTTAGCCAGAGGAGTGAGACAGGACTCCCACCTTCGACCGCAGATGGAGCGAGCCCAGGAGGTCCTCAGACCAACTAGGTCTGATTGCCGCAACCACCAATTGGATGGCCTGACCCGGGCTCAACGACACGAACAACGCACTGCCGCCAAAGACCTCCTGCTGCCACAGGAGAAGGGAGAGAGCAGAGAGCGAGAGGGGTTGACTGAATGTGACTCTCTGTCACAGGGACCAGGGGAAGTGCAGCTAGAGGGTGATTCACATGAGGGGCATGAATTGCATGTGAGTGCAGTGAGGGGGGCAGCTACATGCAAAGCTGCAAATGGTCCCGGGGAGCTGAGCAGTATGGGTGGGTCTTGTTCAGTGACTGAGAGAAATGTAAGAGATGTGACCATGCAGAGTTCTTCTGGCAACCCGTCCAGTCAGAGCACTCCTGGACGGGACTGTGGTGGCAGCCACCGGTCAGAGGAAGCATCATATGCTTTCTCTGCACCAGCCAAACATGATTGTGAGCGGGAGACAGGATCTGCATCCTTGACTCCATGTAAGGGACGAGAGGAGGAGGTGAATCAGGAGCACAGACATTGTGGAGACAGACCAAATTACAAGTGCTCACTGAGAGGTACCTGTGCCTGGGAGAGTGATGTCAGAGATGTGAGGTCACTCCCAACAGTGACATGCAGTCGGTCTGAGAGGCATGTGGATCACATAAATCAGGGGAAGTATGCAGACACTCTGCCATATCCCGATGTTGCTTGTGAGAGACCTGAAGAGTCTGAACTCTTGCAGGCATGTCAGAGTGTGTCTGAGGAGGTGAATCGGAAGTCTGGACAATGTGAAGGGATTCCAAATTACAAAGACTGTCCGAGAGGTACCTGTGCATGGGAGGATGATGTGAGGGATGAGCAGAGTAACTTGTGCAAAGCCAAGTGTGAGTCCAAGCGAGAGCGTGCTATGAGAGAGCATTCTACTTCTACTGGAGAGCCTGTGATGTGTAACTCAGCGAGTGTCAGTGGAAGAGTAGTGGGTTCTGGACAAAGTGAGAGAAAATCAGGCAATTCAGAGGAAAAGCACACAGGTGTCAGATTTGGGAAAATTCACGTTCCCTCTAATTTGAGAGAAGCACAGATGTCTCCCCAGTGGGAATACTGGAAGGCAGCTATGCAGGAAGAGCAAAATTCTCTAGATACTCATGAGGTCATGGAGTATGTTCCGAGACCTCGTGGACATAAGGTTATTCCAGTTCACTGGATATTTTCAGTGAAAATGGATGCACATGGCAATGTTGTGAGATTCAAGGCCAGATTAGTGGCACAGGGATGCAGACAAATCCCTGGAGTGGATGTGATGGAGGTCTTTGCTCCTACTAGTAGCTATGGAGCTAGAAGAGCTCTGCTTGCTGTTGCTGCAAGAGAGGGCTGTGAAATTCATCAGGTGGACGTTAAGACCGCCTTTCTGAATGGTGAGCTCGAGGAGGAAGTATATGTAACGCAACCTCCTGGCTTTGAGAATGGTGATAAGAATATTGTGTGCCGATTGAGAAAGGCGTTGTATGGCCTGAAGCAGGCTCCACGTGCCTGGCACAAAACCCTGAATGACAAACTTGAAGTCATGGGGTATGAGGTGTGCAAGAGTGATGCGGGAGTGTATGTGAGATGCTCTACTGATGGAGGAAAGTCCTATGTGCTGATCTATGTTGATGATCTTCTGATAGTTTCCAAGGGCATGTCAGAAATCGAGAGAGTGAAGGGACTTCTCAAGAAAGAATTCACCATCCATGATCTTGGGGAAGTGAAGGATTTCTTGGGATGTCAAGTGATGAGAGATAGAGATAAAGGGCTGATCACCCTGAGTTGCATCCCTAAAATCGATGCACTTGTAGAGAAATTTGGCTTGGATCTTGAGTCAGTGGGACCTGATACTCCCATGACAAAAGATTTCGTAATGTCCCAAAGGCCTGCACCGAGAGATGGGAGCGACAGCATTGGTGCTGGCAGTCCACTACCTCCAGGTCACCGTTACTGTGAGTTAGTAGGGTCTCTTCTGTATATAGCCAACACCACACGTCCCGATATAGCTCAGGCAGTAGGTGTATTGTCTCGTTATCGCATATCTCCCACCACAGCACATTGGAATGAAGCCATCCGTGTGTTGAAGTATCTGAAAGGAACCCGAGATTTGGTTCTAACTCTCGGAGGGGGGGAGATAGAGCTAGAAGGCTATGTGGATGCCGACTATGGAGGTGATCAGGATCATCGCTTCTCTACCACTGGCTTTGTCCTCACTGTGTTTGGAGGAGCAGTAGTGTGGGGAAGTAAAAAGCAATCTGCTGTTGCCACTTCAACAGTGGAGGCTGAATTCATGGCAGCAAGTGCTGTTGTGAAGGAAGCAAATTGGCTGAGAGGTTTCCTGGAGGAAATTGGAGTGTTACCGTGGATAGTGAAGATTCATTGTGACAACCAAGGGTGTATAAACCACCTGAGGAATCCGGTGTACTCCAAACACACAAAGCATATTGCAATTAGCTGTCATTTCGCACGTGAAGCTATTGCAAAGGGGCAGGTTGAATTCAAGTACATTCAATCTGCTAGAAATGTGGCTGACATTTTTACCAAACCACTAGTTAGACAAGTGTTTCTGGGACATCGTAACTCACTGGGACTGGCCAAGTTTCTGTGAGGTAAAGGCAAGGGGAAGTGTTGTGTTAATTAATTTTATGCCTTTCCCTCAGAGGAGTAATAATGGCAAGTCTCCGTATGAAGACAATACCAATTAGGAAAGAGAGGCAGAACCCTGAGTTCTGCCAGGCAATACATGCATTTGAACGAAGACTATCATAACGCAAGTTACAGACACGTTTGTAGAAAGGAGGCATATGGGGCAAGCACGGATAGGGAAGGCACTTGGTTGGAACTATAGTGGCACTCCGGGTGTCTATCAATCAGTTGCTAACCAGTCCTTGACTTGTATATGTCCGTGCCTACTTAACAACGCACAAGTAGGAGGACATCGTCTAACACCCTCCGTGCCGCCACCATGCAGGTGACTTAATCCTTATTGTATTCCTGGATTTAGCACTCAGATGAACATTGTTAGAACATGTTAGACATATAGAGTTGAGTTTAGCTCATCGGACAAAGTAATGAACACGACCTGGGTGAGAGCAGGTTAGGCGTGTTTGAACTGCGTCACCTTGTTAGGAGAGATGAGAGATATTGTAACACTTGGTTGGAACTATAGTGGCACTCCGGGTGTCTATCAATCAGTTGCTAACCAGTCCTTGACTTGTATATGTCCGTGCCTACTTAACAACGCACAAGTAGGAGGACATCGTCTAACACCCTCCGTGCCGCCACCATGCAGGATACGCCAAGCCCAGAATATTTCAATATGGCCCAAGTAAGCCACTTCAGACTTAGCGAAGGAGCACTTCTTCATGTTTGCATAGAGCTGATGCTCTCGAAGAAGCTCCAACACTTGCCGCAAATGCTGGCAATGCTCCTCTGGTGTCTTACTGTAGATGAGGATGTCATCTAAGTACACCAGGACAAACTTATGCAGATACGGCCGGAATATTGTATTCATTGCCGTCTGAAAAGTTGCCGGCGCGTTCGTCAATCCGAACGGCAAGACACGCCAGTGAAACAATCCGTCGGGTGTACGAAAGGCAGTCTTAGGTACATCCTCGTCGGATATCCGGATCTGATGGTACCCTGATGTCAAGTCCAGACTTGTAAACAAGGTCGCACCTTGAAGCTGATCAAGTGCATCATCAATGCGTGGCATTGGGTACTTGTTCTTGACGGTGAGTTTGTTCAGTGCGCGATAATCTATGACCATCCGCAAACCCCCGTCCTTCTTCTGGACAAACAGGATCGGTGCACCGTAAGGAGAAGTCGAAGGTTCTATGAACTTCTTCTCTAGGAGCAGCTTCACCTGCCTCTCAGCTTCCATCACCTCCGAACGAGACAGTCGGTAGAAGGGTCGTGATGGAGGCTTCGCGTGTGGATCAATCAGAGGGATTGTGTGAGAAACCCCAGGACGGTCAGGGGGAAGCCCTGGCACATCTTCAGGGAAGACATCTGCAAACTCTTGTAGCAAAGAGTGCACACTCACAGGTACTTCCACAAGCGATGCTTCAGAAGACAGCAATTGCGTTACAGATGATAAGAACGTTTTACACCCCGCGCGCGCAAGACGCTTGGCCTGTACCATCGTTATGACTAACTTCTTTACATCTGTACAATCAGAGTCAGTCATGACGATGTTGTCCTTACATCGTAACCGAAAGGGCTTACCCTTCCTAGTGTACCCAGTGACTCTGATTGTACACACTTGCACGAGCTCTGGTCAACCATTGCTGCCCTAACAACACATCCCACTCACAGGAGTGAACATGCATCACTGTACAAGTTACAGCAGCAAAACGGTAACCCTGGATCGTCACAGAGATTGTAACATGCCCAAGATGATCAACTTCCAGGCCATTGGCCATTTGCAACACTGCCTTCTCCGTGGGTGACTCTATTTGTAGACCAAGTCGATCCGCGAGCGCTGCACTGATGATGTTGCAGCTAGCTCCAGAGTCAGCCAATACCTGGCAGTGCACGCCTTGCACCTGGCCACCAAAAATCATAGTCAGCTTTTGCACCTCAGCATTCGGGTGGAAAGCATTAGCTATAATCTGCATTGGACTTACATCAGCCCCCGCTTGGTCTGAAGGCCCATACCTTCAGGAAGCAGGTGCCTTGCCCTTGCCCTTGTCGTGGGCATCAGGCTTCTTGCAGAACTTGGCCGTGTGGCCCAGTTCCCCGCACTTGTAGCAGCGGCCTTCGCGCTTCAGCCTCGCTGCATACGCGTTGGGCTGCGTGCCCGAAGGCCCAGCACCAGATCCATTCGAGCCCGGAGGCTTCCCAAAGGCAGCGCGCTTAGGAGGTGGAATAGCATCCCCGTCTGCCAGGCGCTTGCCCTTGATCAAGGCCTTCAGCTCTTGAGTCTCCTTCTCGCTCGCTGCACCCGGCAACATACGCAAGAAGGATTCAGCTTCCTTGGCAGCTTGAACAACAATGTCAAGGTTACCAAGCTCGTTACGAACGAGTGAATCTCTTGTTAAAACCTCCAAAATGTTTGGTTTTAACCCCGCCCTAAAGTAGGCACACGCTTCAGGGCCCGAGATAGGATACTTGACAGCTTCAACCATGAAAGCACGAAACATAGCATGGTAAGCTGCCACGGACTTAGTCTGCCTCAATCGCGCCAACCGTGGACGCACAGTATTTTCTACTTCCACTTCAACAAAATGAGCGAGAAGAGAAGTCTTGAAAACGGCAAAGTCCTTCACATCCTTTCCCTGAACAGAAAGGGACCTTTTAAGGAGCGCCCATTCCTTAGCGGCTCGGCCAGTAAGGCAAAGGGACGCGTGGGACACTAATTCATCATCACGAAGGCCCAAAATACACGAATAATCGTCAAATTGACCGAGCCAAGTGATTATGTCAGTCCCCTCCTTTTCCCCATTAAACAACGGAGCCGGTGGGCGCCGAAAGGGCCCACGTGAAGGTTCAGTTGTTCTCTTCGCATTGAATTCTGAATTCAACACGTCAACGGAAGGACCAGAAGTGGGGTGCCCACCTGCAACGCGTTGAGTCAGCACCGCAACTTCGGCCTCCAACATATCCACGCGATCCTCCGTACGACCCACGGAAGAATCCGTATCGAGCTCGGCAGCGATGAAGTACAACTGCCAAACTCTCGTTTCGTATTCCAGTTTCGCCGTCGCGAGCCTCTGCATTTCGGCAAAATGCGCCACCGAGTCGAAACCCGGCTTAAAGCCGCCCTCTCCAGTTACCTGGAGGTGCAGCTGCGTCGACAGCTTCGCTAAGTGAACCTCGACCGGCTCAAGCTTCTCGAAATAGTCACCGATTTCACGAACCAGTTGCTGCGTAGCGATCTCGGCACTAGGAAGTGCTTGGATCTCTACGAGCTTCTGTTTCGTGAAAGCGCGACAATTTTCGTAGCTCAAGCCGTTCGAAAGGTCCGGGACTCGGGGATTTTTCCTGGCCCAAGTGGGCCACGAGTCGTCCCAAACCGTCCCAATAGCACACCTCCTCGTAGGAGGCACGGTTACAAATGTATTTCGCAACCCCTGCGGCACTTCGACAAGTGTCCGGAGTGCCATCGCAAACCCCAGGTTTACGACCACGGACCCCAGGTCCGTAAAACACACAAGATACACGAGAAATCGAAAACCCCAGGTTTTAGAATTTTCTCCACCTCGTACTCGTCCTCCCCCTCCAGCACCTCAGCAGGTGGTGGTGGTTGGACACTGCCATCCCGGCGGTATCGTTCCAGCCGTGACACATGGAACACGTCATGTATCCTCCAGCGTGCCGGGAGGATCAACTCATAGGAGTTGCCTCCAACAGACTTGGCAATTTGGAACGGCCCGACCCACCGAGGCAACAGCTTCGGTGTGCCCTCTTTGAACCTTAGGTTCTTAGCCGACAACAGGACCCAATCTCCTGGAGCGAACGTGACACCCTTACGCTTCGTGTTAGCGTAACGTGCCTGGCGTTCCGTCGCAATGCGATGTGTGCGCCGAGCTTCTGCCACTAAACGCTGAATGCGTTGGACAAAGCTCGAGGCAGCCGGGACCCTGAACTCTGGCAGCACCGATACTGGTAGGTACGGGTGATGACCATAGTTCAACATGAACGGCGTGAAGCCTGTGCTGGAGTGCTCTGCATTGTTGATAGCAAACTCAGCACACGACAGCTTCTCGTCCCAGTCAGTCTGTGACTTAGACACATACATGCGGAGCATGTCCTCAAGAACACGGTTCACACGCTCTGTCTGCCCATCCGTCTGAGGATGATACGCCGTGGACATGGCCTGCTTGGTCCCAAGCATCCGACACAAGGCTCGAGTGAAGTGGCTGGTGAACAGGGGATCCCTGTCAGACACCACTTTCCTAGGCACTCCGTGGAGCTTCCAAATGTGATCCACAAACAGCTTCGCTGTCTGCTCAGCAGTCGCCGTGGTCTGCGTAGCCACCAAATGAACCATCTTCGTCAGCTTGTCCACCACCACCAGGATGGCATCATGCCCTTCCGCGGTGCGAGGCAACTGGGTGATGAAGTCCATGGTCACCGTGTCCCACGGTTTATGCGGAAGCTCAAGGGGATGCAACAGCCCCGAAGGCTTTGCATGCCTTGCCTTGTTCTTCTGGCAGAGGTGACAGTGAGTCACGTACTGCGTCACATCCTGTGTCATCGTCGGCCACCAATAATGGCGGGCAACCAGCTTCAGGGTTTTATTCACACCTTGGTGTCCAGCATACGGGCTATCATGCATTTCTTCCATAAGGTGGGATCTAAGCCCAAATGCATGCGGCACAACAATCTTTCCTTCGTGTAACAGGAAGCCGTCGTGTGCGACCAGAGGCGCCACATTGCTAGGTTCCTTGAACCAAAGGTCTTCCTGATAACCACGCACAAACTTGTCCTTCCACGTCATGCCCTCTCCCCCACCTGAAGGAGGCCTAGACTCGTGTCCCATACCACGAGCCTCTGCAGCCAAGGGAGTACCCTGTGCCCGGGTAACGGCGCAAATGACATCCCGAAGGGAGCGATTTGGAAGACAAGGGGGACCCTCCGAAACGTATGAACGAGTGGAACGAACCACAACCGCGTTCACCAATGAGTTGGGAGGTGGATATCCCACCGGCGTGCGGCTCAGCGCATCGGCAACCACATTTGAGGCACCCGCCATATGTTCCCATGTGAAATGGAACCGGGAGAGAAACTCTGCCCAACGTGTCTGGCGGCGGCTCAACTGTGCCACAGTATCAAGGTAGGTAATAGCCTTGTGGTCAGTGACCACGCGGAACTCCGGCCCACCTTCAAGATAACAGCGCCACACCGTTAAGGCGTGAACCACTGCTAGCAGCTCTTGCTCCCCAGTAGGATAATTGATTTCTGCCGGTGTGAGGCGACGACTCTCAAAGGCAATGGGGCGGCCCTCTTGATATAAGACGGCCCCTAGACCTGCCAAGGAGGCATCCGTGTGCACCTCAAACGGCTTAGTGAAATCCGGGAAAGCTAAGCACGGAGCTTGAGTCAAAGCCTGCTTAATAGCATCAAAGGCTTGCTGACACGAGCTCTTCCAGTCCCAAAGGACACCCTTGCGAGTCATGCCATGCAGGGGCATGGCCAGCCTTGCAAAGTCCTTAATGAACTTACGGAAGTATGTTGCCAATCCAAGAAAGGATCGCAACTCCGGTAAGCACGTGGGCTTAGGCCAATTGTAGACTGCAGCAGTCTTGCGTGGATCAACCTGCACGCCCGCAGAAGAGACAATATGGCCCAAGTAAGCCACTTCAGACTTAGCGAAGGAGCACTTCTTCATGTTTGCATAGAGCTGATGCTCTCGAAGAAGCTCCAACACTTGCCGCAAATGCTGGCAATGCTCCTCTGGTGTCTTACTGTAGATGAGGATGTCATCTAAGTACACCAGGACAAACTTATGCAGATACGGCCGGAATATTGTATTCATTGCCGTCTGAAAAGTTGCCGGCGCGTTCGTCAATCCGAACGGCAAGACACGCCAGTGAAACAATCCGTCGGGTGTACGAAAGGCAGTCTTAGGTACATCCTCGTCGGATATCCGGATCTGATGGTACCCTGATGTCAAGTCCAGACTTGTAAACAAGGTCGCACCTTGAAGCTGATCAAGTGCATCATCAATGCGTGGCATTGGGTACTTGTTCTTGACGGTGAGTTTGTTCAGTGCGCGATAATCTATGACCATCCGCAAACCCCCGTCCTTCTTCTGGACAAACAGGATCGGTGCACCGTAAGGAGAAGTCGAAGGTTCTATGAACTTCTTCTCTAGGAGCAGCTTCACCTGCCTCTCAGCTTCCATCACCTCCGAACGAGACAGTCGGTAGAAGGGTCGTGATGGAGGCTTCGCGTGTGGATCAATCAGAGGGATTGTGTGAGAAACCCCAGGACGGTCAGGGGGAAGCCCTGGCACATCTTCAGGGAAGACATCTGCAAACTCTTGTAGCAAAGAGTGCACACTCACAGGTACTTCCACAAGCGATGCTTCAGAAGACAGCAATTGCGTTACAGATGATAAGAACGTTTTACACCCCGCGCGCGCAAGACGCTTGGCCTGTACCATCGTTATGACTAACTTCTTTACATCTGTACAATCAGAGTCAGTCATGACGATGTTGTCCTTACATCGTAACCGAAAGGGCTTACCCTTCCTAGTGTACCCAGTGACTCTGATTGTACACACTTGCACGAGCTCTGGTCAACCATTGCTGCCCTAACAACACATCCCACTCACAGGAGTGAACATGCATCACTGTACAAGTTACAGCAGCAAAACGGTAACCCTGGATCGTCACAGAGATTGTAACATGCCCAAGATGATCAACTTCCAGGCCATTGGCCATTTGCAACACTGCCTTCTCCGTGGGTGACTCTATTTGTAGACCAAGTCGATCCGCGAGCGCTGCACTGATGATGTTGCAGCTAGCTCCAGAGTCAGCCAATACCTGGCAGTGCACGCCTTGCACCTGGCCACCAAAAATCATAGTCAGCTTTTGCACCTCAGCATTCGGGTGGAAAGCATTAGCTATAATCTGCATTGGACTTACATCAGCCCCCGCTTGGTCTGAAGGCCCATACCTTCAGGAAGCAGGTGCCTTGCCCTTGCCCTTGTCGTGGGCATCAGGCTTCTTGCAGAACTTGGCCGTGTGGCCCAGTTCCCCGCACTTGTAGCAGCGGCCTTCGCGCTTCAGCCTCGCTGCATACGCGTTGGGCTGCGTGCCCGAAGGCCCAGCACCAGATCCATTCGAGCCCGGAGGCTTCCCAAAGGCAGCGCGCTTAGGAGGTGGAATAGCATCCCCGTCTGCCAGGCGCTTGCCCTTGATCAAGGCCTTCAGCTCTTGAGTCTCCTTCTCGCTCGCTGCACCCGGCAACATACGCAAGAAGGATTCAGCTTCCTTGGCAGCTTGAACAACAATGTCAAGGTTACCAAGCTCGTTACGAACGAGTGAATCTCTTGTTAAAACCTCCAAAATGTTTGGTTTTAACCCCGCCCTAAAGTAGGCACACGCTTCAGGGCCCGAGATAGGATACTTGACAGCTTCAACCATGAAAGCACGAAACATAGCATGGTAAGCTGCCACGGACTTAGTCTGCCTCAATCGCGCCAACCGTGGACGCACAGTATTTTCTACTTCCACTTCAACAAAATGAGCGAGAAGAGAAGTCTTGAAAACGGCAAAGTCCTTCACATCCTTTCCCTGAACAGAAAGGGACCTTTTAAGGAGCGCCCATTCCTTAGCGGCTCGGCCAGTAAGGCAAAGGGACGCGTGGGACACTAATTCATCATCACGAAGGCCCAAAATACACGAATAATCGTCAAATTGACCGAGCCAAGTGATTATGTCAGTCCCCTCCTTTTCCCCATTAAACAACGGAGCCGGTGGGCGCCGAAAGGGCCCACGTGAAGGTTCAGTTGTTCTCTTCGCATTGAATTCTGAATTCAACACGTCAACGGAAGGACCAGAAGTGGGGTGCCCACCTGCAACGCGTTGAGTCAGCACCGCAACTTCGGCCTCCAACATATCCACGCGATCCTCCGTACGACCCACGGAAGAATCCGTATCGAGCTCGGCAGCGATGAAGTACAACTGCCAAACTCTCGTTTCGTATTCCAGTTTCGCCGTCGCGAGCCTCTGCATTTCGGCAAAATGCGCCACCGAGTCGAAACCCGGCTTAAAGCCGCCCTCTCCAGTTACCTGGAGGTGCAGCTGCGTCGACAGCTTCGCTAAGTGAACCTCGACCGGCTCAAGCTTCTCGAAATAGTCACCGATTTCACGAACCAGTTGCTGCGTAGCGATCTCGGCACTAGGAAGTGCTTGGATCTCTACGAGCTTCTGTTTCGTGAAAGCGCGACAATTTTCGTAGCTCAAGCCGTTCGAAAGGTCCGGGACTCGGGGATTTTTCCTGGCCCAAGTGGGCCACGAGTCGTCCCAAACCGTCCCAATAGCACACCTCCTCGTAGGAGGCACGGTTACAAATGTATTTCGCAACCCCTGCGGCACTTCGACAAGTGTCCGGAGTGCCATCGCAAACCCCAGGTTTACGACCACGGACCCCAGGTCCGTAAAACACACAAGATACACGAGAAATCGAAAACCCCAGGTTTTAGAATTCTCGCCGATACCAAATGTAGTATCTTGCTTGTCTCAAGTTCGTGTGAGAATGACCTCACACAGGTGCGACCCGTCTGATTGCACCCCGCCAGCCAAGCTGGCCAGATTACGTAATGAGGTCATCGTACCCCGCTCTCCGATCACACGCTATCGGCTCGATGCCGATCGGCTCCCTAACGGACCCTTCGCACTCGGAACGTTACAGTAAGCCTCACGGTCTTCTTACACCCTTGCCCGTTGCAGAACGCCCTTGGGAACATATCTCAATGGATTTTGTGATGGGCTTGCCAAAAACGAGGGATGGGCATGATGCTGTACTTGTGGTGGTGGATCGGTTCTCTAAAATGGTGAGGCTCATGCCAACAACAGTCACGGTTACGGCAGCGGGTGCTGCAAGGTTGTTTCTCAACAATGTGTTTAAGGATTTTGGCATGCCTAAGACCATTGTGTCTGACAGAGACCCCCGGTTCACGGGTAAATTCTTTGTGGACTTGTGTAAATTGCTCAAAGTCACTCAGTCCTTCTCGTCGGCGTATCATCCGCAAACCGACGGCCAGACTGAGCGGGCGAACCGGGTGGTGGAGGATGTGTTGAGGCACTATGTTGCACCAGATGGGAAAGATTGGAACTTACACTTGCCCATGTGCGAATTTGCAATTAATAATGCCTGGCATGACTCCATGAAGTGTACGCCATTCTTCTTGGTGTATGGCAAGCACCCGCGGGTGCCTGGGCACCCAGACTTTGTGAGCAAGGTTCCTCAAGCACAAGGGGTTGAGCGCAGAATGCAAGAGCTGTGGAAGCGGGCCAAGGAGTGCCTGGACGCAGCGGTGAGCCGGCAGAAGGCCTACGTCGATGCGCGCAGGTCTCCAATCTCGTTTGAAGTTGGGGAGCATGTGTTGCTCTCAACGAGGTATGCTCGGCCAAAGAGTGTGATTGGGAAGAAACTCTTGCCACGGTGGATGGGGCCTTTTGTGGTGACGGAGAAGGTGAACGAGGTCGCGTATCGGCTGTCTCTCCCTGAAACCCTGAATTGGCATAATGTCTTCCATGTGTCGTTGCTCAATACTTATGTGCAGGGGGGGCGTGTAAAACCTCCCCCCATGCCTGAGATTGTCAATGGCGAACCTCAGTATGAGGTGGAAAAGATTTTAGGGGATCGACTTCGGGGTGCTCAACTGGAGTTCCTTGTCCATTGGAAAGGATACTCACAAGAGCACAATAGCTGGGAGCCAGCTGAAGCCCTTCTCGAGCATTGCGAGGATTTGGTGAATGAATATTGGGGTCAGCCAAGAGCCCATACGCAGAGCAGGGGTAGAAAACCTGTGCGTGCAAAATCCAAACCTCAACGGTAGACAGTGTGTCATGCCTGTCAAACGATGAACACTGTGAGAATGAACGAAATGCGGGTGTCAGATTGCAAGTGTGTAGTTTGTATACCCATACCCACTTGTCCGGCAATTGCGGGGTGCTCTTGTAGCCTGGCGTCCCAACGCGGGGGACGCCCTGCGACGCCCTAGAAAAGCCTTTGCGTTGTCTCGCTCGTGGGCTGGACCGGTCTTGCGAATGTGTGCTGGGGGCATTAACGGAGGTATAGTACCGCCTGAAATCAGGGTCATGCTGGCCGCCTCGCTCCTAGCGCCTGACCCACCATCATTCGGCTTGGCCACTGTGGCTGGAGCAGAGTCTCCAGTTTCTTGGGCATTAATCTGGGTTCTTGTGCATTGGGGGGCTTGTGGCTGTCAATGGCAGGTAGCAAGCAATGCGTTAGCCTTTGGGAAGGCTAGGTCTCATGGCGAGATCGAGCGTACGGGATACGCTGACAACGGTGCGACCGTTGGGTTGGTCTCTGGTGGTCTCCCACCGCCAGAAGGTGCCACTGGAGTTGCCAGGAGGGCAACTGCTTAAGTGGGGAGGGATGTTGTGCTGTGGGTACCAGCGAGATTGTGGGTACCCGATTTGGGAACCACGATCTCGAGGGTGCGATCGATCAGCGAATCCAAGGCTGACGTGGCCATGGCCTAGTCTTGAAGCATCTCTCCAGCTGGCGGACAGCTGGCGTGCATGTCCTGAAACTCAGGAGGGGTTATCGGACTAGTCCAAAGGATCCCGTAAGTAGGATCCTACTGGACGCCTGTCCTAAAGGATCCCAAAGGACGCCAAGGCCGAAGGCCTTGGGACGGCAGGGAGCCGTCTAGCTCACTAATTCCAACTTTAATCTTCGGATTCCGTTCTGTACTGATACCAAACACAACATATGGTATCGGCGATCTGGTTGATGGGCCATTTTTCATGGTAAATCGCCTCGGGTATGAGCGCGAGTATGAGATGAGCCCGTAACGATTGTAGGTGCTTGGTGCACGTGTTTGAGGCCCCACGGGAGTGGCCACGTGATCAGGCACAGTGCAAAAGGGGGGATTCGGTGATCGGTGGCGATAATCGCGGGACGCATGCGCGGTATATCTCTTTCCCGGGCACCCAGGCGGGCTGCTGCAGGTGGACCTAAGAATGAAGTACGAGCGAGGACGCTCGGTTCTTAGGTGGGGAGAGATGTTGTGCGGAGCGGATCGGGCCTGGTCACCCCGATCCGGCTCGGGTACATAAGCGGGCGATTAATCGTACAATTACCTCGGTACTTTTAGCCGATCGGTTAGAACCGCGACTCTGGGTCGAGTCGGTCGAGGGTTCGATCCCCCGGCACAACAATAAGTGTGTCTTCATCAAGGCCGAACCGTTCGAGAAAGGCCTCTTTACAATCTTCCCAATCTAATATGTCATCCTGATTTGCTCGAAACCAAGTATAGGCCTCTTCCCTCATTGCATGCTTAACAAATCTCAATACCCGATCTCCTTCTACCCGGTTAACCTCTATGAACAGCTCAAACGATCCCAGCCACTGAAAAGGATCCTCAGTGGGCCTTCCATAGAAGAATCCTAAACGAACAGGGGCTTGTACGTCTGCCATTCTAGTTGTTTAATCAAACAAGGCCTTGCGCTCTAGATGGCCTAACACACTATTAGAGATGAGGCTCGTGAAGTTTCGTTACAGCGGTTGCCTTTACTTAATGTAGAATGTAGTGGCTGGTGCAGTCCTGAGGGCTGTAGGGTACCTGCTCAAACAACAGTGGTATAGTCAGACCCCTCCTAATGGGGTGGACCCACAACTTGAATTGCTCAGGTGCAAACCGAAATTTCCACCCAAACAAGGTGTTCCTTAATTCCTCCTCACTATTTAATTTCAAATATAAGCAGTTTAATGATGGGTGCTTCCACCAATGCGGTAACTCAAGTTTCCACTAACGATGTGCTACTCCTTTGGAACTTTCAAATATTTTTTGCAACACACACAGGTGTACTCTGATTTTTCTTAAAACAGCACAGCAATCACTACTTATCGGTTATCAAACCGTAGCGTCAAATATTCCTACCGTTATGATTCAGATTCCCGCGATCTTTGAGGCAACCGGAACTTCGATAAGGAAACAAAACGACAAACGCGGTGGTAAATTACTCTTACCAAATATTTATGACAAGCAAGAAAACAGTTTACAAGTGCTCAAAGTATACCAATTGTTACAACTGTCTAGGCAGTACAATGGATGATGCGCTATCAACTGGTCTATTCCTACAATACTGTTTTAAAGCTGATTATCGTTGCTGTAGCTTTGATATCAGTACCTGTGACAAACGGAAAGTAATCAGACCCCTCCTAAGGGGTATACCCAATTCTATGTATTAAAACGATGCACCCCAACTTTGGACTTTCCTAGTTACAAAATGCAGGTAAACCAGGAGTACTATAATACCTCTTCTAATATATTAACAATCACTTTTTCAAAGGCTCAGGTCAATTGCCAATGTGTTTCTTACAGATTTGTATTGCACTCTCGCGATCTTTGGTGCTGCAAGAACTTCGTTAAAGAAACAGTGAGGCAATCGCGATTGGAAATTTACTCCCTTAGTATATATGTAAATCAATCAGACAGAAAGCAAGGGCTCAAGGTATATATTTTGCTTCAATCAACTCTGCAGGACAGGTGGTGTTGTACAATAAAGTGCTCTATGCCTACTGTGTGGTATCACTGCTGGTTATTGTCGCTGTCGGTGGGCTGTTGGTACCTGCAACAAACGGAATGTAATCAAGCCCCTCCTGAAGGGGTGTACCCAACTTCTAGGCACTAAGGTGACACACACAGCCTTGGTCTTTCCTAATAACAAATGCAGGTAACCCAGAAATACTATGGTACTTTTTCAAATAATTTTGCAATCACTTCTCCGAAGTTTCAGATCGATTACTGGTGTATTGCTATAGATATGTGTCTAACTGTCGCGATCTTTGGTGCTACAGAACCTTCGATAAAGAAACAATCAAGCAATCGCGATTTGCAAAGTATGGTCTAAAATATTTTTAAGATTAACACAAACAGACAGCAAGTGCTGCAATCAATCAAATTGTCTCAACTAACTGTGCAGTACAGACGATGATGTGCTATAAACTGAACTTTCCTAAAGTATGGTTTCGCTTCAAACGGTTAATGCTGATGCTTCTGCTGTCAACTCCTGCGACAAACGGAATGCAATCAAGCCCCTCCTGAAGGGGTATACCCAGTCCTATATGCGGACAAAGCTCAACTGATTCAAGTTACGGTACAACTTTGTACAAGAAACACGGCAAACTCTGCGCAGAAAGACCAGATTCGAAGAGCCTAGGGTTAACAAACTTAACACGCTAATGACTCCCTGGACGGTGCAGCCATATAGGGTACCCGTGCCCAACGGTATCCAAATTTTTTTCGTGTTTAAATGGCTGAATATTATCAGGGTTTTGAATCGGGGTTGTACTGCTGCGGTCAATTACTGTTAAAGGTACGTCTAGACAGGATCGCCACCCAGGGATTACGGCCCTGAGACCTAGCTGTTAGAGGGACTTACTGGACTGCTCTCGGTCCTGCGACCGGTCTTTCGGACGATAACCGGAGGTTGGCTCCGATGGCTTTCAGGCTCGTTCGGCTCCGAGCTGCGGGGCTGGACTCGTGCTGGGTCTGGTGGTTTAAGTGTTATTAGTTTACTAACGGTTTTATCAAAAGGATTTTGTTCTCCAGGATGTGTGTTTTCTTCCTATGGTGTTTTCTTGAAGTCCGTCGGGGTCTTGCGGATCAGTGTTTAGGCGGCTTACGGCTACGTCGCGGCTATTGTTCAGATATTGCTCTGCGGTTGTGAGTACCTAGAATATGAGTATTTTGAGGTTTCTGTGGAGTCGAAAGGTGGTGTGTGTTTGATCTCGTGGCGTGGTTGGTATTCCCGCGGAGGGGGTCTGTATAACGACTAAATTACTTTGATATTTTAATGTTCCCACAGAATTTCTACTATGACAAGTCAATTCTATCAATATTCTTTCACAATAAATACAATTTCACGTGTTACAATGCAAGTTAACGGTTATCACCGGGACGATCAATGGCCTAACTCGGCAAGACAGTGGTGTCACAAAAGCACAATAATACTGCAAGGGCAGTGTCACAATTACGATTCAAATAACAGGTCAAACAAATACCATCCCTATTCGCCGGGGGCCGCGGACAGAGTTCAGTTCTTGGTGCGAGAGTCTTACATGCACGTTGGAAACTTGGAAACAACTGTAAACTTGTGGGCCGGAGGCTGAGCCCCTAATATACACTCCCCTCTCGTAATACGGACAGCCGTATTAACACATCCCATCACCTGATCAGGAGCGGTTAAGGCGTCGCCAACTCACTGATCAACGGACGGCTGAAAGACAAATTTCCTGGTGCCCGACTGCATGGCACCTACCGAGTAGCAAAGTTTCCACGAACATTCAGTTTCAACCGTTGCTTCGAATGAAGTCACCCGAATACACAATTTGGCCCTCAGGACCTAAATCAGGGATAAATACCCCAACCCAGGTACAAAAGGGTAAAGACAAGCGCCATTTTTCCACGACTTTATGAATTGTCAAATAAGAGCCATAATAAAAGCTGTACAAGTCCGATTGAGGGTCGTATACCAGTCACTTTTGTGGTTACGCCAAATATACACATTATCACTTAAATCATTCGGATGGCCACCAATATACACGGTCACACTCCAGTTCACGACACCCATACGAGCACGCACCCTCGCACGCAGTTGGCCGCAGGTGTACGAACGGCTGCCCTCACACCCATGCGCGAGCATGCATGGACGAACGCGAGAGGGAGAGGTGGGGGGGGGGGCGAGGGGGAGAGAGAGAGAGAGAGAGAGAGAGAGAGAGAGAGAGAGAGAGAGAGAGAGAGAGAGAGAGAGAGAGAGAGAGAGAGAGAGAGAGAGAGAGAGAGAGAGAGAGAGAGAGAGAGAGAGAGAGAGAGAGAGAGAGAGAGAGAGAGCGAGAGCGAGCGAGAGAGCGAGCGTTGGGGGAGAGGGAGAGAGGGGGGGTGCAGAGAGAAAGGGAGGGGTGAAGACGGGCATACGCACATACACAAATACTCATAAGGAATCAGGCATGTTTTGCAATCCTTGTGGAGCCTTCAAGATCTGCGGCCACCTGGCCTGAAAGTACAGCATTTCGCAAGTAGCTTGCAGCTCTCGGTGGCTGGAAATCCAGCCAAAGCGAACGTGTCTGCAGCCAAATTGGCCTTATTGCTACCCCAGTTGGTCGGCAAATCGGCCAAATTAGTGATAGTTGACGCCCTGTGCGGCCATTTGGCGTTGTATTTGGCGCGATATATACGGCCAGAATCGACAACCCTGTTCGTGGGCCACGAATAGTTGGATAGACGGATCGGTCGGTCTGTGCATCGACTGTATTGTCGAATCATATACGAATATCGGTTGTCAATGATAACTTATCATTGACAACATTGATAACTTATCAACTGACTTGGGCAGTGCCCAATGGGCACCGATACTATTGGCTTCAGGAATTCGGCTGTCTCAATGGTACTGTTAAGTTTGCTTATGTTGCTGAGAGTGCAACCGTGTGTAGGGATTGAAGCTAATGTATACATTCCATTCTGGAGTGTATACATTCAACGCTAGCAGAATAGAAAACATCTGTATCACTACCGCGCTAACCAGGCAAGATAACTTTATTGATGAACCCACAATAATGACGTGCACAGGGACAGCATAGCGGTGGTAGGAAAGATCTTCTACACAATTACGAGAACAAAATGGTTAAGGCGAGAATAGGCACTTTTACGACCCCACTAGTTTCGAAGGATTTGAGATCTTGGTCCATGTGTCATTGCATGTCCTACTGTATAAGCTTCCTAAGATGCCAAACCCCAAGTATTAATTATGAATTGATGTCGAGTCAGGTGCTTGTCGTTGTTCACCACGTTGGTACTCATATCTGACGGCATCTCTGAACACCTGCTACATTCTTGCGTATTCTCAGAAGCATCCCTGTCACCGTAAGTATCGTTGCTTGGCCTAACACATCTTAATGAACATGTCACAGAGCATGAAATGGAGATTTTGAGCGGTATTTTGAGTACTAAGTACTTTCGTTGGTGCTCTTTCCTGAATAGTGTTATAGGTACAATCCTTCTACCCTCTTCGCTTGTATGGTTGCTCGTATTGTAATGCTAAGCTAGATAACCGGAACAGTAGCATTAAAGCAAATAGTCAGTCAATACAAGTTAATATAATGGTCAATTTGACTGGCTTCTCAGCCCATCTGGACCACCGCGGCTCACACGTAGTATCAGAACCTATTCGGTGAACTAACATGGTAACGAAATGTTTAGTGTTGTGCGTTGGGTCCGAGGTATGTCAGCCGACGAGCCTCCGGCCACGTTGGCCATCGGGTGCCCTGCACACATCTGGTGTTGCTGAGTATTAATAGGGTTGTGCCCTGGTTCCGAGGTATGTCAGCCGTCGAGCCTCCGGCCACGTTGGCCATCGGGTGCCCTGCACACATTTGGTGTTGCTGAGTATTAATACTCAGCAACACCAGATGTGTGCAGGGCACCCGATGGCCAACGTGGCCGGAGGCTCGACGGCTGACATACCTCGGACCCCAACGCACAACCCTAAAGGGTTTGCTGAGAGGTCGGTTGGCACCACACATGGTACATGCCCTCTTAAAAGAATTTGCTTGTATTGTTGCAAGCTGTGTGCATGTACATGTACATATGTACATGCATGGCCAATCGTGAGAACTCATTCATAGGTGGCCACCTATGGTGTCGTGAGAGTCCTTCATCGGCTTCACTTATAATGAGCAGTTTGATGAAAGGAACGCAATGGCCTGCAATGCACCCCAAGCTTGCAAGCCACCAATTGGTAGCTTAAGTAGTGGTATTGGATGTTGTGAAATCTGCATTTCCCTCTCGCCCATGTGATGTAGAGAAAATGAATGTTCCACCTTCGGATGTCTCATATTATAATTGCAAGTTCCGAAATCGGGTGGTTGTATCAACCCTCAAGAAGCATGGCAATGAAGATGCATTGTTTGCAGAATTGGGAACCGCAACCCATCAAATATCCAGATGCCTCGGTCTATCTGCTTGACCATATGAGCGACAAGTACGAGGTGGCGTGTTAGATCGCAACAGTGCTCCTCATATAGGAGTATACTAGTACTGGTCTGTTCTTGACAAATGCCAGTGCACTGCAGCAGGCAACACATTTGATCTTGTACTTGTCACTCATTAAGGTTTAGCAGATATTCCGACGCATGTGAATCTTTGATGGCCTCTAATCCTGACAATTCTGCAAGCATTCTGCAAGAACAATCTATCCTCAATGCTTCTTGAGGATGGATACCACCACCCGGTTTAAGAATTGTCATTGTGTCATCCTAAAGTAGAACCTTGGATGTAATTTTGTCATCCTATAGTAGAAGCTTGATCTTCGCTAGTTTTAAGGTGCATCACCGCCAGTACCACTACCTTGGGGTGCATTAACAGTTAGCATCAGGGTAACACTCGTCATGCATGTGCGTATTTTTTTTGGGGGGGGGGGGTGTTTGTGTACTACGTCCTGCCCACTTCTTGCATTTACTGATCAATACTACATTCGCATGAATGCATAAAGAGGGTATGGCGAAGAAACAAAACCACGCTATTGACTTGCATCCACGTACACGGGATTCTAGTTCAGATACTGATCACATCTGCAATCAGAATTCCCACCCAAACCTATAGTGATAACTGTTATTGTAACATGCCCATGGGGTCTCCCCAGGTCCGGTGGAGACCCCATGGGCATGTTACAATAACAGTTCTCACTTTTTTAACGGGGTACTCACTAATTTTCTAGTGTAAGCATTCCCCTGTTAGGGAACACCACCTCACTTGTATACCACGTCTCCTTTTCCGTGTACATCCACAGGTTGCTGGGGATGCTGTGGATCCATCCGGATGACGGGGTCGCCCACAGCAAACCAGGAACTCATTGTGTGCACATTGGTCTGTCTGTGCCTTTTTTTCAAGGGCTTGGTTATGCTGGGTGGAGACCAAGAAACTTCGTGTATGTATGGGGGCCACGGGGAGTATTGGTGGTGCTTACATAATCTCATCTCCGCGTGTGCCGGGTCATGCACGCTTTCAACTTTTTCTAAATACATATGCAAGATCAGAGACTTACCTGCGTGCCTGCTCCAGCAGTGCGCGGACCAGGTATCTACTGAGTGCAAAGGGTACTTGAGTGTTTTGAAAATGCTTTACCAGGTACCTTGCAGATCGGGGAGGTCTATGCAGCGGTTTCCCCCTTTACATCAGCCCCGTTCACCAGATCCCAGTCTGGGATTCCCGGGTACTTCATATCGGACATGACTCATGTCACGTGAGCCACGTGCTATCCAGGTCCCGCCTGCATTCGCGAAACTCGCCTTGGTGTCCTCACTTCATATGTTGTGAAACCCGGCAGACTTACGATGGTTATAATTGCTTGATTAAACAGCAAGTTGCATATACTTTGGGTGCTTCGGGGAACATAGAGGATCTTGGATATCTTTTTTGTTTCATAATCGCGGGAGTGTAGCCTGACCTGGGTCGCCGGGTAAGAGAAAGGCTTCGCGGAATTTCAGATTATCCAACTAATAGGACTTTTCCTTGTTGGCTAGGTTGTTTTTTGAAATAACCAAAGATGAAAGGCCTCGCTGCACTCTCGTCTGCTTGCGGGACGCCATGTGGGCGTCAAGTCATACAGCGACTGGACCAGACAGGTGATTTAGGTGATTCGTGCATGAGATCTTCCTGTGCAGCAAGGCAGAAGCCAGTGTTTCAATTCAGTAGGTTCTATTTATTTGCAAGGTGGCTGTGCCGCTTTGAGGTCTCTGCTGCGATATGATATGAACGAAATATATTGCGATTGTTGTTGTTTTTACAACTAATAGGTCTTGTAATTTTACAGGGTATAGGCGGGTTCATAGACGAAGGCAATCCAGACCACTCTGCAGCGTCTCTGATGGGGACAGAACACGTACCCCGGACACCCTTGCATCTAGTCTGCAAACGACTTCAAGTAGTGAGCTTAGCCGGCCACCTCCAGCCTGGGTTGGTAGGTCCTTGACATCGAGCATTGTTTGTGTGTCGATATATGTGCAGAGAGTTGGCCCCAGGTGTATCTTACTGATTAAGACATATGATTAGGTGTATATTGCTGATTAAGACATATGTGGAACAGGAGATTATTCACCTGGCCATTTAATTGGAGGGAAATATGTAATTGAGGAAGTTCTTGGTAGAGGAGGCAGCGCAACAACATACAAGGTACCCCGCCTCTCTCCCGCCCCCTCTCTCCCCCCCTTGTCTCTTCTTTCTCTCTCTCTGTCTCTCTCTCTCTCTCTCTCTCTCTCTCTCTCTCTCTCTCTCTCTGTGTGTGTGTGTGTGTGTGTGTGTGTGTGTGTGTGTGTGTGTGTGTGTGTGTGTGTGTGTTGGGGGGGTGGGGGGGAAGGGGAAACAGGCAGGAGTGGGTATGTGCTATCGGTCTGTCTTGCAGGTTGATGGTGTGACCCGTACTGTGGCTGCTTCTCATTTATCCAGTGAAAGCATCTGAATACATGGAGGCAGCCACAGGATAGCACGACACGGAATCAATGGTACTCTGCCCATTCTTGCACACTCAGTATTCAAAAAAGGTGGCATAGCACCCTGACCAGCGTGCCTGTCACATTAGCACCCTGCACCTGGCGAAGACAGCCTATGCACCATTGGACCTGCTCAAGTCTAGACATCCTGCGTGGCCCTTGCCACAGCAGCTGTGCAATCCGCACTGCCTGTTCGACAAGAGTGGCTACATTCCCTTGCCTTGCAAGCTACAGTACCTACCCTGCTTCAGCTGGCTGAGGATGTAGGGTGTGGACGCAGGCCAGGGCGCCGGATAGATCACTGGTAGCAGTGAAGGCCCTGTCGCTACGCACCATGAGGGGCTGGAAGCAGCTGGACCTCTTTCAAAGAGAAGCCAAAACCCTGAAGAGCTTGCAGCATCCTGGCATACCCAAGTACGTGGACTTCTTTGAGGAGGACATAGAACGAGATCGAGGCTTCTTTCTGGTGCAGGTGTGTTCGCTCTACAATCACCAGGGGACCCTCTTTGGCTCCCCTTGCTCGCCTCCCCCCCCCCCCCCCAACACATCCAGCCACCAACCCTTTCTCCCACCAAACATGCAAACCCTCACATTGCGCAAAGCAATACAACACATTGGCACGTCAGGTACCGAAATCTTGCTCGCACGGGCACATGAAGGTGCGCGTGCGCGGACACACATACACACTTGCACACACCCCCACACACACACCCACCCACCCCCCCCCACACACACACACACGCAACCCCCCCCCCAACACACACACACACACCCACACCCGCACCCCTGCTAGCGCATCTGCCCCCCCCCCACCCACACACGCACGCACACACGCACGCACACACACACACACACACACACACACACACACACACACACACACACACACACACACACACCTACGTGCTGGCTCACATCCCTCACCCACTCACGCGCGCGGCGCCCTCAGGCTTTGGCTGATCACGCAGGGGGCCGGGTGTCACGGTGCAGGAGTTGGCAGAGGGAAACACACTGGCTCAAATGGTGGCGGATGGGGGGCACGCCACAGAGACTGAAGTCACAGATGTTGCCATCCAGTTGCTGGAAGTGCTTGCCTACTTAGGCAGCTTGAGCCCGCCCGTGGTTCATAGGTGGGAGCAGCTTCCCATGTGCCTGCTTACCGCCTCACTCAATTGTAGTTCAGTCTCGTACATGGGAAGCGTACTGTCATTTGGAAGGACAGCAAAGTCTTTGGAGTAAGGAAAGAGAGACGAGGGAAGCGCTAATTGGCGAGAGACTTGGTAGACCGGGAGAGCCAGGGGGACAGTGCCAGTGGTAGAAGTGGGGGGGAGGGCTGGGAGGGCGAGGGAGGAGTGGAAAGGGGGGGGGGGTAGCAGAGGGGTGATGAGGGCGAGAAGGGGGGGGAGGGAGTGGAACCTCACAGTTTGTGATGCCAGTCAACGCGGACAGAACTGTCTGTGGAACCTTGCAGAACTTAAAAGGGTTGTCGCTTGAGCCTGCTATTGTCAGCCATCGCGTTGTGCTTATTTTGTTTGCAGCCTGGCCAGTGGGGGCAATCTCACTACCTGGAGTCCTACCTACAAGGACATGGGAAGCCCAGCCCTGAG
>KV908441.1:155000-185000 GCA_002005505.1 Botryococcus braunii
GGAGTATTTGAACGTGATATGGAGGCGTCCACGGGCAGGCTTCCTTGGGCCTGGAACAAATTTCTGTGGGTGGGGAGGATTGGGATGGTGGGAGGTGCTTGCCGCCGGGGGGTGGGGGGGGGGGTTCGTGCCTTTCTTTCCCCCTCCCGGGGAGCCCCCGCCCCCGAAAGGGTGAATGTGTATGTAAAAGAGAACACTACAGAGAGAAATAAGTTCAGAATGGAAGGGAAGGGGGAGGCATTGGACTGCTGGCGTTTTGGTCATGCATATTTGCATGGACAGTCGGTCATGCATGCGTCAGTTGAACAGGTGGGGGAGGAGGGGCGGGAGGTGGGAAAGGGGCAGAGGACGTTGGTGGGAATGCAGTGCAGTTGTAATGATTTTGACTTCCTCCTTCTTCTCGTTGTCCTGTTACTTCCTGCCTGCCACGATCTCGACTGATCTGGTTGGAGCTGATGATTGTGTGCCTTAAATTGGCCAGAAATGTCGCGCACGCATACACACAGACACACACACACACACACACACACACACACACACACACACACACACACACATACACACACACACATGCGCGCGCACACTCTCACCCACTCACTCTCTCTCTCTCTCTCTCTCTCTCTCTCTCTCTCTCTCTCTCTCTCTCTCTCTCTCTCTCTCTCTCTCTCTCTCTCTCACACACACACACACACACACACACACACACACACACACACACATACACACACTCTCTCTCTCTCTCTCCCCTCTCTCTCTCTCTCTCTCTCTCTCACACACACACACACACACACACACACACACACACCACACACACACACACACACACACACACCACACACACACACACACACACACACCGATGCAGGTATGGGTGTGGGTGTGTTTGGGGTGGGGGGGGGGGTTGGGGCAGCTTGGTAGAGCGTGGGGGTGGGGGGTTTACACCACCCGGTTTTGAGCTTGTCCATGGGTGCTCGCAGGGTTGTCCTCCGAAGATCAGCTATATGTGTGCGACCAGATAAATGCGCATGTAGCGAAGATGACAGGAAGGGACTTCAACCCACCACCTTATGTACTGGAGAGAAAGCACCTCCCTATGTGGGTAAGCGAGGATTTTCGGGGTTGTTAACGAGGGAGAGGGGGTTGTTTCGAGCACAGCCCCCTGCTCTCCATGGGCCTGTCTGGAACCTAATAGTTAAGGAAAGCTGGGCTGTGGCAGTCCGTCCCTCGCATCTGCATTGTGTAATGTGTTCTGATGCGTATTCATGTCATCTTGTTCCAGGACGACCAACCAAGTGCATATACTGCAGGAGAGGGGGACCCCTGGGGTGGACCCCTGGACCTACGCTTGCCCAACAATGCAGTCTGATGTGTTTGAGACGTCCTCCTCGGACAGCTTTGGATGGTCAGACGGGTTTGATGGCTCTGATGGGGGCGATGGGGGTGGAGAATGACCTTCGCCCTTGCTTTCGGAGCGTTGGCCTCCTTGGTGAAATGGGCTAGGTTGATTGGCAGGCACGTGGGAAGTTTCCCAGGGGTTCTCTTGTTCAAGAAAGACCCATGGTACCCGAGCCATAACTATAGGGGTCGTAGCTTTGGGACATAGTTTCCAATGAGAGACCTGCTAGGTCGGGCCTTGCGCTGCTGTGGGGGTTGGTAAGCCAGAGACCGACGGGAGCGACCCTGAAAGTGGGGGCTTAAGTTCCACGGTTGGGAGCTTGAGCTGAGGAGCGTGGTGAGTGACTGGGAAGGGAGACAACTTAATTCACCCACAGAAATATTTCTATGGGTTGAATCTGCGGCTTAAGGGAGTGGACATGGGGAAAATGTACTCAAGCTCCAGCTGGGGAGTTCCATGAGGGATACGTAGCTGAATATGGGGAGTGAGGGGGAGAGATAAAGTAAAACTGCATGATGTCAAAGTCACAGGCTTCTGGGGTCATTGCCGTCCAAGTACGCGGGCTGGTGTACTGCGTGCGACGGTGTACTGTGGCGTGTTATATGATTGAGGCCATTCTGCCGTAGTTGGTAAGTGTCAATTGACAAGATGATGTGAAGAACCTGAATGGTGTTGTTGCAAGAGGATGCCGGCTGTTTGTAGTGGTACTCCTGCTGTGGTTTTGTGATCTTTTTGTAATTTCTCTTGAATGCTGCTCTGCGAAATATTCTATTTGCAGATGCTTAGCTTTCTTGAGGGCCTAGTGGCCAATTCTTGCAATTGTGCAATGTTCCTCTTTTGACATCAATGTTGCGCAGAAGCCATTCTTCGGATCTTTTTCATGGATCCGGATTGAATGAATTTTTGGGGTTTTCGACATACGTATGGGAGTTCAACACCAGTCCAAATTATTGCTAGGCAACTCATATTGCTAGGCAACTCTTATGAAGTTATCAAGAGCAACGGAGGATGGTCCCACATTGGCAGGCGACGTCTAGTTCTTGCCTAAAGACGCAGGCGCTGAGCCTCTCTTAAGCATGGTGGGTCTTCATTTTACTGCGACTTTACAGTGTTAGAAGACTGCCATCGTCTTTAGTTTCAGGCAGCTAGTAAGCACGTTGATTGCAGAAACGACAGAAGCCGTTTTTTAAAACCTTTTGGTGTTAATGGATGGAGAAAGTGTTAGTCGGAAACAAGTACGGAGTTCACATCTGGAACTCGCTACTCGGGCTGTAGTGTTGCAAGTATCAGGGACCATCAGGAAAGGATGCTGATGTCCATCACGGATGTGTGCATCCCCAGATGTTGAGGTGTCAAAGCTGGGGCATGGTTTCTTAGCAATCACTACACACAGGGGTGTAACAAAGATGCTTTGAATTTTAGCTAAGACTAGCTCTATATGTAGCTGAGATTAGCATTGAGAACATATAGAAGTTTATTAAGTTACTTATAAGCAGCATTGTGGACTCTTGCGCACTCAATGATCGACTTTGCAAGGAAAAAGAAGGTCGCAGTTGAAGAAACATGTTGCCAGCCAGGGAAGTTTCTTGTAAAGTATGTTTCGTGGCAATGCATGCTTCAGAAGGTTCTCTCTGTTAGTGCCTGGTTGGAGAAGGCTTCCTTAAGCATTACTTCGAACAACTTAAGCGATATGCGGTGTTTACACCTGGAGCCGCGCAGCTTCGCGAAGTATGAGAGCTTCCAAATTCTTGTGGCCAATATAGATTTGTAGCATATGAGTGTGTGGCCTTGGGCCTCTTGTTGTATGTGTGCTAACTGTATCCTTGCAAACACTCTTTATGTACAACCTTTGCTGAATGTTACGAAAGATGCAAAAGCCAGTTTTCATGACACGAGCTTGTCAGTGGATCTGTACAAGGCCGCTCACTGATTTGTTTGTGGGGGGGAGGGACTAAGAGCTGACAGGACATGCATCCACCAAGGATGCACCAGTGGGGTTGTTGGCGGTATTCTAACTTTTGGCTCTATTGCGCAGCTGTAGATATCTTGGGCTTCATGCTTACCGTGGCAAGGCGGATTAAGATTTTGAGATGTCGCTTTGAAAATTACCGTGACGGAGAACAGCTGAACATGATATGACCAGACACACATCTCCACACCTACTCGCCCCCTGCCTTCACAGGTGGGGGCCCAGACACACACACACACACACACACACACACACACACACACACACACACACACACACACACACACACGCGCGCGCGCGCGCGCGCGCGCGCCCTCGCGTGTGTAAACCCTGTGCCATAAATGTCACGTGGCAAAATCACCGTGACCGTAAGTAGAGGGCAGAAACCATTATCAGGCATGACAATGCATACGCTGACCCAGGCACAGAAGGAGGAGAGAAGGGGAGGAAGACAGAAAAGAAGAATCCGTAAAGCGGCACAGACAAGCGAAGCCTGACATCACTCAAGGGAATAGCCGAATTGGATAACGGAAGGGCAGTACATGTGGCACAAAAGATATTGGAAGCAAAAGTTATACTTGGTTAGACCATAATACATCTGGGACAGTTGGAGTAGAATTTTTCTTCTTAGCTTTTTAGCTCCTTAACATCTTATTCTGACTTCTGACGGTCCCGTCGTGGGTACCCTTTGGCTACTACCCATGGGGATCGATATGTGGGCCTGGAGTACCTCGGTTTTCTAGTACCTCGGTTTGTGGTGCTCAATGAGGACTTCCCACGACAACGAAGCCCAAGTAAAGATCCTCGGCCCACTGATAGTGTAGGGACCATTACAGTCTCCTTTCAAGTAATAATGCTTCGCCTCGCCTTTAGCGTCCTGCTGACGTTCAGGATCGTTATTGTCGGCCGGGATCACACCAAGACATCTGCACTTTTTCGACGATCTCGATGTTTTAAATAAATATTGTAACTTTCCATTCAAAACTTTCTGACTGAAATTTGGAGACACGGGGTGCCACCGATGGCCTACAAGCAGGCACTTCGGCCCGCAAGCTTCTTCACAGCCGTGCGTTCGTGCTCACAGCCTCGCACCATTTTTGCTAGTGCCAGGCTTGATCAGAGCGAAGTATGCTACTCTTTCTCAGTCTTTTCGAATTCTTTGTTTGCGTTTTCTCGCCGTGTGTCGCCGTGGAATCTGGGATCAGTCCCTGACTGTTTGAAAGTATGTTCAGGGTACCCATGACCCTGAATCTGCAAAAAGCGAACTCTCTGACAGCGTAGTACGCAGAGTTCTGCGCGCTAACTTGGTAGCAGAGGTGACGCTATGTTTCTTCAAAAGTAAATTCGAGTCATGTGCTGACCGTTGTAGCCACAACGTAACTTTGCAAATTATGTAGGGGACAATGTATCAAATGGTATGCGGACAATCCCTCACGGCTGGCCAGCGACCGGACATCAGATACTACAAAGTGAGGTGCCCGAGGTGTCCACATAAGGTATTCTGAGCGTCTCTTCAGGCCCTCTGCAACAATGGACAGAGCTTGTGTGGTATTTACAGGACAAGGAGGCAGAATTGCTAGAAGAGCTTAAGCAAGTTGCCCCATACTATAGAACACGACCATCTATACTCGGTCCGCTATCCTCTGTAGCGGGCTTTGGCGTTGGAGCATTGAGCGCGTGCTTACCTCCCAAGCTCCAACTTGCTGTAACAGGTACTCTTACTAGATCTTGATCTTTTCCTCTATGCACGCATGCAAGCATCAACAGCGCACACACACAGACTGGCATGTACACATGCATGCACTCATACACACATATGCATACGCAGTACACATGCATGCACATACACGCGCACTCTCTCTCTCTCTCTCTCTCTCTCTCTCTCTCTCTCTCTCTCTCTCTCTCTCTCTCTCTCTCTCTCTCTCTCTCTCTCTCTGCCCCCCCTCCCTCCCCTCTCTCTCTCTCTCTCTCTCTCTCTCTCTCTCTCCCCCCCTCCCTCCCCCCCCCCTCTCTCTCTCTCTCTCTCTCTCTCTCTCTCTCTCTCTCTCTCTCTCTCTCTCTCTCTCACACACACACACACACACACACACACACACACACACACACACACACCACACACACATGCGCGCGCGCGCACAGAATCTTGCTTGTATCGTGACACAAACTCTCTCTTTCTCTCTCTCTCTCTCTCTCTCTCTCTCTCTCTCTCTCTCTCTCTCTCTCTCTCTCTCTCTCTCTCTCTCTCTCTCTCTCTCTCTTGCTCCTCCCCATCTCTCCCTCTCCCACTCGCTCTCCCACTCCCTCTCTCTCCCTCCCTCTATCTCTCTCTCTCTCTCTCTCTCTCTCTCTCTCTCTCTCTCTCTCTCTCTCTCTCTCTCTCTCTCTCTCTCTCTCTCTCTCTCACACACACACACACACACACACACACACACACACACTCACACACACACACACACACATTCACTTCCCCCCTCACACACACACACACACACACGTATGCGCGCATTCATGCTCACATTCACGCTTACTAACACACTCGGGTGCGGGTGCATGCATGGTGTCTCTCTCTCTCTCTCTCTCTCTCTCTCTCTCTCTCTCTCTCTCTCTCTCTCTCTCTCTCTCTCTCTCTCTCTCTCTCGTCTCTCTCTCTCTCTCACACACACACACACACACACACACTCCCTCTCTCTCTCTCTCTCTCTCTCTCTCTCTCCACACACACACACACACACACACACACACATCCACAGACACACACACTCACACGCACACACACACACACACACACACACACACACACACACACACACACTCCGTGTTTGAGCGCCTGTAAGCCCTCAAAGCATGGGGGTGGGTCCGGAGGACCGAGGACCACAGTCCATGACATATGATGCGGGACATGGCCTGTAAGTTGAGCGGCTTCTGTACAGCGGGGCTGCAGGACGCTCTCCAGGAGGAGTACAATGACCAGCTTCGAGATCTGGCTGTCTCGCAAGACCCTCGTGTGAAGGACCTCGTGAAGCATTTGAGAGATGCTGACCGGCTTCCTACCGGGGGTGCCAAGGTAATCTTGAAATTTTATGTATCGCTAGTTGTGTTGCATTCAGCTGCTTGTGAGGGTGGGTGTGCCCTCGCACGATTAGCAGCTGTTCACACCCTCGAGTGAATGGTTACGCGGGACCCGTAACCACAAAGTGCCAGTCGGCCGTTACCTTTTTTTAAATTTCTTTTTTATTCAAAATCATGTTTTCTTCTTGTCCAATCTTTTGGGGGTAGTTTGATGGTTCTGCTCCTATTAATATCCACCAGAATATATCATTCATCACCCAGAGCTAGGCCCCTGCTCTTCGGACACCAGGGCAGGCTGGCAAAACAATGCCACGACGAGGCTGAGTCCTGTAATTGTCTTAGAGCGTCCAGCTGCTTGAGGCTGTGCTGATCAAACGCTTGTCCCTACTCCGGCAAGCTTGTTCATTGCCTTCACGTGAACTGTGCAACTGTGGAAGGAACTGTGCAACTGTGGAAGGAACTGTGCAACTGTGCTAGGGACTGTGCAACTGTGCCATGGAGGTGCTTCCCAGGGGTAGCCCAGCTCAGAAGCCGTTGCAGAGAGTGTAATTTCCAGCATAAGGTAATGAAGCTAAGGGAAAAAAAGGGCAAAGAGAAATAGAGCGGCAACACCAACTGGAGCGGCAATGAGAACTGGAGTGGGAATGAGAAGTGGTGCAGCAGTGACAACTGTAGTGGGAATGAGAAGTGGTGCAGCAGTGACGACTGTAGTGGGAATGAGAAGTGGTGCAGCAGTGACAACTATAGTGGGAATGAGAAGTGGTGCAGCAGTGACGACTGTAGTGGCAATGAGAAGTGGAGCTGCAGAGTTATTACTCACTTTGTTTGCTGCTGTCATGACTTTTACTTAGTTCTGCTGGGAGTGGCTGCAAGAATGCGGGATCCCCCTGGTTCATTGCATTTGACCAACTACCTTTGTAGGGACATGGGCATCTTGATCATATTTGATATGCATAGGATGCCTATTTAATGAGTTCAAATTGTGTCAACCCAGAGCATGGTGGAAAAGACCCACGCGGCCTGTTGTCCAGGAAAAGGGCCCTGTAGTCGATTCCACTATGGCAGGGGGCGGGGTGCTGGTACGGGAGGTGACGTAGTCGAAGTCGACAAAACCATGTTTCATGTCATCGTCTTTGTCATCGTTGTCGTTGTTGTTGGTGTTCTTGTTCTTGTTCTTGTTCTCGTCGTCATTGTTGTTATTGTCGTCGTTGTTGTTGTTGCTGCTGCTGTTGTGTCTATCTAGTGGCTAACCATTTTAGAACATACACCGCATAGGGGGCAAGGAGCAAGCAGTGGGGCTAGCAGGGAGGAAGGGAAGACAGAGAGGCGCCTCTCCCCGGCCTCCCTGGAGGGAGGTTGGGGGTGACATGCTAGTAGATTTGAGGCAGGAGCAAAAGTTGAGGGGGGGGGGGGGTGGAGCGGCTGATAGTTCTGGAAAATGGAACTGCTATATCAGACTGCTTTGGGATTGACGATTTCGGATGTGTCCGGGGACTCGTGCTCTGATGTCAAGCACTTGAAGATCGTTGGACTGCTACTGAGGTCTGCATGGCACATGGGGAGTGCCAGTGCGAAAGGCAGCAGCTTGAAGCTGACGCAGATTGTCGCACATGACATGGCAAACATGGATTGAGGATTTATGGTGTGCGGTTAGGACTGGCTTCACACTTTATTCTAAACATGATACGGCTGCAGGTGCCAAATTTGGCAAGTCTGCAGGATCTGAGCCTGCCCGAAGGCATCGCTGCAGCTGCAAAGGCCAGTTTGAAGGGCCTGTTTCGCCTTGCCGAACGTCTCTGAAACCCCTCGCATGCCTCGCATGGAGAGACACGCGCCAGCTTTCGCTCCAATCATCTGCTGTTGGAAAGTGGTTCGCATACACTTATATAATTATATACAATTATGTAATTGTATATGTAACCCCCGTTTGTATGATGATTATGCAAGATAACCTCTGTACATGTTATGATAGTACACGTGAACCGTACTTTCAAAGTACCTCGTATAGCCCATGCATACGTGTTCAGGTTCCCTGGCCATCAGCTTAGTGAGCCCACAGGTGGCTTGAGATGACGCTGTCCAGATTCGGGGGGAGGGTTCACCACAGTTGTATGCTCCTCCCGCTGTTTATCGAAGCCCGATCCCTTGTGATAAAGGAGAAGGGTTCACCTCCCTTGTCACCCCCCTTCTACCTGTAAAGAAGAAGGGTTTACCCCCCTTTTACCTCAAAAGAAGAAAATGTTCGCCCTTGTCAGCTTTGCCCAATGGCGTATCTCTGGGGGAACTTGCGGGATTACAGGCCTCACATCATGTGAGTCACATGTCACCAAGGCATGCTCCTTGGTGCTCTGACCTTTAACAGACGCGGGCTTGGGATTGCAGTTCCGGACCCTTGCCAAAAACTGATCAACGTGTGTGATTCGGGACCAATGCCGGGGCATATGTGCCGGGTCATTGACACTTGACACTTTTTCTAATGCTGCAGGCCGAGGGACGTTACGACACTTGTGTTATTCGTTCCTCGTTGAACTTCATCAGCTGGTTGCCATCAGTGCAAAATGGCTGAGCAGGAATGGAGGGTGTATGCCCACGATACACCATGCGGCCATCAGGGTGCAATATGAGATGGAGTCATGTTATCTCGACATGCCCATTGGGGCCCAGTCAGTTTTGCCGTACCCCCGAGTGCAGAGGTCTTGGTGAAACACATCTTGTGTGTGGCATGTTACCTCTGATTTGCACTTCAACATGAATAGTAGGACGCTATAGATCATGAAGTTCACAGGGGCTGACTTAAAATCTGTGGACTCTACTTGATTACTTGTTAGGAAATTCGCCCGCCCCCACGTACGCACGCACGGAAGTACACGCGGGCTCAAACGTCAGGGAACTGGCCATTCCATTATATGAACATGAGTTTGAACTCCAAGGTTAAAGACGACAGTCGGGGTTGGAAAGATACCTCAGTCGAAGTAAAATCACGGAAACTGCGCATCATGCTTCTGTAGTGTCTGGAAAGTCTCCTTGCAAGGTTTGGGTCTTGGCCAAGGTTCGATTGCGCACGTATTTGGCGTGTTTCAAACAGTTTTCAAAACAATGCATACAAGCGATTGCTTGGGGATTTCGGTCCTTTCCCCATCTTACATGTGCATGTGGAAAAGTCCAACCAAATATACTATTTCAGATGTCTCCTTATCAGGTCCCCCGGGGTGAAAGCCTCACTTTAAGGCTAAGAAGGACATTCAACAAACCGGACAAATATTTTTTTCCTAAACCGCGGCCCGGTCCCCCGGTCCGGGGGCCCCGGATTCAAGTTGCTCGGTGTCGGTGTCCTGCGAGATGACATCACGCGAACGTCAATTAATTGATTGTTTTCAAGTTGCGGTAAGGGTAAGAATAGACTCAACTGGTATTCACAAATGTTAAAGAAGCAGGGTGACAGAGAATTAGACAAGATCTGTTGTTTCGCTGCCCCGATCAGTATTGCTAAGTCAGGGCTGTGGAGTTTCCAAGCACATCGCAAATTCTGAGTTCCCTAGTTCTACAAGCTTTCAGTTGAGTAGAAAACTCAGAAATAGAAAGACTGCTAGTCTCGAGAGTCCGCTTCTTCTGTCAAGAGTCCCTTTCCCAGCAATGCACGCCTCCCGTCGGGCTTTATGAGAGGGATAAGTCGCATCCCTAGGCTCGAAGACATTTGCATAGACTACATAGCTGCCAACATCCAACAGTGCGTTCTTGACTGTCCAGTTGTTGTGGGGATGCTTTGCTAGTTTTTGCCTGGCAACTCCTCCGAGTTTACTCATGTCGTTCTCTATCCGATCTATCGTGTGCACTAGCACTCCGAACACGTACCTTGTGAGAGATAAAGACAGGACTAGCAATCACGCATGCAGCGGTGAGAAAATTGCTCCTGGAGTAAGGAGGGTCTTGGTAAGTAGTTACTATTAGGCCCTGACGCCGTTGTCTTTTACTAAGTGAAACTCTGCACTTTGATTGTTGCAACTTCCAGTTGAGCAAGTGAGGGACGGAGATCAAGGCAACTGTCACTGCCGACGATTATAGTTGGAGAGGACCAAGAATACACTGTTGGGAACGTCAATGTTCATGAGCGAAGTGCCGGCGCTTTGGCCATCAGGGAAGATAGTAATGAATTTGGATAATGAAAAGCAGTGTATTACTGGATGTGGGGTGTTGAACAGGATTCCATCACTCGACGGGCTTCCAGATATCATAGTGGTAGCCATCTTGGAGGAGGTGCTGAGAAGAGGGAAACTAGATGAGCGGATATTGGACATGGTTCTCGCTCCAGGCTATGAACTTGTCAACATGTGCGTGAAGCGCTGGGGCATTAAACGGCCACCGTTTGTCCCTCCGCCTACCACTGGCAAACGTTGGCTGGGCGAAAAGCCAGGGTATTACTGAATACGGGGGATATTCACGTTCTCATGGCGTTAGGTAATCAAGGTTAGGCCGGGCAGGCGGATGGTCTGCTTTTGGCTCTCGCAGGTACTTGCCTGTAGAGATTGGGGTCATACCTGCAGAAACTTTGCTGAAGTGAAGTCACTGATGCTAGGGCTGTGTGGAGATGATGGCTGGCTCCTGTCCCTGTATTATTCGTAGATTGCACTGATGCATGGTGAGATTGTTTTGCTCTGCGCATGACCCCTGCAGGTCCAGACCGAACGGAGTATGATAGGGGCATACACAAAGTGCTATGTGCCGTTCTCAAGTTTGACCGATTTTTGCTGGTAAGTTCGGTTAGGGTTCCGCCCTGTTCTTGGGTGCTTGCAGTGTACCATACGAAATGGTGTGTTGTTGCGCTAGAGTCAACGCATGTAATACACGGAAGCCCGGCCTTCGTGAAAACCAGTAGGAAACACGTGCTTAAGATTTGGAGAGTTGTGAATATTGCTGTGAAGGTTGCAAAAGTGTGGGAATCAGTGGAAGTATCATGTGTGCAAGGAGGGCTAATTGCATTGAGTTACTCTCAAAGGTGGACCAGGCCTTTCAGGCACTTGCTTTTGCGTGACACCTGCCTGTGCGATGGCTCTAGGTACCGTGAATGTGAATGTGCCAAAAGAGGTTTTCTCCACTGAGACTGTACCATCATGGGATGTGCCATGGGGTGTTCTATGAATGGACTTGATCCTTGACTTGTGGGCGTGTTAGTTGGCACAAAGGTGCCAGCTTTTTTGGTTGTTGAAGTAATTTTGCACCGAAAGTTGTATTCAACGATAGTTTGTGGACCCTTGTTGTTTGTGTTCAACGATAGTTTTGTGGGACCTTGTTGATGTCTATCGAATGTCCCCTGCTATACAGAGCAGAAACTTGGCAAATATCAGAGCAGAAACTTGGCAAACAGTGTGTTAGTTTTGCATCGTCTTAAATAAGGTGTGCATCACAGTGAACTGCCTGCTGGTAAAGGTTTCTCTCTTGCTCAGCATGCCTTCGCGTAAATAGGACGGGTTTCGAGTCTGTCGTCAAGTCAATTGTTTTGGGTGGGAACCTTACGGCAATTGAGTCTAGCTATGCAAGTATACGGAAGACCATCATAAAGGTACCAATGCCTGTACCATACCTAGCAATCCTTTGTTGGCTATTCGTTCAGCCCGGCAGAGTATGCAATCCTGATGCTCCGGCTTGATGGTGCTAGGACTTGGTTTCTGTAGTGCAGCGCTAGCGTAGGTGATCAGGTATTTCATTTGGCAATGGAAATAAGGCTTCCATGTAAGAAGACGTGGTGGTTAAAGCAGGTAATTAGCGTATTAGAATATTAATACAAGCTCCCCGGAGGGGGGGGGGGGACCTGGAGTCTCTGGATTTAGATTTTTTTTTTTTTTTTTTTGACGTGGGTCGTCAAGTGGGTCCAGGATTACCGGCGGTACCGGTAATTTACCGGTATCGCCAACGGTCAAAACCCGGAAGACGTTGCTGCCTCTTTTCGCCATGTCCGCATTGGCTTCTGCACGTTGCTTGCAAGGATCGTAAGCTCCTTCCAAACGCTTTGGAAAGCACTGTGTTTTATCTGCTTCACCACCATCAATACAACTCCAGGTATAGCGTAGTATGCCATACCTCTAGTCCTCCTCTAATGCATTGGACGACCTTGGATAGCAGATCTTTGCTCCCGTGCAAGATGGTCTGCGATATGATTGCATTTCCTCTTCGACAGAAGATGCCGGATTTTGCTCATCCGCAAGTGTGCTATCACTGTAGGACTACGATCCAATGTTGAGGAAATTTCTTGCACGGCTCAACAGGGAAAGGACAGCAGCTAAGCTATAGAGTAATATATGGCTATATATACAAGCAGCCCACCCCCCCCCCCCCCCCGGCGGGGGGCAGGGGCCCCTCCCCGGGGGAGCTCCTGCAGAGACAAAGAGTTCCAATGCTTATATGATGACAGGGGGTCTGATCTTCTTCAAGAAGGTACTTGTGTAGGTTAGACCATCGCCATATCTGGATCAGAGTGGTAGACGCTAGCGCTAAATTTTTCCACCGCTTTGAGGTACCCGGGGAAGCAGTGGAACTGTTTCGTATGTATCTCTCCAGATCCCCATATAGCGGTGGTCTAAGATGTTTAGACCACTGTTTGGCCGCTCTCTCCACGCACTGTTCTATCCAAAAGCCCCAGCTTTTCGAGCAAACATACGAGATGGTTTGCAAAGCTTTTCGAGCAAACCTAGGCGGCATAGGCTATGCCCTCGTCCCGCCTCTCGATCCGATGATATTCTAGCGAAATCGACCCTCGCGACTCGCTGGACCACGATGTTCGATTAACGAGGCCATTGTGACCGGGGCCTTGACTAGGTACTACCTAGTAGGTAGCCTACCCATGAACATTCAATTTCAAATCTTGTTTAAAACCATCTTTCATTGATCATTACCTGAAGTCCTGTTTATCAAAGGCGGCTCGACATGGATTTTCATCCAGATAATAGTGACACCCGTTGTCTTCCCCTGCACCAAAGTAAGTGAGGACGAGCACACGGCTCTCGCCGAACCCCGGCTCGTGTTGGAGGCCGAAAGGCGACTGCACGTCGAACTCTGGTGTGCTATTGCCTTTTTTCGGAGCGAATCCTTCTGTTCTCATGTTGATTATGCGTACAAATAACTTGATGCCTATAATAATATGACTACCTTGTCGTCGTTTCACGAAGCCACCGCCACGCCTTGAATAAAAGAAGCCTGTGAAGTAATGGCATGAAGGACCTTGTAGTATGGTTTTGCTTGTCTTGTAGGAGCTATTTATGGACTTCACTCCCCACCATACAGCAAACGACGCTAGTGTCGTATTGGATAGCGTGGATCAACAAATTATTATCCATGTAGTGAAAAGTTCAACGTTTTCGTCCTGCAGGGGCTTGCATTGGACGTTGAAGATTACAGAACGCCAGTCAGTGACTACGAATTTTGACCACACAGGCAGCAAGGGCCTAAAGCAACATGGGATTGGTTCTGCATCTCTAAACACAGCTTGTGCAGGCGCAGACCTTTCAGCGTCATGAGGCAGAAATTTATTCACAAGCCTTTGACAGGAAACTCTCCATGCTCTGAGGGGTCCATGCAGATGGACCAATCACAAGGCTCATGGGAAGCATGTATGAGGAACTGAGATTCTTGATGGGACGGCCGAGTGGCGTGACACACAACACGTTGCAGGCACCAAAGTCACCTGCATCAGGGGTCCCAGGGATTCGCGAACCCCTTTGGAGAAGGCCCTGCGTTCTCCCAAAACATGTCCAACGTCTTGAGAGGTTCTGGCAGCATCGTCCTGTCCAGGGAATTTACGCGGTGGACAAGCCAGTCAGGTACCTATTCTACGGGCCAGATACACCTTGTGGATGCTGGCCCACAATCTAAATTT
Organism: Botryococcus braunii; assembly: GCA_002005505.1. Lineage (NCBI taxonomy): Eukaryota > Viridiplantae > Chlorophyta > Trebouxiophyceae > Botryococcus > Botryococcus braunii. The sequence goes on from KV908441.1 coordinate 169,302, forward strand.
AAACCATGACCGAAGTCTGAATGCCTGCACACATTGCGATGCCGACGGGGTCTTGTCTTGCGGAAACAGTCTCTGCAGAAACGGTCATTCTCTGAGGAAGTGATGTGGTCTGGATTCCTCACCTATCCCGCAATAGTGGGCATCCTTCTCAACAAAGCTTTTAGCAAAGAGCACTCTGCTCGGACTCACCCCTCCTCGACGGCTGCAAAGACTGTGAGGACCCTTACAGATATCCTAGCTTTCACTTCCAAACTTTTTTCAAGGTTGTATAAAGTCCTTTTTCAGCCAGCAGTACCCCAGCATTTTATAGGTAGGGCAAAGGAACCTCCGCAAGTGGGCAAGAAGACCTCAAAGGAAGAGTGCCTCTTGCACCAGCCCGGGCATGTGTGCCCGCTGCACACATACCCCTGGCCACTGCAAGAGTTTCATTGAAGTACGCAGCCCTGAAGCGGAAGCCATTGCGCTGCCTGTACATCTGCGCTTGATCTACACACATGCATGAGCATTGAGGACGGTTTCAGTGACTACACAGGCTGTGTTAGTTTAGCAGTGCAAGCAGAGAAGGATTGGTGAGGGGGGGGGGGATGGCTCGCAGGAGGAAAGCAGCGCGCCCAACCGCAGGGACGGAGGCAGGTCTGCTGGCCCGTTTCCTTGTGCCCACTGAGGCTGCTGTACCAGGTGTACCGCCTGTACCTGCTCAGGTCCCTTTGGATGCGGCCGGTGCACCGAGCCGGCGCAGAGCCGGTGGGGCAGGCAGCGTGGGCCCCGCGGGTACCGCTGCATTGTCGGGGTCCCGCAAGAGCAGCCGAGGCTTTGCGCCCACCTTCGACTTGCGTCGAGGCCTCAGCCGTAAGCAGCTGGAGCTCCAGCGCCAGGTGAGGGGACCCCCTACTCTCTGTACTCACATTCACCACCCCTGATTTGGCTGACACAGACGAGGCTTCCCCCACTCTGTCTCACTCTCTTGGGAGGATAGTGTTCTCTCGCTCTCTCTCTCTCTCTCTCTCTCTCTCCTCTCTCTCTCTCTCTCTCTCTCCTCTCTCTCTCTCTCTCTCTCTCTCTCTCTCTCTCTCTCTCTCTCTCTCCCCCCCCCCCCTCTCTCTCTCTCTCTCTCTCTCTCTCTCTCTCTCTCTCTCTCTCTCTCTCTGTCTCTCTCCCTCTCTCCCTCCCCCCCCTCCCCCCCCCCCTTCTCCCTCTCTTCCTCTGTTCCCGTGCTCTGTCAACAAAATGTGATGTCAATCGTACCTCTTTCTTTTTCTGTTGCCCCCCTCTTCATGTGCAACACTTTCTCTTCGCATCTCGCTCCCCACCTCTCTCTTGCAGAAAGTCCCCCAGAAATGGCTCTTCTTCCTCCCCCACCTTGTGTGGGTGTGTCTCCCTCCCCCTACCCCCCCCTCTCTCTCTCTCTCTCTGTGTGTGTGTGTGTGTGTGTGTGTGTGTGTGTGTGCGTGCGTGCACGCGCGCGCGCACGTTTGTGCGAGCACGTGAATCCCACACAGACCGTACCACTGCGGGCGGCAGCTCAAATACAAATGCATCTAGGGCAGGGTTTCACTCCCGGCCCCTGCGTGGGGGGGGGGGGGAGGTTAGTGGGAGTCAAGGTAAGGAATGGCGGGGGCCTGTGCGCAGGCAGAGCTGGATCCTGTAGCCAGCCCATTGGATGAGAAGCATCTGTTGGACGCAGCTGTCTTCCATGACTTGGTGTCATCTTGCAACCTCAAACCTTCCTGGCGGCCCAAGGCACGTTCCTTCACCTTCCTTTATTGTCAAGCGCATGCACTCCCTCAGGTCTCCCTTTGCAAATGTGCATGAGCCTCTTATGTGCGAGATGGGCTGGTACCACACTTGCGCTGCGTGCGGGTGTTCGATGTTCGTGCATGAGAGCGCATGCGTGCACAGTTAAACACAGGTACAGTTCCTACCCTGTGTCTGTGTGTGCGCGTAGTGCGGGCGCCCTCGTGTGTGTGTGGGTGTAGTTGTGCGTGCATGCGTGTGTGTGTATATATAATTGTGTGTGTAAGTGTGTGTGTATATGTGTGTGTGTGTGAATGTGTGTGTGTGTGTGTGTGTGTGTGTGTGTGTGTGTGTGTGTGTGTGTGTGTGTGTGTGTGTGTGTGTGTGCACGTGTGCTTTGCCCAGCATGCCTTCCTCCCCTGATGCTGTTACTGCATTGCCCCAGCTTCGCCCTCTTGCTTACACCTCCATTAGTGAGAGGATGAGGCCGGTGCAGGTCACTGTTTTCTGTAGGCTTGGCTTCACAAAGAGGGATTTGCGGGTGCTGTCTAGTGTGCCTCGCAGGCGGGTCTTCACAGCCCTGACTGCTGCAAACCTGCAGCGCAAGTTGCGTCTCCTCCGTGAAGAGGTGATCCACCCGCAATTTTCTGTGCCCCACCCTATCCCCTTCCTCTCTCCCGCCCTCCCCCCCCCCGCCCTCTCTCTGTCTGTGTATGTGTGTGCACTGTGCGTGAGTGGATGCTTATGTCCCTTTGTGAGTGCGTGTGTGTGTGAGTATGTGTGTGTGTGTGTGTGTATGTGTTTGTGTGTGTGTGTGAGTGTGACGGTGTGTGCGTTCACTCTCCCTTTTCTCCCCCTCTCTCTCTCTCTCTGTGTGTGTGTGTGTGTGTGTGTGTGTGTGTGTGTGTGTGTGTGTGTGTGTGTGTGTGTGTGTGTGTGTGTGTGTGTGTATTGGGGGTTGGACAGTCAATAGGAAAAAAACTGTGGGAGGGGGTTCTGGGGTTCATGCTGATGCTGCTGTCATTATCTGTGGTTCGTGCAGAATCGCAGGGAAGGAGGGTGTGCTCGCCAGCTAGGAGAGGAAGGGTTGCCAAATTGTTGGCTTTCTTTAACAATGTTGAACCAACTTCAATTTCCTCCTCCCAGGGCTCCCTGCAGCACCCCTTTGTGAACATGAGTCCCTGTCCTTTCCGGGCCTAGTTAAGATTCCCGCATAATTATTAGTCAGACCTCTGCACATGGGTTGACCTGGATGTACCGCGAAATGCCAATTGAGCAGTTTTAGGGACACATTCTGCGCACCTCTTTATGCAAATTCTGAAAATCGCTTCGGAACAAGTCACCAAGGGCTAGTAACAAGTAACGCATATTGTTGAATAATGGATTATTCGCAGGGGTGGCGCTTGCAGCAAGCAAGTCTCTCTCTCTCTCCCCCTCCCCCCCCCCCTCTCTCTCTCTCTCATTTCTCTCATTACCCTTTCTGCTCTTCCATCGCCATCTCTGTTTTTGCACCTGCGGCCTTTTGGGGATTGACACGTGACTATCCAAGCATGGGGGCCCTCAGACTGATATATTTCACTTTTCCTTTAAGTATGCCCCTTGAGCCTGCAATGTGGGGTGGGGAGGTGCGACTTGAAGAAAACCTTAAATCAACAGGGACATCCTTCGGGGGAAAGGTGAAAAAGGAGCATGCTTGTAGGAGAACTTTAAACCAACAGAGGCAATGGTGTCCGGGAACGGAAACATATGCAGGGAACAACTGCGGGCTTTTATTTTGGGGGGAGGGGGAGGGCAGGCAGGCATGTCGGATGCAGATCTGAAGAGGCTCCTGCTGCTGTACCCTCGAATCGTGGAGTACAAGCTGGAGAGTATCCTTCAGCCTCACCTCACCTTCCTGCGCAGTTTTGGTCTCACCGCCCACCAGATTGGCAAGGTTGGCCGCCCCAACCGCCCCCCGTCCTCCGGGGGCCTCATCATCCTCACGCTTGTATTGCCCTGCATCATCGTCACGCTCAGGTTGCCTGCAGCAGCATTGCAACCGTGTGGTCATTGCAACCGTGTGGTCATTGCAACTGTGCATTCATTGCAACCGTGTGGTCATTGCAACCGTGTAGTCATTGCAAGCGTGTATTCATTGCAACCGTGTAGTCATTGCAACCGCTTCTGACTTTGAAGTAAGGACAGTGAACTCAGTGAACCTGCCGCTCATGGATTGTGGAGGAACCCGCGCTGCGTCTTCTTGGGTTCAAGCATTTCAACTGGGGATTGACATACAAATTGTTAGCAGGTGGTGCCACTATGGAAACAAGCAATGGTCTCTAAAAGAAGTGGGAACATCAATGCTGGGTATGTGCTGGGCTGTTAGAGCCCAGTCACCCGACCCAACAATCCCAGGCACCACCCGACAAGCCCAGGTCCCCGCCTGACATGCCCAGGCACCAACCGACAAGCCCAGGCACCACCCGACAAGCCCAGGCACCACCCGACAAGCCCAAGCACCACCCGACACGCCCAGGTCCCCACCTGACATGCCCAGGCACCACCCGACAAGCCCAGGCACAACCCGATATGCCCAGGTCCCACCTGACAAGCCCAGGTACTACCTGATAAGCCCAGGTACCACCTGATAAGCCCAGGTCCCACCTGACAAGCCCAGGTACCACCTGATAAGCCCAGGTTCCACCTGATAAGCCCAGGTACCACCTGATAAGCCCAGGCACTCCTCGACGAGCCCAGGCAACTTGCCTGATGCAAGGCCCTGGTCTTGGTGTTGACCCCGGGGGGGGGGGGGGGGTGCGGGCACTTGGGACAGGTGGGGCTGAGGCATCCCTCCCTGTTGGCGGGACTGAGCCTCGAGAACAACCTGGAGCCGCGTGCAGATTTGCTGGCACGGCTGGCGGGAGTGAGGGACCGGACGCAGCTGGCCAAGATGGTGGTGCGCTGTCCCGCCCTCCTCTGCATGTCTGAGGAGCGGCTTCTGGAGCATGTCGACTTCCTCCGCAGCTTGGGCCTCCACCCTCCAGTCCTTTCCTCGTTCATTATGCGCCATCCTCAGGTCCCCACCTTTCCCCCACGTTCGTATAGTTCTGCCCCACCGCTTCGCCCCCACCTGTTCTCTACTGTGTGTGCGGCGAACGAAAAATTTGTTCTTGGTGAGACACATGTGCATCCCTTTGCATCATCACCCCTCCCCCCCTCTCTCTTTCTACCCCCCCCTCCTTCTCCCCCCCCCCTCCTCTCTCTCTCTCTCTCTCTCTCTCTCTCTCTCTCTCTCTCTCTCTCTCTCTCTCTCTCTCTCTCTCTCTCTCTTGCTGTGTGTGTGTGTATGTGTGTGTGTGTGTGTGTGTGTGTGTGTGTGTGTGTGTGTGTGTGTGTGTGTGTGTGTGTGTGTGTGTGTGTGTGTGTGTGTGTGTGTGTTGCCAGACATGCTGACACACTGCTGGTCATTTAATGGATGCACTCGTTGCGGGCGCTGCGTTCACACATAGGAAGTCCGTGCATCTGCATCTTAACGATATCTACTGCTGGAGGCACGCAGAACAGAGCATGGAGTCTGCGTAGGGGTACTGAAGAAGGAGGAGGAGGAGGAAGAGGAGCAGGCCGCGGGAATGGGGAGGGAGGGGAGAAGCAGGAGGGGAAGGCGGAGGGGAGGGGGGAAAGTGGGGGAAGGAGATGATGATGATGATGATGGCGGTGATGATGATGATGATGATGATGATGATGATGATGAGTTTGGGGACAGAGTTCGCGGTGGAGGGCTGCAGGTGTTCGGCATGAGCCTGGAGTCGTTGGCTGAAAGGGTGGACTTCCTGGCCTCGGAGGTGGGGCTAGCCCCAGACCAGCTGGCCGCTGTGCTCAGAGGCTGCCCCCCCGTTTTCTGGTTGAAGGTCGAGAGCAACTTGCTACCGAAGTGGCAGTACTTGCAGCAGCATCTGGGCGGCACCTCTAGCACCCTCGTCCACAACCCTGTCTACCTCAGCCTCTCCCTTTCTAAGCGGTGTTCCCCCCCCCCCCCTTTTGCCTTTAGTTCTTTATGAGTGTATGAGTGCTTATATAGGCCTGCCGTGGCCAGCATGGTGTCCCTAGGGGGGGGGGGGGGGGGGGACACCATTATTATTCCCCCTCTCCTCGCTCCCAGCCTCCTCCCAGCCCTTATATGTTTGCTCTGGTTTGTGCGATGGTCGCACCTCTTATTATTTCCCGCCTCCCCCTAACCTTTAATATGGGCGGTCATGTCTGAGCGGTGGTCTTCCCCTCCCCCCAAACCCCCCCCCATCCAAAAAGAAAAATACCAAAAAAAGCAAACAGCAACGACCCTTATATGGTTGTTCTGGTCTGTGTGGTGCTCTTCCCCCCCCCCCCTCCCCTTTTCATAACTCTTATATGTCATGCTCTGCTTTGCGCGCCCCTCCCCCCTTCACCACCGCCTTTACGCTTACATGTGTGCTGTGGGCTCCACTGGGTCTGGCTCTTACGTAATGCAACCTGGGGGAATTTTTGGACTGGGGGGCTCGTTTGTTTGCTCTCACTATTTGGGACTGCCATTTTTCAAAGATTTCTCCGTGGGTGAAGGTCAGAGAGCGTCTACTCCTGGGCGCGGTAAGCAACCAGCCGTTGCGCATGTGAAACTCCTGAAACTGTTAAAGGAGCGGTACATAGGGTACGTCAGGGATGGGGGGGGGGGTGGATGGGGCTGTCAACACAGGCGAGACAGATCATCCCGGCAATGCATTTGTGGAAGTCCTGAACACGTTGAGGCATCACGTCGGGTTACATGGGGGATCCAGGGGTATCTTGGGGGTGTCAACATAAAGGTGACAGATCTTCCAGGCACGCTCGTCCGAAATTCCTTTGAACGTCACAGCAGTACGCAGAGGTACATCAGGGGGTTGTGGGGGTACTTGTCAACATAGCGGTGACATATCATCTGCCACTTAGGGGTATGAGAGCAGAATGTATTCCCTACCTCCCATGAGTCTTTCCGGTTCGCCTGTGCGAGCAAATCCAGATGCTCCGGTTTTGTTTTCCCAAACCCCTGTCAGTATTCTATCAGACCATCTGCAGCTGGGTTGTTGAGCGCCCACGAGCTTTTCGGGTACTCGTTTGCGGGGGTTCTTGCTTCCTCTCCCTTGCTTTCTCCCTTAAATCCCATCCTATCCGTATCCCATTGTGCACTGAGCGTTATCTTGCTGTCCATGGCTTGTTGAAAGTGATTATAGAAGAGGACGTGTGTGACCCCCGAGCATGCAGAGCGCCACCAGGGCATGAGGCTCATCAGAAAGCATCTTCTTGTGTTCTGCTAAAGATTAGGATGGGCTGGTGCTTATTCTCTGATGCTCACTTATGTGAGAGAACCTCCCCTTTTCAAAGTGCCCGGAAGGACACATGCACTTGGACTTAACGAGAGGATTACCCTCTGAGCACCCTCTCCCCCCCCCCCCCCCGGGGGGCCCGCCCCTCTCCCACACACCACCCGATTTCCGAATGCACGCGTAGGTGCACGTATGGGAGCGTGGCCATGGACGCACATACATTTGCATGCATGCGGGCGTGTCTGTGGGAACTCCAGCGAGGTCGAATGTGTGTGGGTTTTTGGCACAAATTTCTCCCCTTCCGGGTCTGGATGGTCCCGATCGTGGCACATTTTGGACTGAAATGTGACCTTGCTGGCGTACCCAGCGTTTGTGTGTGACGGGCTTTGTGGAGGGTGTTGCAGCATCATTCCGCGCCACAGGTACATGGAAAAGGTGCTGGGCCCTGATCTTCCGGATCCATTCCCTATCTCCGCGTTGTTTTTGACGGACGCGGAGTTCGTGGAGAAGTGGACGGGCACCCACCCTGACCAATACCAGAATTTCCAATCGCGGTCGTCGACATCCTTCGGTTGAGGCTTGCCCTTGATTTGAAAACACGCTGCATTGCGGTCTTTGGAAATGTTCCGCATTTTAAATGCTCAGTGGGCTTAGAATTGAAGCAGGTAGATTTCCGCGCCTTTCTTGCCTGGACGGCTGGATCTAAGTTTTGCATTGGCCAAAGTTATTATGCTTTTACTTCTTGCGGCTATGTCGACACGCTTCGGAGATTGACAGAAGCCTAGCACGGCAGAGATCTGTTGGTCGAGTGGAGGTTGGTCGGATAAACAATGTGCACGGGATGTGTTAATTATAGATAATGTGCACAAAGTGCGCGTGGTTCCTCGCCCACAGCCCTTTTCTCTGTGTGGTCCGGTTCATGCACGCTAGTTACAATATCCGTATTTTCTGTGTGCGCTGGGGCATGCACACTGTTTACACAAATTTGTGTTTGTGTTTGGGTCATGCACAAAAGTTTACATGACCTTTTTCTCTGCATGTGACGGGTCATTGAAGTTAGGTAAGGACAAAGATAACCTGAGTGAAGAGCACATGGTGAAGCGCATTCCCCCTGTCATGAAGTGTTTGAAACTTGTGAAGCACTGCCCAGGCAGCCGCAGCTCCTCGGGGAGGCGAGGAGACTTAGATAGGCCCACAGTTTGGGGAAAAGGGCTCTGTGTCTTTGAATTTCAACATGCTAACAGCCCACTTCTTGCGGGCGGACGGCTGTAGTCTGTGGCAGGTCCGAGCAGAAGAGTACAGGCGTAAGTAACCCAGATGTCGGACAAACAGAAGCGGCGATGGAATCATTTGAAGAAAAAGCGAAACATGTTTAAACCAGTAAACCATCCGGGGAATCAGATTAAAAGGATATGCAGACATAGCAGGTAAGATTAAAGTGTGAAGCCCATCATAACCACACAGTTTGCTGGCCTATGTTTAAGCAGAGTGATTGGCTATGGCGCATGGCGTGGTGTGGTGATCTTGAATGGTTGGCTAAGGCACATGCTGTGTTCTAGTGGTCTGAGATGGTTGGCTATCGCGCATGGTGTGGCCAACCTAAGGAGACTCTGACCTGATGATACCTCGAACACTTTAAGGTGCAGTCGACTCGCAAAACCGAGTGAAACGTGCACAATAACCTCAAACAATTGAAGGGTGGAGGTTAGCCGCTAACGCGTGAACACCCGCAACGTGCAGAATACCCGCAAACGAGTGAAGGGTGCAGAATACCCTCAAAAGAGTGAAGGATGCAAAACAACGATCATACCAGACGGGACTTTAATCTGCAGTTTGGACAGTTTTGTAGAATGCCCATCCCCTGTTTACCGTGTTTTCCATCCCTTGCACAGGGCAGCCAGCGACTAGCAAGCCTCGTCCCCTTGCAGCAAGCACCATAGAATCCAGGTGGAACTTTCAGAAGAATCTGCAGAAAGCGTGTCGTGTGCTCTTTTCCACCCCCGTGTAAGTTTGAGCATGCCCAGCCTTGTACCCTGATTTCCGTCCATTGATATGCGAACTCCAACGAGAAAGAAATTTGTGCCGAGAACCCACACCAATTCGATCTAGTTGGGAGTTCCCATATCAACGGATGGAAATCAAGGCACAAGCTTCTTCCTTTCGAGCTGGGATAAGTCTTTCTGAACCCAGCCAATTTCACATGTCAGTTTGATGACATGTGATTCACATGATGTGACCTCGTTGGAGCAGCCACTTGAAACAGGCACCCGGCGACTGGCAGGCACCATCCCCTTCTAGAAGGCACAAAAAAATTTGTGTCGAACTTCCAGAAGACTCTGCCCAGCAGACTCTGCCAAAACTGTGTCGTGCGCTCTTTTCCGCCCCTACCGCAAGGGAATTTCCCCTCCACCACTGGGCAAGACTCAGAAATCCACCACTCACAACAGACCCTTGATGGGAACCACGGCAGAAGCGTCGTTGAAGCGGACAATATTGCCCACCCACCCCCACAACCTTTAGTACGGTCCTTTTCCCCAGTCCAAATCATGAACATAAGCCGAGCTGCCGGTAGCCTTGTGCAAGTTTACAATGCCTTCATCAAGTATCCGTGTTATCGAACCCCCCCAAACACACAAGCTAAGAGAGAACAGCGGTCAAGCAGGGACCTGGCGCCATACTCCTCACCCTCCTAACCATCCTGCTCCGGTCACACCATGCTTCAAAGTGGCAACTTGCGCCTCGAAAACAGCGAGAGCTGTTTTGCTTAATCTGATGCAAGGGGGACTGGGGACTTTGATGGAGCCCGCGCGGGATCCCACAGCGGTATTTCTGTTCGTGACGATGACCCCAGGGATCCATCATCTCGGTGGCATGCCTCCAGGGTCGATCAGGACCCTGGAGAACCCAAGCCAGGGTGACCAGAACCCAAGCTAGGCACCAGCTGAATCCATTCCCAGCTCCCTCAAGCCTCTCCCCTTGCTTCCCCCTTGGAATACACTAGCTCCCCTTTTGAGCGCATGCAGGCATGCCACCGAGATGATGGATCCCTGGAGTCATCGTCATGAACAGAAATACCGCTGTGGGATCCCGCGCGGGCTCCATCAAAGTCCCCACTCCCCCTTGCATCAGATTAAGCAAAACAACTCTCGCCCGAACCAGCCCCACCGTCCAGTCCACATCTTCTCGAAGAGGCACTGCCCCCTCAACTTCTTGAAGCTGCAGTGCCCCCTCAACTTCTTGAGGCTGCAGTGCCCCCTCAAAAATGTCTTCTACATACCGCAGGGCACCGGATAGGCCTGTTCTCCACAGAAAAGAGGGCTTTTCCACAGTGAGGGAGGCTTTGCCTGCCTTGGCCTGGAGCAGAGATGCTTGCAGAAGGGGAGCAGGCCTACAAATGTGGCCAGGTCGGGGTTTGCCACACGGCAACCAAGAAGCTTAACGGTAGGATTTCTGGAAGCGGGCACGTGCACCATGACCTCCGAACCTGTACACCCACACCACCCTCCCTGTGTCAGTGGCACGACAGGCACCCCACGCATCCCCCCCCCCCCCCAAAAAAAAAAACTCTTTCTCCGTCCACATTTTTGATGCTTCTGTGCACTTGCTCAGCCTCTTCCTTCCCCGGGGGAATTCCCCCCCCCCCCCCCCCCCGGGATTTTCCCCCTCTTTCCCCCTCCAGCTATGGTTGGAATGCAAAATTTGATAGAGCACAGCTGACATTGAGATGCATTGTACTTAACAAGCAGCTCACCCTTTAGAAGGGGAGATGGGCACAGAGAAGTCTGGAAGCCAGGACACCCCCCTCCCAGAACCTTTTTTTTTGTTGGGGGGGGGGGGGGGCTTAAGGTATAACCGAAGCACTGGGAGTTGCACATTAGCATGACCTGAGCACTGCTAGTTCTAGATTATACACACCTCCATTATCCCAAGTAAACGATTTACTACAGCCCTTACCCCAAAGCTATGCTGAAACTATGCCAACAAACCCCGGGGGGGGGGGGGGGTGCCGGCAGTAAAAGACCCCACCCACACTCAACAGTGTGCCCATATAAACTCCTTCCCTGTCGCTTCATAGTGGTGGAGGGGCATCACAGCCTTCTGGAAACTAGTGACAACCAGGACAGCAGGGACCTGCCTCAATGGAAACCGGGGGGGGGGGGGGAGGGAGGGAGGGAGGGAGGGAGGGAGGGAGAGGGAGAGGGAGAGCGAGCGAGAGAGAGAGAGAGAGAGAGAGAGAGAGAGAGAGAGAGAGAGAGAGAGAGAGAGAGAGAGAGAGAGAGAGAGAAAGGTTGTGTGAATAAGTGTGAGTGAGTGTGTGTGTGTGTGTGTGTGTGGTTGTGTGTGTGTGTGTGTGTGTGTGTGTGTGTGTGTGTGTGTGTGTGTGTGTGTGTGAGAGAGAGAGAGAGAGAGGGGGGGGAGGGAGGGAGGGAGGGAGGGAGGGGGGGGGGGAGGGGGTGACAGAGAGAGAGAGAGAGAGAGAGAGAGAGAGAGAGAGAGAGAGAGAGAGAGAGAGAGAGAGAGAGAGAGAGAGAGAGAGAGAGAGAGAGAGAGAGAGAGAGAGAGTGAGAGAGAGAGAGAGGGGGGGGGGGGGGAGGAGGGGGAAGGAGACAAAATGAGGAAGCGGTGGCAGGGAGAGAAAAAGGGGGGGGGGGGGGGGGGAGAGCGAGTCTGAGCCACTGAGACCGCTTGCTTGCCCACCCCCCCCCCGGGGGACGGGGTGGGGGGGGGGGGGGGGGGAGAGGAGGAAAACATACTTCTTGGGCTCGCAGCGGCGTGGGTCTGCTACAAGCAATGTGCGGTCATAGGACAGCAGGATCTCCTTGATGTCCTTCTTGCTCTGCTCATCGACATCTGTGGGCCAAACCCAGCCTCCATCAGGCCTCACCCTCGTCGCCACCACCTTCCCCTCCTCAGGCAAAACTCCTGAGGATGAAAACGCCATCATAACCCCCCAAAGTATGCCCCGCTAAATTTCCATTTTTTCGACATGTACCTCATCTGCTAGTTCCAAGCTGCAGCTGCCGGATCCTACACAAAGACCCAGAATGGCCCAAATTTTGGAAATGAGCATGCGACTCACGCCTGAAGCCACATTCAATACCCGACCTCCGTCTCCTCGAGTATGTCATATCAGACACTGTGCTGGGCATATTTTGACACCAGAGTAAGAACCAACACTATACTGAAAGCCTGTGTATATACAAAGAGGAGACCCACAAGAGTCCCTGGGCATGGCCCCCTCCCCCCCCCTCTCTCTCTCTCTCTTTTTTTTTTTTTTTTTTTTTTTTTTTTTTTTTCTTGTTTTGACGGTTCGAAAATTCCCAGATGATGCATGTGCAACACGCTGCCAGGTAGTCCCCCCACACAGCAAGCGGGGTGGCTGAAAGCATCTTCACATGGGCCTCAGATATGTACTGAAATGACATGTACCACCTTTCAAACAACTCCCATGGACACTTTCTACTGACATCTTCCATCTCGTTTGCCATCATCTAAGCGTTTAGATACCATTGGTACTTGCATCAGGCAGTCAAGTTCATTTTCCCCGGTAAAGGCATACAAAATCCCATGTGCCCCAAACCCCTTCCCAACAGCATGTCATGGCCTCTGATGGCAAGAGCAGTGCTTGCCAATGAGGGAGCAGCGCTTGTCTCTGTATCGTGTGATGGCTTTGGGCATGTTTTCAAGCTCAGCCTGAGATGCATTCTTCGTTGCTGAGTTTGGTCAGTTGCTCTGCGAGATGATCATTCCGTCTTTTCTCAATATCCTCAACTGCTTGCCTTATCCTTACCTTTTCAGGCACGAACAAGAGGGATACTGCCCAAAGACGCAATGATCATCTCGCAGCGCAACTGACCACCTCGGGAAGGAAGAATGCATCTCATGCCCAGCATAACAACACGCCCAAAGCCACCACACGAAAGAAATGCAAAAACAAATCATTGTGAATGCTCAAAACAAGCTACCCATGGTTTAGATGCCCTCAGGACCTGGTCAAATTTGAATGTGAATGTGAATGTGTCGCTGACCCCACACCGCATAAGCAGCTGACTTTGCAGCCCCCAAAAAGGCCACAACAAACAATCAAGCAGTCGCTTGATTCCAAAATAGCTCGATATAAAGGCCTGCTGTGGAGACAAGGCTAAAAATGCCAGCGGCAGAGCAGCAGGCGACTTACATTTTTGGTAGAATGCCACGAGCCCCTTCGCAATAGCTTGGCGGATTGCTGCACCCCCAACCACTCCATGTCAGCCTGGTGCCGAGCAAACCCCAGGACATGCAGATGCAAGCAATACGGGACAGCAAAGTCCTTCCCAGCTGCCTTTTTCCAGCACCTTCCCTCCTCTTTGTCCCATTCCTCATGTGCACCCCTCCAAATGCACCTGTCCCCTCCCTCTCCTCTTCCACTCCCCACACCCTGGATCTCCTCTTCCACCCACCCCCCCCCCCCCCCGGGATGGAGGGGGAGGGTGGGGAGGGAGGGAGGGGGCCGAGGGAGAGAGAGCGGAAGGGGGAGAGAGCGAGCGAGAGAGAGAGAGAGAGAGAGAGAGAGAGAGAGAGAGAGAGAGAGAGAGAGAGAGAGAGAGAGAGAGAGAGAGAGAGAGAGAGAGAGAGAGAGAGAGAGAGAGAGAGAGGGAGAGAGGGAGAGGGAGGGGGGGGGGGGGCGCCTCGCACATACAGAGATATGCACTTTCACCCTCCTCTTAGAAATGTGAGGCATGGGTGGCCACCGTAAATCTGGGCAATTGTGCCGCCGCCACGAACGCGGATGCGGATGTCCACTTGGGCAAACTTAGCCTTCCCCAGAATAAGTAGTGGTTCTTCAACCTTCCATCGCAGGGACTCTGGTTCAATCAAATCCAAAGGAGAACCTGCACCAAGACAAACCGTAATTCTTTAACCACAGAATGCGCGAGGGAATGAAGATCATACCGTGCTCATATCAGATCAACGCCCAGTGTGGCTCGCTCTGATAGTCAAGTCGAGTTGGCAGAGGAGGCAAACAGCCTTGAATGGGCGCGTGACATGCGATCCACCAATTCATAGGCAAATGATAAGGACACCCAATCCTCAGAACCCTAAACTTTCTCTACCCCCGACTCTCCGCCCTGAAGATTCCCTTGATCACCCTGTAGAGGAGCAGCCGTAACAGCAACTCTAAACATGTTCTGCACTTCCCTTGGATCAGACCTCTTCTCCAGATACACCAGGAATCCACTCCATACATGTCACATGGTGGAAAGGGAAAGGGTGCAGTAGTTTCTGCCCAGAAGCCTTCGGAGCTGGTACGCATTTTCAGTGTGTGCTGAGACGCATTACATAGTACCACAGCAGGCCTCTTCCAACAAGAAGTCGTCCATACATAAGATGCTCGACGTCTGGACGGCGAATGCAAAAGGAACGATGTAAACCGGCAAAGTTGCACAACGCACCGTTCAGCTTCAAAAGACCAGTCCCGCGCTTCACATGTGCTACTGCAACTGCATTTTTCTTGCGTCCGAAAGTCTGAACAGCCTGCAATACAAGCCCCACGTGAACACATAAGACCAGCACTTAGACCAGCCATCCACGAAACTCTGCAGACCCCTTCTCCTTGAAAACAAAAACATACCTCAGGCCCTGGTACAGCCGGTGTAGCCATCTTTCCAGACGCTTTGCCTGCAATCTGGATTGCTCGCTCAGAACTCTGAGAAGCTTTAGAGTTCAAGGGAGGCGGCGTGACCGGGCTGTTACCTGGCGGCTGCTCGATTCGATGCGACCCGCGGCCTGCAGCAACCGTGTTGGTAACCCTTAATACCCCACTGGGTACCCCATCCAATGTACTGCTCTGTTCCCGGGACCTGGATGCCAATGACTCCACAGTCCGAGCAACGGGCACAACCTGAAGCATTGGTCAAAAGATGACATAGAGAGCATGACACAGGTCATGGTGGGATCATAACTCAAGCATGGCCACAGACAATGTAGGGGTGCTGCTGAAAAGCTTCAAAGTCCTAATCGGTACGGGCCCGTTGGTGGGTGATGCCGCCAATGAAAATGTAGCGATTTCGGTTGGTGGTAGACACACTGACACTTTTTGGTTGCTGATGGGCCTACCTTGTGGGGTGTTAGTGTCGCAAGTTTCTACAAGGCTGATTACGTTCGGACTTAATTTAGCAACAGCCCGGCTGCTGACGATCGAAACATACGGGGTAATGCATGCGTCCCATTTCTGTCTAGATCGGCAACCTTGATTCATGTTGCTTTCTTTGTCAGTAAGAGTTTAATTGTCATTGCGCAGTTGGCGTCGATCCAATTCCACTTGATCAACACCACAGCTTTGTTTCTCAGCAGAGAAGGCTTTCGTCGGGGGTGCTTGCGGTCTGAGAAGGTAAAGTATTTCTGAATAGTTTCAAATCTCATTTTAACTACAATAAAGTTGCTTTGTCTCCCCCTTCCCCAGTTCTGGCGTCATGGCGGGGTGAGCTGCCCAAAGCAATCTAGGCAGAAGATGTGCCAGACGGCCGTTCATTGCAGGGTTGAAGTCGTCGACTGATTGAAATACTGCTGAACATGTGCGACGCATGGCTGTTGCAACTCGCTTCTGAGCCCCTGCAACTGTGCTCGTGTAGGCAATGGAAGTGAAAACCACTCTACATTTCTCTGTCGACAA
>KV908441.1:190000-242500 GCA_002005505.1 Botryococcus braunii
TCTTTAAAAATACCCAATGAATTTCCAGGTCTGCTGGCAGTGGCGTTTGGGCCGGCATACACGTACGTTCTGCTGCGTATTGCGTATGGGGCGCAGTGGACGGGAGCGGCGGAGGCCCTGGGCCTGTACTGCCTGTACATCCTGCTGCTGGCAGGCAACGGGGTCCTGGAGGCCCACTTGCATGCTGCTGCCCAAAACACGGACCTGGCCCTCTCCAACCTGGCTCTCGCTGCTTTCTCCGGTGCTGCCCAGCTTTCCCTCCCCCCCCCCCTTATAATAAATGTAAAGCACCTTTAGAACAAGTGTAAAGCTCCTTTTTTGAAAAAGTGTGAAGCTCCTTTAAAACAAGTGTAAAGCTCCTTTGGAAGAAGTGTTAAGTGTTCATGACCCGGCACACGCGGAGGAAATAGTATGTAAGCACCACACACACTCCCCGTCCTTTCTTCTGCTCTTTCGTGCGGTTCTCTGTTGTCGTTGTTGCTGCTGCTGTTGCTGTTGTTGTTGTTGTTGTTTGTTTCATATTTTTCCTCTGGTTCGTTCTGCTTTAGGGAGGTATGGATCGGGGAGCTCAAGGGGGGGCGTGAAAGGGATAAAGAATCGCTGGCTTCGGGTGTGGAGAGCAAGTGAAGGCAGGAAAACAAATGCATTTTACCTCTTGTAGCACACACTTACATCCCCTACTGAGCTTAAGTTGAGCCCTCTTCTTAAAATGAACCTCTTCTGAACTCAAGTTGAGCCCTCTTCTTAAGTTGAGCCCTCTTCTGAACTTCAAATCGAGCGCTCTCCTTAAGTTGAACCCTCTTCTGAACTTCAAGTTGAGCCCTCTCCTTAAATTGAACCCTCTTCACAAAAGAAGAATACCTCGTCCCAACTTAGCTTGAATCATCTTCTCCACTTGAGAAGGGTGCGAGGGGAGGAGGCAGGCGTCCACATAGCCCTGAGTGCCGCGTGGGTGGGCACATACGGAGCAAACGGACTCATAGCAGCCGACGCCGTGAACATGGTGCTGCGGATAGCGTACTCGCTGCACTTCGCCTCCAAGCGCTTTCGAGGCATTCCCTCCTTCCGGCTGCGCGGTCTGTTGCCTAGCACGGCAACTCTTGCAGCACTGCTTGTGGCCTCG
This sequence comes from Botryococcus braunii, assembly GCA_002005505.1. Taxonomy (NCBI): domain Eukaryota; kingdom Viridiplantae; phylum Chlorophyta; class Trebouxiophyceae; genus Botryococcus; species Botryococcus braunii. Next base: position 191,124 of record KV908441.1, read on the forward strand.
GGAGCCGTCACTGTTTCCGCGGCTCTCCTTCTGGAGAGCCAAGGGCGGCCGGCATGGGACCCGCTTCGGATTTTGGAAGCCCTGGGCTATGACAAGACCCTGGTGACCGCCTCTGGGTACCGACAGGCAAGCGGTCCCGCTGTCGGATGGGGTTTTCCTGCCCGGGCTGCTGCGCATGTTGCCATCGGGGGAATGTGCTTTCTTGCGGCCGCCGTGGTCGGGTACTATGCCGAGCGACAGACACTGGACGATTTGCGCGTCCTCAGATCCCACCAAGACTGAAGGAGAGATGGTGGTTGTTGACCATGGTGGTGCCTTTCCTGCCTATGCTGCTGTGGTGATGGGGGTGGTGGGGAACAAGAATGATTGAAGGAATGAATGCTTACTCATTATTCGTCATGATATTTAGCTGTGTGGACCAGAGGGATGTGGGGTGGCGGATACGCATTAGTTATATTCCTCGTGAAAAAGGGATGTGGAAATAGGGGTATGGGTTAGTTATACTTCGGAATTCCTCCAAACGGAGAGATCCAATTTTGGCGTCCAAACCCTGGAGCGGGAGAAGAGAAGCCACCTGGAGGCCAAAAGCAGGTGCTGCAACCAAGTTTGATGGAATGGATGCTTCTATTTCTGTGTGCGAGGCGTCCCAGATCGAGGCGTCCTTCCACTCTTAGTTACTGCGGAAGCCGTTCCACTTCATCAGCCTACAGTGGCTCGACAGATAGTAACCTTCATCCCGTACAAGAGTGGGATGAAAAGGACCAGCCCAATGTTTCTCCGACCCACACTCAGATGATTCAAGCTACATCTTGTTCTTTTCAACTTCTGATAATGTCGCAAAAGTGCGGCTTGTTAACAAAGTAGCATTAAGAGGGTTTCTGTTCCCTGCAACTGTTAGTGTTACTGATGTGACCTTGAATCAGGCTGCACGAGAGCATAGAATTCATAAGCGGAATATCCGCCTACTGGAAATTCCGTCGCACTTAGGGGCTGAACCTCTACGCATGCTCTCAAGCTGCGAACCCCTTTGTGGGTGAAGTCGTCCCACTGAGGACAACGCCAACTGCCACTGCTATAATCCCATCAGAGTTGAACTGTGGAAATTGCTTTAAGTTTAAAGTCTACTCCCGAATGTAGACTTTGAACTTAAAGCACTTTCCACAGTTAGCTAGACTAAAAAAATACAGTGCAAATTCTCACTCGCTAATGTCCCGCTTACCCTTGTTCTCTGCTCCATGAAATATCTACTCTTCCAAAAGCTTACCAACAACCAGTGGCCGAGCAGAGAAATTGCAGCCCACCGCAGAAGTCAACAAGCGACAGCTTCACACTCATACCCGCAGCCGCAGCAAGGCTGACACGACTCTAACACAAATTACTAAAGAAATGCAAACCGCTTATGTGGTTGTCAACCATGCAAGCTTAGCCCACCCCCCCCCCCAAAAAAGAGGGACTGCGTGCGGTACAACAAGCCCCAGGGCGGGCGAAACTGTGTGCGATGCAACAAAACTTCTTCCTGGCAATATGCAAACCAAGCGGACCCACTTTGGACTGGACAAAGCATCGGGCATAAAAGCCCGTACACATTGTGCATGAAACGGCAAAATCTGTGTTGTCCTGATAGAACCTCGGTCATACCCATTCCCATGGGACCCGATGCCCAATCGCAGCAACTGCAAGGCCCTCATCGACCGTCTGTGTCCGGCAACGGCCATGATGAGAGCATGCCATCCTAATGCAGGGCGTCTCACTAGTGCCAAACCCCGAAAATAGTCTCACCCGCTCTCTTCTACCTCCCACAGCCCCATGATGCAAACTATGGTTGGTACACGACAGAGCCCCTCGCCTGGTCTGAGAGGCTCCCTGTCATCGCCGAGGCAGCTTATAAGTGGGGCCGGATCTATGAACAAGATCAGGGACGGGCAGGGCCAGCTTCAGCGCAGAGTCCATCTTCCGCCGCACGAGCAGCTGGGATGCTCGATCCGCAACGCTCCGTTTCTTCACTTTTCCCGCCTTCACAGAGCTCAATCCCCCCTTTTGCTTTCCATCCCTTGGCGCTCCCACCATGGCCGGCGCCCCTCCCCTGCCGTTCCACAGCATCTCTGTCACAGAGCCTGGCGTGTTGCCTGCGCCCGCTTGTCCCATTGGACCTGCAGTGAGGAGGCCCAGTCTGGACGGCTGCGGCAAGGCCTTGGGCTTCCCGGGATCTGCTCCGCCAGCGGGGGGACCCGCCCCCCCCTGCCCACGCTCTGGCGCTGGAGCATGCATCCATGCCGGTGCATTGGGATGGGTCACAGGGGGGAGTGGAGCTGCCGCATGAAGGGCAGAGGGCGGCCGGGTCCCGGCTGAAGCTGTGCATGTATGTGGGCCAGACCGGGCAGCTACAGCTCCTGTTATACGGGCTGGGGCGGACCCCAGGAGCGGGGGGGCGGCTGTGGCGAGGCGCGCCTTTTGTGCGGGCGGTGTGGAGAAGATGGATTGAGCCCTGATGGCCTGCCTGTGCAGCCTGCGTGCCTTGTCGTGCGCGGACGCATCCCCAAACGTGATCAGGGATGCGTGCTCAATGTCTGCTGGGTTCTCCGGTAATAGCCTAACTGCCTCAGGCAGGCCCATGGTCTCCCGTATCTGGTCCCTTGCCTTCTCTGCCTTCCTCGCTGCCCTGCTCCCAAAGCAAACCCGTGCTCGAACAATTTCCCATCCCATTGCTTCCAAGCTCAAACACACAGCGTCCTGCCTCCCACGCAACTGGCAAAACCAGCGTGCCTGTGGGCCACAATCCCTGACCCCTTGGGAGGTCAGTCCCCAGTGTCGGTTGGGTGTATGCAAGGGACACTTGTCACTAAATCTGGGATAACACAGCAGCTTCACTCTGCTTTTCTGCATACTGAACACAAACGTAGTCTCCTTTCTTACAAAAACGGAGGCAACAACGGCATAGGACACTATGCATGGAAGCAGGAACCAATTGTCGAGTCTCCCATTCAGTGCACAATCACAGCCCACGTTGGCAAAAGCGAGGCAATAATATTCTTTAGTGCAGTACAGCTGGCAGACACCGAAAAATGCAATACTGCTTCGGAGACCGGACAACCAATTACTGGTGGATTGCTTTAAGATGACATGTGCTACATTTTGGGCATGCATGGGCACATGTGCCCCCTGTGCAGATTTGAATAGAGAAGCGGGGCAACAATGCGAGAGGGAAGGAGACGGGGGGAAAGGGGATTCAGAAAAAAGGGGACGGGGGGCGCCACTCACACACACCGATGATCAAGAGTGAGAACACACCGCATATGGCGACGGAGAGTAGCATTGACGGCACTATCGTTCCTGCTGGTGGCTGAGCTTCTCTCATACAGGCGCTCCAGCTGCGTTGCAGCTTGGATGGCTCGGGACTTATCCTCCTGCTCCCTCTCCATCTTGTAGAGGGGATCATCATACTCTAGCTTGTCCTCGGGGCCAGGCAACTCCAAAGTCTCCGCATCTCTTGCTGAGAAGGCTTCCACCTGCAGCCGCAAGATCCTTGAGCAACTGCGCTATATTACCCTTGCTAAACACCTGCTTGGGGTGTTCACAGGTGTGCGAGTATTTTGGTGTGTGTGTGTGGGGGGGGGGGTGTGCGCGCATGAGCATGCGGCAAGATAGTGAGAAGAATTGATAGTTGAAGCAAATATGGGGCGTAAGGAGGAAAATTCCTTCTTACGAACCACATTCATGATCTTCTGCTCAATATGCTTTGAAACAGCCAAGAAGAGCTGAACCAAACATCAGAGAAAAATCTTCCTACTCAAGGTGCCGCCCTCACAGGAAGAAGCTGGTGCGCAATTGGGCACAGCAGCCTATGTGTAGCGGATGTCTTTCCCAGTCTTGCCAAGCACCAAGCTTCACACATGTACATACCTTCCTTCGAGCACCGGATACCACCACGTATTCTGCATTCTTGGGATCTGTCTGAACTTCTATCCGAGTCTGGCAGCAAGGTGATCGCATGACAAAACTCCATATCTTTGAGGAAAAGTAGGTTCCAATCTGCTTCTTTTCCGCATCTGCATTTAGAACACGCAAAATTATCCGAGTTCTGTCTTAAGTACAATTTGTTCAATTGAATTAAGCAGAGTCGTTAAGTGACAGAGCAAACACGGGAACTGTGTGTTAGGATGCCGATTAGAAGAGCCACAGTGTAAGACAGAGAACGTACTGAAGCGAACTCCCTTGCCGATGAGATGATTGCATCCTTCACACCACACATTGAAGGGCATCTCGAAGCGGATGATGAGGATACCCTGGTCCAGCTTCCTTGCACGCTCGCGCAAGGGGTGCTGGCCTTGTTGCTGACAGCAGAAAAAATAGAGTCAGAGCGTTCAGTACAACTCCATGAAAGCAGAGGGCCATGCCAATGAACGGCACCGAAACCTTGCAATCAATGGAATAGTGCTGTCCCCAAGGGTGTGTGACTTGGGCCAGGCATACCTTGTTGAGACCTCCCTTCTTTGGATCCCATTCTGGTGGATAATAAAAGTTATCAGCTCTGGCAGCCGCAAGGGAAGACATCTTGTTATTACGCCAATTCCGACGCTATCTAGTACGCTATTGGTGGACGAATCCCTACTGTTTTACACTCATTTGTAGCATCGACGGGCCCTTGTCGGAAGAGCACCCCACCTGGAACTTGTCAGAAGAGCACCCCCCCGCAGGCTGAAAGGGTAGAGGCAACGAACAGTATCTTAGCTTGGGTGCGAGTTTCCAAAATAGTGTCGAGAGTCACTGTCAGTGACTTACTGAGTGGGAGCTTCCGGAGCTCACCTCAGGTGTCCGCTGGGCACGAGTTGCTTCAACGAACTCAGTTGAACTCGGTTCAATAAACCGTGTAGATTCGGCGAACCGTTCGTAGGTGCGCGGCGGATGGTCCGAACCGGCCAGTTCCCGTACAGTAGTTCGCAGATCGCTTGTGCATTCCCACGTTCTGCCTACCAGCAGTAAATGATATAGTGAGTATTGCAGGTAGAATGTGGGAGACAAGATTTTATATTGTATATTGTATATTTAGTGTAGCAGGATGGTGATAGGAAAAGGGATTCAGGCTAGTTGGGCGAGCACCTGAGACGACCCGGATGTGAAGACGCTGGCTGTCAGAGCAGAACATGCTAAGATGCAAGCTTCAGAGGGTCTCATTGGAGTCCTCTACAAAAGAGGTAAACCCTTATGATGAAGTTCAACTCTGACAGACCAGAGTTGAGGTGTCAGCTTCTTCTCAGATTGATGGAAATCTCTGCAAGAGGCATTAGTGCAATCTTTTCAACTTAAATTTAGCTCACTTACAATGTTTATTCTAGATTGGGTAGTATGGCCCTACCGGTGAGCCTTGAAAGAGCAAGTACTATATTTATGTTAAGCTTTTGAACAGCAGGCAGCACGGGGGAACCATGGTACTCCAGAACACACATAGGAATTACAACCTTCAACGAAGGGGACTTTATAAAGCATTGAATCCACTGTTGGGGCTTGAACCATAGGGGATGTAGTGAAAAGTTGGCGGGAGCGCATGTTTGTGCTCCAACCGCAGCCGCTTCCAATCCTGATCTATTACAGGTGTTCCATCGTGCATCTGGAATCAATTAGATGTATGAAATAAACTTGATTCCTGCCTATCTTGCTAAGCATCTTTCAAGAAAAGAAAGGCCATGTATACACTACACCGCTATGTCCTTCAAGGCCGGTTGTTTCCTTGCCAATGATGGGTCAGGTGTGCCAGACGCACTCGAGGTTGTTACGTGTTGGATCTATTGTGCAAGAGCACACAATGCATTGCATGTGCTCCCCCCAACACACACACACACACACACACACACACACACACACACACACACACACACACACACACACACACACGCAGCGAGAGAGGGGGGGGGGAGAGAGAGAGAGAGAGAGAGAGAGAGAGAGAGAGAGAGAGAGAGAGAGAGAGAGAGAGAGAGAGAGAGAGAGAGAGAGAGAGAGGGAGGGAGGGAGGGAGGGAGAGGGAGAGGGAGAGGGCGAGAGAGAGAGAGAGAGAGAGAGAGAGAGAGAGAGAGAGAGAGAGAGAGAGAGAGAGAGAGAGAGAGAGAGAGAGAGAGAGAGAGACAGAGTAGAGCAGAGCAGAGCAGAGCAGTTAGAAAAACTCCTTCTAAAGGTCCTGGTTAATAACAACTCCGCTGACCAGTGGGTGTATCCATGCAGAGCAAGAGATGCTCCGCCAGCCAAGACATTGCTGCTAACGGGAGCCAAAGTTGTGATCTTCCCAGAGGCCATCTTGCGAACATCAGAGTGCAACTTGTGGCGCTTTGATGTGCAGGCTGCAGGCCATTGGTATGCCCCAGATGTTGCCCCAGATGTTGCTGTCGTTACATCTCTTTCCCCGGTGAGTCATGGGCGGCAGAGGTGATGCTACAATGGCAAAGGAGAGGGGATTGTGCTGCTCACTTATTTTAGCACCCACTACATGGAGACTGCTGAGCGAAACACACATCTAATTGTCCCGTTTACACACACACACACACACACACACACACACACACACACACACACACACACAGACACGCACTCTCTCTCTCTCTCTCTCTCTCTCTCTCTCTCTCTCTCTCTCTCTCTCTCTCTCTCTCTCTCTCTCTCTCTCTCTCTCTCTCTCTCTCTCTCTCTCTCTCTCTCTGTCCCACACACGCGCTCGCGCGCGCCTGCACACACACGCACACACACACACATACAGACACACACACACACACACACACACACACACACACACACACACACACACACACACACACACACATCTTTCGGGGGTGGGGGGATGCTACTGTGAGCTTGTTTGAATACATTTGGTGGGTTGCAGCTACTGCCTGGCGGCGGAGAGCGAGGAGAAGAGAGCCCAGTGGGTGGACGCCATCCAAGCAGCTGTCAGCATGTGCCGGCATGCCTCTCCAGCCCTGGAGCACCTGGCCACGATCATGCCTGGCTCCCGCAGGCGCCCTGAGACGCCCGGTTCAGCTCGAAGACCCTCTGAGCCCTGGTTCACCCCTCCCCCAAGTGCCCGGCGCTTCTCTCTCTCATTTGGGAGTCTGGAAGAAGTCCCTTCCAACTCCCCTCCCCACATCTCCTCACCCTCTACCCCCCGCCCCTCTCCCTACCTTAGGACATGAGAACGAGCTTGGATCCCCCCCCCTACCGGTTAGTTGTCAAAAAAGTGGGAGGCCCCTTCAAAGACCTCCGAGCTGCTTTTCCCTGAAGGCAGCTTGATGGCTCGACTTATCTGTCTTTTGATTTTCGACATGTCAGCAGTAGTGGAACTTGTGGCGCAAACGGGAAGCAAACTCCCACCCTTTTTGGTTGTGTCCCATCCGCGGGGCGGGGGCTGGCCGCACCCCATTTCAATCCTCTTTCGCCTCTGCTTATCTTTCATGTTCTTTGCCCCATCTCTCTCCCGCACACACATTCTGGCTTTCCGACCTCCCGCTACCCTCTCCCCACTGCCAGAGGCTATCCCTGCTCCTTTGGGCCCTCCTTCCGCCATCACATGTGCTTCCTGGTCCACAAACACATCCTTCCACCCGGGGAGGAAGCTGGGGGGGGGGGGGTGTTCACACATGTACAGCCCCTGCCACCCGCCCACCCCCCCCCACCATGCGCGCGCGCCCGGGGGGGGGGGGGGGAGCGCCCACATGCCACACATGGACGCTCACATTCTTGCACACACATACACGCACACTCTCACACACGCACACACACACACACACACACACACACACACACACACACACACACTGGGGAGCGCCCCCTCCCCTCCAACACACATACATTGTGCGCTGGCATAGGCAGTCAGTTCTCCTGGCCTCTTGCCAGAGACAAAACATTGGCAGATGCGGAGCGGCAGGTGGTGGGGTTGGGGGGGAGTGCAGGACGCCTGTTGGGGGAGGGTGGTGGGGGAGGGGGCGGACACGGCGTCCAACGTTTCGTCAGCGCCCCCGTCTCCGCCCCCCAGCAGGGAGCGCCAAACTTGGCACCGCCTGCTGAGCGCCGTGAGAGGAACCTTTGGCGCCCCGCCCTCCTATGACTCCTCCTTCTGCTGCACCCCCACCTCCGCTGGTACGCTGCCCTCGTACCTCATGGGGAGTACTGGTACTTGTATCTGGTACTTGTACTGGTGCTGGTACTGGTACTTGTATTGGTACTTGTATCTAGCAGTTGTACTGGTGCTTATACTGGTGCTCGTACTGTACTTGTATCTGATACACATACAGCAGTTGTACTGGTCCGCCTTACTGGTAGAGAAAAAAGTGTGGGTGTGTACTGGTACTTGCATCTAATACACGTGTGGTTCTTGTGTTGGTACTTGTATCTGGTACTGGTACTGGTATTTGTACTGGCACTTGCATCTGGTACTGGTACTGGTACTTTTACAGGTACCTGTATCTGGTATTTTTACTGGTACTTGTATCTGGTATGGAGCCCTGGTGGCCACTGAATTTTTAATGCCAAAAGTGGCAGTTGCAGGTGTTCTTTTCATTGCTTTGGCCTTGTTTCAACAGGAGGAGGGCAGGAGTGGAAGGAGGTGAAAAGGGTGTGTCTGCCTGTGCGCCAGGCGGGGGGTACCTGCACACTGGGGTGTCTGTGTACATGGGGGAGAAAGGGAGAGAGGGGGGATGGCGGTGTGCGCGTGAGGGGGTGTGAGACAAGGGGGTTTCTCACAATGTATTTGTGCTCCAGAATTGTAGGGCGGTGGATCTGTGCGGTCGATATTGAAGTTGGGGAGTTAAGTAATTGCGACGGAGAACACACACACATACACACACGCACACACACACACACACACACTCATTCACACACCTACACCCACATGCACGCACCCACGCATACACACACACACACACACACACACACACGTGAGTGTGTGTGTGTGTGTGCGCGCTCGCGCGGGCGCATGTGTGTGTGTGGGGCGGGGGGAGGGGGGGGCATGTTCGTGCGGGCGCGTGCATGCAGGCACCAGAGACCGTGCACATACGGGTGCGTGGACGGGGTCTGCGCGTGTGGGGGAGGGAAGGAGACTGGCGGAGGATGGAAACGGCGGCGGTGGGGCGGATGCAGGGGAGGGCTTGGGGTACATGGAGGAGCACGCAGCCCGACTGCGGGAGGTGGCGGGCCCGGAGCCCTCAACCCCCTCCCTCTTCCAAGATCCCCCAGGGAGCCTCCCTGCCGAAGCCTTGGTGGAAGAGTATGCCCGGGCCCGCCTCTTTGTGACGCAGAACCCCGAAGACTTCCCTCCTCACGTTCTGCAGACCCTCCAGGTGTGGCATCCCCTGTAGGACCTTCCGCCTCCCCTTCCACAGAGAGGCAGAGCCAGTGCCAGAGCCCTTTCCGTGTTGCATATTTCCAGAGAGACAAAATTTGGCTGTTATCGCCACCCTGAACTTGCCCTTCACCCTAATCTCTTCAGAACAACATTTCTCATCTGACATTTAACATCCCTTCGAATACTGGTAAATGTCATTGTCAGCACGCTGTCGTACTTGAGAGCTCAATCACAGTGGTCTTCTTACCGATGTACCTGGATTCCAACCTTGCGGGCCTGTTATTGTCTGGCGTTGCCGTTGTTGTCGTTGGTGGGTGCGCACAATCATGGTAATAGCAATGGTTGTTGTCAGTACACTCAGCAGCCCTAAGGATACATGTGTGGTTGAGTAACAAGACAAATGCGAAGCGCCATATGCGTGCTGCCCTGGTCCTAACAAACTTGAGAACACTTGGTCACCCCAAATCCACACTCACTTTTTGAAGGCTACCTGAACTCCGCGTGTGCGCCCGCGTACACACACACACACACATGCGTACACTCCCCCGCTCACAACAGGTGAGGGGGTGGTTTAGTAATGTGGAGAGTGTGGGGTAGGTTCTGGAGGAGAGGGCGGTGCCAGCAGCAGCGCAGGAGTTCACGCAGGCCGGCCTGGCCGCAGCGGGGCTGTACGTGGTGCATGTTACACGTGTACAGCCCGACTGGGAGGCCCTGGGGTTGGCCTCTACTGCGTTTATCTCTCCCGCTGCCATGCTTTCGCAGGTGGGTGGTTGGGCCCATCGGCAAACTTCTCCTTTCCTTTGCTGCAGTGCTCTCTTAGGTGGGTGGTTGGCCGCATTTGCGTTTATCTCTACCGCTGCCGTGCCGCTGCAGTGGTGGTTGGCCTCATCGGCGTTCATCTCCTCCGCCGTGTGCGGTGGCTGGCCTCCATTGCATAAGTCTCCCGCGGGTGGGCAGTAGGAGGCTGCCCCCCCCCCCACGTGCCCGCACTGTGCTGCCAGGGTGAGGGGGCCCACATGAGCTCCATGTGGGGAGGGGTCCAGCAGTGGAAGGCAGAGAGTCGGGGAATCGAGAGTTGAGGGAAGGGAGGATGCTCATGTGGGCACCCAGATACATGCACACTTACCTAACTGGGGTGCGGGGCGGGCGGGGGACTCTGAAAGTTTAGGGGAAGGAAAGTGGGAAGACGGAGTCCACATGTCACACACACACACACACACACACACACACACACACACACACACACACACACACACACACACACACACACACACATGCACACACACGCGCGCAGACGCGGGAGAAGGCAGGTGCAGACGTATGCAAGCATATGAGAGGCGAAGAACGGGTGTAGAGAAGAAACGGGGGGTTGTTGAAGTAGAGAGGCAGGCAGGGGCGAGACAAGGTTATGATGTGAGGGGGGCGGAGGGTGGTGCAGGTGAGGGCCTGGCCCTCTGAAAAGACTTTGGGGGACCTGGCTGACTGCCTTCGCTTCAGCAGTGCCTCATGGACGCGCCTCTTTGCCCGCCTGGGAGGTCTCCGCCTTCTCCTGCAGGTACTTCTTTGTACTGATCGTTTTTCTTTCTGCTTCCCTTCTGGGTGATTTTGACTTCTCTTCCTGTTCTCTACCTAATTCTACCTTATTGTTGATTTTACTTGCGCTTCTCCGCTATTTTGGTTGCACCTGTTCTAATGGTTTGTACTTGCCCTTCTTCTCCATTTTGATTGCCCTTCTTCTCCTCTATGTACGTGCATCTCCCTCGTCTTCTCCTTGTCTGCACTTCTCCTCTTCTACTTGTTTACTTGAGTTCACTCTCCCTTCTCCACTTCTATTACTTGTATTCCTCTTCTCCCGCCTTTAAAGGTTACCCTTCTCATCCCCTTCGAGGTGTTTGTCGACCTACTCCTCTGTCTGTGTGTGTGTGTGTGTGTGTGTGTGTGTGTGTGTGCGTGTGTGTGTTTATGTTTCTTTTGAGAGCCTAATCCTGTCGGTGTGCATGTCCCTTGTTCTACGTCTCTACTTTGCTTGCCAGGTTTCCCTTACCCCTCCTTCCTGTGGGCCCCTACTACAGCCACTGTTCAGTTAGTTGGCAGCACCTCAGTCTGTTGGCAGCCACAGCTCCCAAGGCAGATGTTAAGGTATACCGCTGCTCGTCCATACAACTGTTCCTTCACATTGGGCGTCTTCTAAATGGAAAAGAGGAAAAAGGCACGTTCACACACACACACACACACACACACACACACACACACACACACACACACACACACATGCACACACACACACACACACACACACACACACACACACACATGCGCACGGAAAGACACATTTGCATGCACCCATCCTCACATACACTCGGTTGCACACACACACACACACACACACACACACACACAGACACACACACACACACACACACACACACACACACACACACAGCCAGCCGTGCAAGGTGTGGCATCACGATTGGGGGTCGTTCGGTGGTGGGCAAGGTCCTGGAGTTGCACGCCGAGGCAGCGGAGGGGGGCAGCGAACCCCCGGGAGAGGGCGCGGGGGCGGCCTTTGCGGCACTGCAGTGCGTGGGGGCGCTGTTCTCCGGGGTGCATGGTATGGAGGTGGCCCTGGGGGAGCCGCGCCTGGTGCGCCACGTGTGCCGGGCCCTCCAGGGGGACCGCGACGCCACCATCCTGGCTCTGCAGATGCTGATGCAGCTCTGCCTGTTCTCCGCGGCTGCCTTCCGCATCGCCCTGCAGGTCAAAAAGCCCTTTGCTGCGCGTGCGCTCATGCGTGCATGCATGTGTCCTTGTGTGTGTATGTGTGTGTGTCTGTCTGTGTGTGTGTGTGTGTGCATGTGTGGATGAGAGTTATGAGATTGTTTTTGAAGATTGCCCGCACACACATGTGTGTGTGTGTGTGTGTGTGTGTGTGTGTGTGTGTGTGTGTGTGTGTGTGTGTGTGTGTGTGTGTGGAGATTGTGTTTGGTTGTTATGACCTGGAGGAGAGGTAAAGGTGCACTGATGGTATGGCAGAGACAGAAGAGCATAGGAAAGGTAACACGCATGTGGCATAACAACCCCTGGATTAGTTGCTTTGGTTGGGCTAGGTCGGACGAAGGTAGGTAGCTTGATTTGCAAATTTAGTTAAAGTAAATGGGGCAATAACAAGCAACTTGTCTTGCGTGTGTGGATTTGGTAAACTAAAGCGAGTTTAATGATTGTGTAGGCGCTTCTGGGGGGGGAGCTTGCAAATGGTATATCAGACCAGGGCAGGCCACAACAAGCGGTACCTCCTCGATTACTCGCTCCAACGGCGGGGCCTGGCCCTCCCCCGCCTCCGCCGCCCCCGCCTCCGCGATTGCTCGCTTCCCCAGCGCTGCCCGCCCCTGCCCCTCCGCCTCCACCCCCTCCCCCCCGATTACCCGCCCCGCGGGTGGCATCCGCCCCTCCTCCGCCCCCTCCGCCCGCGCAACCATCGCCCCCTCCCTCATCCATCGCCCCTCCCCCACCTCCGCCGCCACCCCTGGCCCGGCCTTCCGTCCAGGAATCTGCGCCCCCACCACTCTTGGCGGCCCCTACCAGGCCCGCGGGAGCCATCAGCGGGCGCATCGAGTCCCCGAGCGAGCGGGAGCCTGCCGGGGCCCCTGCGTTGCCTAACGGGGACACCGCGCCCTCGGAAAGTCCTAATCAGGCATCCGTGCCACAGCCTGCTGCCGGGGGGCTGTCCCCCGCAACCGGACTTCTTCAGGCAACTCTTCGGCAGAGTGGCAACGCGTCGTCGTTGTCGGTAGCTCTTGGGAAAGTGTCTGGTGGTGGGGATGCCGGGGTCTGGCAGGCGCACACGCCCCCCGACGGCCGCAGGAGGCCTGACCTGGCCATTGAAAGCGGGGGTTCCGATTTAAAGCCCCGCCGCCTGCATCATCCTGAGTACTGTACTTTTCTGGCGCAGATCTTCAAGGTACGGTACCTTTTTGTTGCGGGACGTACTTTCCTTACGGGACGGTACCTTTTCTTGCTGAGATCCCCCGCGGTGATTCCCAGGTATCAGACCGGGAACGTCCTGCCTTGTATCATGTGAAAGAATGCAAAGGAGGCTCATCCATGAAACTTGGGGAATCACCGAGGAAATCCAGGATTTTATACTTGGGAGACGCCTAGGGAACGGCAGGGGAAAACCCCTTGGGGATGCCGGCGGAAACCATTCCTGGGGAATCCCAGGGCAATGCGCTTCTTGGTTGAAAGGAGAAGGCCACCCAGACGTGAGGGTGCTTTACAGTCAGCGAAACCTGTGCGGCTGAGCTCATCAAGTGGACCTCATCCCAATGACCCACTGTGTGTGTGTGTGTGTGTGTGTGTGTGTGTGTGTGTGTGTGTGTGTGTGTGTGTGTGAGAGAGAGAGAGAGAGAGAGAGAGAGAGAGAGAGAGAGAGAGAGAGAGAGAGAGAGAGAGAGAGAGTGGCAAAGCAATGCGAGGAGCATGCTGACACGCTAGTTTATATGGGAGAGAACACACGCGCGCGCGCGCACACACACACACACGCGCGCGCGCACACACACACACACACACATGCACACACACACACACACACACACACACACACACACACACACACACACACACACACACACACACACACACACACGCGCGCGCGCGCGCGCGCTCTCTCGTGGAGGCAATGGCGGAGTTCCAGACAAATATCCCAGTTCTGTCACAGGTGGTGGAGGGGATCCAGCCGAGAAGGGTGAACCTTCGAAGGAGCTGAAAAGAGAGGGCATGTCATGACTAAGCGATATGGGTTGCAGGGACAGTTTGACGGACGGGGAGATGAGATAGGAGGGGATGTGGAGGTGCTGGACCACACGGTCTCGCTGGTGAACGCAGCCCTGGAATCTCCCGAAGCCACTTTTGAGCGCGACCTCCAACATCGATTTGCCTTAGCGCTGGTTGATGCCGGTATGTTGGGACCTTCCTCTGCCCATTGCCTTGCTTTTAGCCTGGCAGTTAAAGGAGTTCTCTTGTGAGCAAGTGTGTGTGCCTGAAGCCGTCCTGTGTGTGGTGACTGCCGGCGTGCACATATGTGCAAGACGGGGTCTTATGCTGTGCTGGCTGCTGGCAGGCATGCATGTTTTGTCATCTGCTTTAGGGGGGACTTTTCTGAAGGGTTGTCCCCAATGCCCTTTTTTTAGGCGCCCCCTTTTTTTTTTTTTTTTTTTTTTTTTTTTTTTTTTTTTTTTTTTTGCTTTTGCTTGGCTTAACCTCTAAAGAGCATGTTTCCTCCTTTAATGCGGCTCAGGAGGCCCCGTTTGCTTAGTATCAAGAACCTGCCTGTGCAGCTTTGCACTTGTCTTTCGAAGGAACCCGCATTTCTTCCCCCGCCCCCCCCCCCCCTCCCAAAGCCATAGATTTGGTCGCACCAAAGCGAAGACAATACACCACGCCCCAGCCCACAATACACACACACACACACACACACACACACACACACATACACATACATGTATGTGCAGAGAGAGGGCGTAAGAGAGAGAGAGAGAGAGAGAGAGAGAGAGAGAGAGAGAGAGAGAGAGAGAGAGAGAGAGAGAGAGAGGCCCCTGCATGCCCTGTACACGCGCACTCTCTCTCTCTCTCTCTCTCTCTCTCTCTCTCTCTCTCTCTCTCTCTCTCTCTCTCTCTCCCTCTCTCTCTCTCGCGCCCCCCCCCCTCTCTCTCACACACACACACACACACACGCGCGCGCGCGCGCGCGCTCTCACGCACACACATGCACACAAGCCCATGCACATGCACGGATGCAGACAGCCCAGAAATGCTAGAGAGCAGCGAGACAAAGAAGCTGGCATGAACGCGGCCTTGCTCTCCTGAAAGACAGCACCAGTAGTAAGCAGAGGGACGTCTAAGAAGAGAATGGGTCGTCAGAGAGATGTCTAAGAGCGGGCGGGCGGGCGGGTGGGCGGGGGTGGCAGGGATGCTGGCAGCCCTCCCGCAGGTACAGGCGCTGGGGGACGCGTACCTCAGCCAGGCCGTAGAGCGGATGCAAGCAAGCCTGACGGCGATTCTGCAGGTTCAAAAAGCCCATCAGGCTGCCCTGCTCAAGAAAGCAGAATCAGGCGCGGGAGCACCTCAGCGGAGTGCCGCCCCTCCCCCTCCGCCACCCCCTCCAGGTGCCGCTGCTCTTGCCCCTTCCCCTTCCCAGGGGTCCCCTTGTGTGTGTCTTCCAGCCTCCCCTGTGTGGGTGTACGTTGTCCTCCTCCCTTCTCCTTTTTGAAATGTGTCCTCCACCCTCTCTTTCCTGCTCCCCCTTGTTGCCCAGGTGCCAGTATTGCCCCCCACTTGTGTGTGTGAGTGTGCGCGCATGGGCAGGTGCGCGCACACGAGCGTGTTCATGAGCCGCCTTGGATTTCAGTACTCTGCTAGCCCAAGCATGTGTGTGTGTGTGTGTGTGTGTGTGTGTGTGTGTGTGTGTGTGTGTGTGTGTGTGTGTGTGAGAGAGAGAGAGAGAGAGAGAGAGAGAGAGAGAGTGAGTGATGTGTGTGTGTGTGTGTGTGTGTGTGTGTGTGTGCGCAGTGACACTCCCACTGCACGCTTATTCTTTATTGTACTGGCCCTGTCAGAGACCCACCCCTTTGGATTAAAAACCAAGGGAGGAGAGGGGGCAGGGGGAAGGGGAAAGAAAGGGGTGCCAGCAGCCCCGCCGCCTCCACGGGGCCGGGGGCGGGGCCGCCCGCATGTGAAGGGCCCCGCGCCCCGCTGCCGCATGCGATCCTTCTTCTGGGATAAACTGCCCGACAACAGAGTGTCCGGAACCTTCTGGGAGACTCACCCGCCAGCATATGACTCCCTCAATCAGCAGGAGGTTCGTTTCCTCCCCCTTAAACTATGAACCCTTGCCTGGCCTCTGACCCCATCGCTCTCCTTCACACCCCCTCCCTCCGGGCCCATTCTCCCCCCGCCCCTTCTGTCCTGCACGAGTGCGCACGTATGGGTGTGTGCGTGTGGGTGCATGCACGCGCCTGGGTGTGTGTGTTTGTGAGTGTGAGTGTGAGGGGGGGGGTGTGTGTGTGTGTGTGTGTGTGTGTGTGTGTGTGTGAGAGAGAGAGAGGGGGGGGGGGGGAGAGAGGGAGAGAGAGGCGAGGAGGGGGGAGGCACGGAGGGAGAGGGGAAGGCGGTGTTCAGGGGGAAGGTGAGAGAGAGGGAGGAGAGGGATGGAGGGGGGAGGGAAGGGGAGAGGGAGGGAGGAGGGAAGGGGAGAGGGAGGGAGGGAGGGAGGGGGAGGGAAGGGGGAAGGCGGGAGGGAGAGAGGGGATGGGCATGTTTCTGGCAGAAGCAGGTGCGTGCGGCAGGCCCTCCCTAGCTGGTCTTGTGAAGCGCAACTGGAGTGTCACAGGTGGCTTCTTTTCCACCACTGCATAAGCTCGGGATGGGGGGTGCTGGCTACCAGGAGATCTGATTCTACCTCCCTTCCACACTGCTCAGGACTTTGGTAATGTGATAAGACCTGTACCATTATTGTCTCCTTCAAAATGCCTAGGATTGAGCTCCCAAAAAAACAAATAAAGAATTAAACTAAAAGATAGTTCCCATTGCTGTGAGGACTCCTACACTTGCATTCCAATCGGCAGTAGTTTAGAAACCCTGTGTGATGCTTGCCAAGTTCCTTGGGGGAAAAAATATGACAATTGTCCCCCTTAAAAGTTCCTGGGATTTGAACCCACGTCTGCCAGTGCAGCTGCCCTGCTGGCACCTACGCCCACCATGTCTAGTACTGTGGCATGCTCCTGTCAGGAGGAATAAGCGTGGCATATGCTGGCTGGGACACAGGTGGAAAATCTATTTAAAGCTACACAGAGGAAAACTCAGGATCTAGAAGGACCGAAGGCCAAGCAAGTCGCACTGCTGGACATCAAAAGAGCCACCACGATTGGGATTCGCATGTCTCGTCTCAAGTACGTTGGCCAATGCCTGTACAGTGTATGTGTTTGGGGGGGGGGGGGTTCGAGCTCCCCCTACTGTCCTGTACCTGCAACGTCCTGATCTGTAGGAGGCTGGTATGTGAAGTGACTTCTGCAGATTGTGGAAACAAACATGGATGATGACAAAAAGGTGCGCAAGGTGCGCAGAAGGTCGAATTACGCAAGAGCAGAAATCGATGTGGCTTTCAAAACTCGTCCATCGTTGCCTGTGTTGCAGTGAACTATCTCCACCTCATTAGGATGTCAAGGGGAAAAAAAGAAAAAAAGGGGGGGGTCGTTGAGATGAAGGGTGTGGGGAGATGGAGCCCTCAGCATGCTCCTGTATGTTTTGCTTTAAAGCTTTCTTTTATAAAGCTCTTACTGCCAGAGTCGTCTTTGCAACTCGGATTCAAGGCCCAGGACGATTTCAAGGCCCGGGACTCTTGTGCTTTACGATTTAGAATCGCACAGTTTCCATTCCCACACGCGCCATGTCTTTCGAGGATGGTGAGCCCCCACATTTTGAGGCTCTTTTTGGACAGTCTTCTATGGCTCGATGTGCACCTGCGTGACTTTAATAAATTTGAGAGGGGGGGAGAGAGAGGGAAGGGGGGGAGGGAAAAAGAGAGAGAGAGAGAGAGAGAGAGAGAGAGAGAGAGAGAGAGAGAGAGAGAGAGAGAGAGAGAGAGAGAGAGAGAGAGAGAGAGGAGGGGGGGGGGAGGGAGGGAGGGAGAGGGAGAGGGAGAGGGGGGAGGGAGGGAGGGAGGGAGGGAGGGAGGGAGGGAGGGAGGGTGAGGGAGAGGGAGAGGGAGAGAGAGAGAGAGAGAGAGAGAGAGAGAGAGAGAGAGAGAGAGAGAGAGAGAGAGAGAGAGAGAGAGAGAGAGAGAGAGAGAGAGCGCGCGTGGGTGGGTCGTGCGGGGGCCGGGAGAAGGGAGAGGATGTGTGCATGTGCGTGTGTGTGTGTGTGTGTGGGGGGGGGGGGGTGGGTCCCATCTCCCGGCAAGGGGGAAGCTAGCACGGGCATGCATGCTGCAAGCAGCAGATAGTGGCAATCTGAGGGCTGAGCTCACTCATGTCACCCACGTCACACCCATGTGACAGGCCGGGTTTCCAAGCAAACGCACTGCTGCTGAGGCTGAAACCGCAGGTCGCTTCTGAAGAAATTCACTCCTTGTGCAGGCATACTTGAATCAATGACCTACTGCCCTGGGGTCTTTCCTGACACAACCAATGGACGCCCTAGCCAGCCCCCTCGCCACAGCGAGTTGTTTCCACTTCTTTCGACATTTCATTCATCCGTTTTTTAAACCCCTCCTTCAAACCTTACAATGCTCTTTAAACACTTTATATGTAAGCGCTCTTCCTCAAGGGAGGCTCCCACGCTTGGAGGGCCCCGGCCCCCGCCCACCCACCCCCCTTCCCTCCCCGCCTAGGGCGTGGATTTATGTTGGGGGGTTCTGCAAAAACTCTTGTCCTTGTAACCGCGCCCCCCCCCCCCCCCCCGCCTTGGGGAGGGTCTACCGAACACACACACACGTACAATGTACCCAATAACATAATAAGGTAGTCACAATACAAGGTCACCCCATGACACCCCCGGGGGGATCTTTTTTTGCGCAGAATCGCGGCGGGAGAGGTTTTCCCGGCAGTCCTGGCGGCGGACCTGGGAGGCCGTCTGGGGGGACTGGAGGGAGTGCGGGCCCTCTGCGACTGCATCCCGACCTCCGAAGAGGCGGCTGCTCTGCAGGCCTACCTGGCCCAAGGGGGGGACCCCGCGCTGCTCTCCGATGCCGAGCGCCTGGCGCTCCAGCTTTCCCTGGTGCCTGCACTGCTTCCTGCCCCCTCCCCCCCTCCCTGAGGCTTGCCTGCTTTGGGACTGCCCTGTCATGGGGAAAACGTGTTAACGTGTAGCGTGTTGGGGTGAGAGGTTATGGCTCTCGCCCCCATCCTCCTTTTCCAGTGTCCTGGAAAAACGTGTGAACTTGAAAAATGCGGAAAGGTGTCCAACGTGTACACCTGTTAAGTGTGTAATTGTGTGAAAGGTGTATGTCGGGTGACTGGTGTAGATCCTGTATGCGTGTTTTGCTTTGGAAGTCACAGGCTTGCCAGCACTGGGTGGTGGGCCCCCAAGGTCTGCATCGATGTGACCCGGCTCAATTGCCTCTGGTGCCAAAGAAAGAATTTGCATCATGTTGTGCTTTGTATTTTGAGCCTGCTGTGTCCTTGGAATTGGCAATGCAAGCCGGCTTGTCCCAGTGCACAAGCACTTCACTTGAAGAACCCCCTCCCCCGCCTCTCCCTCTCTGTCTCTCTCTCTCTCTCTCTCTCTCTCTCTCTCTCTCTCTCTCTCTCTCTCTCTCTCTCTCTCTCTCTCTCTCTCTCTCTCTCTCTCTCCCCCCCCCCTCTCTGTCTCTCTCTTTCTCTCGCTCTGTGTGTGTGTGTCGCACACACACACACACACACACACACACACACACACACACACACACACACACACCACGGGCAGGCGCTCAGACAATCCGCCGGGGCTCACCTGCAATCCACTGCCTTCGGGTGGGGGGGCAGATTCCGAGGGTGGAGGCGCGGCTGGCAGGCTTCCGAGCCAGCTTCGAGGCAGCTTCCCTGGCGGGGGAAGCCTCCAAGTTGGTGGAGGCCCATCTGGAGGCCCAGGCCCAAGTGCGCTCCAGTAAGGGGCTGGCTGCCGCTCTGCAGCTGGTCCTGGGGCTGGCCAACTTTCTCAACCACGGGACCCGTCTCGGGGACGCCGCAGGCTTCCGCCTCAAGAGCCTCTCCCGCCTCAAGGCAGGCCCTAATCTCCTCCCTGACTGGAAAGTCAACTTCCCTTGACCCGAAACTAAGTGATCTAGCCATCACCAGGTTGAAAGGGAGGCAACACTTTCAGGAGAACCCCTGCTCCCCCAGGCCCTTCCCACGGAGTCCCCCGGAGGCCCTTTCCCATTGAGTGTCCCGGAGGCCCTTTTCCACCAAGGCCTTTGGCCCCCTAAGGCCATTTCCTTTGAGAACCCTTTCCCCGTTGAGTTCTCGCCCCCCTTTCCCCCCAAAGGCTTTTGGCCCTTTCGCATTAAGTCCCTCGAAGCCCTTTCCAACGATGGCCTTTGGCCCCCCGAGACCCTTTCCCCGTGAGTCCCTCAAGGCTCTTTCCCACCAAACCTTTGGCCCCCCGAGACCCTTTTCCCTTGAGTCCCTCAAGGCTCTTTCCCACCAAACCTTTGGCCCCTCGAGGCCCTTTCCCACCAAACCTTTTGCCCCTAGAGGCCCTTTCCCGTAGAGTCCCCCAGAGGCCCTTTCCCGCTGAGTCCCTGAGAGGCCCTTTCCCGCCGAGTCCCCCAGAGGCTGTTTCCTACGAAGGCCCTGACCCCTTGAGGCACTCTCCCTCCCCCCCGAGCCCCTTTCTTGCGGAGGAATGACATGCGGAGGCGGGCTGGCTGGGCAGGACACAAGGTCGGCAGACGGCAGCATGACGCTGCTCAAGTATGTGGGGTGCAAGCTGGCGGAGAAGCAGGGCAGCTTGCCTGTTTTGGCATCAGAGCTGCCGCACCTGCTGTCCCCTCTTCTGAAGACTCCCCTTACGGTGACACCCCCGCCCCCCACCCCCCTAGGCAGGGGCACATTACCCTAAACCTAAATAGCAAACCTAAATAGCAAGCCTAAATGGGCAAGCCAGGTCCGGTACGACAATAGGGGAGGTGTCACCTGGACTCCCTAAGGTCTCTGGGTGTGTGGGACGTAAAGCCATCCTCCAGACGGGTTTGTGTCATGCGCATAAGAGCAACAGTTTCTCCTCCTGATATCCGCAAGGATCCGAAAACATGCAGCAGGGGCAAGATGAGGGCGCCTGTAAGGGAGGGGGAGGCATTGTCAGTCGTCGTGACGATTTTGGCTTCCAGAGGTCGAGCTGTTTGTCGTGGCTGGCGATTGGTCCTGTTAGGTAGGTGAAGGTAGAGGGTGGTGGAGGAGAGAGGAGGTTGATCCTGGTTGGTTGTGGCTCATACTTCATCCTCATGGTGTAGAGGCGAAGTATTGGTTCACAGGCTTCATTTTTTCTAACCCTTTTGAGAAAACGGTTGTAAAAACTCTGCGGTAGTGGCTCGGCAATGGGAAAGAAGAAGAAGAAGAGTGAGAGATATTTTGTGCCGGGGATATCTTGTCATGTGCCGGGCCGGTCTGTGAATTGCCAGCTTGCTACTCGTCGGCTGTGACTTGCAGCTTGAAACGTTTGGGTTTGGGTCGTTGACACAATGGGCTGGTCCTTTTTAATGCCACTTTTGTGACAGGAAATAGATTACATCTGTCAGAGTGTAAGAAGGCAGTTTACAGTTTAAAAATTATGCAATTATTGCTTCTAGCCCAAAAGGAGATGACATCTGTCCAGGCATGAGAGGGGGGATTGGGACGATGGAGGAGCTTCAATATACATCGGTTAGGGGTCAACAGCAACACACTGAGGTAGAGCGGGTCGGAAAGGTGAAGAGATTACAAAAAGTCTTCTAAGAAATTTTCTCAATCTCTTCCATTTTTTTTGGCGGGTAGGAGGTGCTGGAGCTGGTGGAGAAGGCAGAGGGACAGCTGGCAGTCATCCGCGACGAGCTTGCACGGTCGCCTGATTTGGCAACGGTGGTGGTGCGGGTGCGCACTGGCGGGGCTTCCGTACAGCTTCAGATACTGGCCGACGGCTTCCGCTCCGTCATGTCCAGCCTCTTACAGGTAACCCTAATCCCGTAAACCCTAATCCCCTCCTCTCTTGGCACTTTCAGATTGTCCCTGGGGCCTCCAGCTCCCCCCCCCCCCCGGGGCGCCCCGTTCCCAACCCACATGCGTTGTCACCAACAAATAAACTTTTATAACTTTTTAATAGATTTTTCTATTTTTATTTTTTTAATTATTTTTCCATTTTTTAAAATTATTACTATGTATATGTTTTCATTTTTAAAAAACTTTCTATGTCAAAATGCCAGCAGGTGCACTTGAAACGGGTCTGGTTGAACACATCCTCCCCTCTGCGTATGCCCTCCCCTCTGCAGCTCACTTTGAGCTTTCCCTTGAAGCCAGGCTCCAAAGCCAGGAAGGCTGCTGCACAAGGCAGCAGTCTGAAGGGCCAACTCAACGCAGCAATTTTAAGGGCTGCCAACTCAACTCAGCAGGGTCAAGGGGTGCCAACACAATGCAGCAGTGTTAAGGGCTGCCACTCAACGCAGATTTTGGGTCTGGAAGGAACCGAAACCTGGACCTAAGCATGGAGAGGCCCGAGTTAGGGAAAGGGGGGTGTTTGCACAGGACCTGGAGAAGGACGTGGCAGCTGTGCAGAAGCTGCACAATAAGGCGACTGACGGCTTTGCGAAGCTGCTTGCCTACTTTGGCGACAATGCGGGCGCCCTCTCGTCGGAGGAGGACTTTTGGAGCGCCCTGGCCCTCTTTGTGGAGGAGCTGTCTGCCAGTCAGCGAGAAGCTGCCGCGCAGGTGGGCCTCTGTACTGTATTTTACCTCCCTGTCTGATTTGAATGGGAAGTAGTTTTCCATAATGACGTAGCGCGTAGCCGGTGTCGATCTTGCCGCCCGGGCTGAATGATGTATTGTACTGTTTCATGTAGCCCACGTCACACTGTGAGTGCGCGCTTTACTGGATTGTGTAACCCATGTCACACTGGCTGTGTGACTCATTCTCTCCCACAGACTTCTTGCAGGCTATACCACACCATTGAACGCTCTTGTGGACTGCATACGAATTTATTTTACAGCAGGCTGCGAAGCAGGAAGATAGCTCACAAAGGACGGAAAACTAGCGCGCGAGCGCGCGCACACACACACACACGCACACACACACACACACACACACACACACACACACACACACACACACACACACACACACACACACACACACACACACACACACACACACATGGTGAGTGGTAGGCCAGTGGAGATGGTCAGGGCAACTCGAGGGTTAGGCCAGGGTGAGAGAGGGGCATGCCCGTAAGCCCATTCTCCCACTCCTCCCCCCCCCCCCCCACCCTTTCCCTTCAAGAACAAGACCAATTCCACAGCATGGTTAGCGGCAAAGCTCTCGCTAGTGGCATCCGGTGTGAGGGGGCAATACAGCCATGTCAGACCCTCTGAACTCCAATCCCTCACTACAGACCAGGCTCGTGTCTCCCCTTACCCTGGGCCGGGTGCGCATAGCGGAGCCGGGCAGAGGGTCGACCCCTTGACGTGCTCCATCACGCAGCGCACAGCTTCAATGAAGTTGTGGGAACAAATATCACCTCTCAGGAATGTTTTGAACATGTGCCAGGGGTTCCAGATCACCATCTCGGCCTGGGGCAGGAAGGGACTGGATAGGGGCGGGGCAAGCCGAAGAGTCGGGGGGGTTGAGGGGGGGGTGTGGGGCTCAGGATGGGGGTGGCTCGGCGGGCGGGGGACGGCGATACACCGCAGGGGCGTTAGAGCAGGGCGCGCCCACAAGTTGTGTCACGGAGGGAGGAGCTCCGGTCAAGCACACAGGCCACGCACCTGCCCGCGTGCGGCGCCATTCGCTCGTTTGAGCTCCCTCTCTGTCTATGGCTCTACTCGACATGCATGCAGTCTCTGTGAGTCGTCCTGTACATCCGAGCAGATTGGACAGTGACTGGCGCGTTCATCCAGGCTAGCTGATTTGACCGACATGTACACTTCCGCAAAGTATCCATGACTGACAGGCACGTCCACACCAACTGTGTATTGGGCAAAGGAACAATGAGGGTGGCACCTGTCAACTCTCATTCTGAGCCGTTTACTCACATGAAGAACCCTAATGAATTTGTGAATGAGGAGCTGGGCATACAGCGGGTGAGGTTGGAAGTGAGCTTGGTTCGTGTCTTTTAGCTGTCAAGATGATTTTGGAAGCCTTTGGAAGTAGCACGGTGGCCTGCTTGTTTTTGAACTTCGTGCAGATTTCTTTTGAAAACGGGTGCTGCTGGATCTACTGAAGTCGAGCTTAATGTCAAGGAGGGTAACCGGAAAGTTTTCGTGACTGGAGTATATATGCTGTCAATTGCTTGGAGGCACATGCATGGCGCTAGGGGAATTTTTGGAGGGCGTGGCTTTTTCCCAGCTCATCCCTGCACATGATGTGCAAGACTAGTCCATCGTCACTTGAGTGTGGGATATTGGAAATCTGAGGTATTGAAGGTGTTGTACGAGTGGAGTGGAGGAGATTGTTTTGCCTATTGGAATGCGAGGAAAAACACCCATCGCGATCCTGCTAGTACTCTGTGATTTACACCAATTTTTTTCCGAGAAGATCGAGCCTGTCCGGCTTTACATTGTACAGGAGCAAGTTGCGTTGTGACCTGTGAACAGAGGGTGTACTCTGTTCCGTACGTTGCTGCATATGGTATCGTATGGGTGTGTAGCTTCACAAGTGTAGTATACGGTATTCTGATTATTTCACAGCACATCAAGCGTAAGTAATTACCTTCGAAGAAGTTTCTGCACAGGTGTCATTGCACTTTCACACGGCAAGGAGGGATTTGTCTGAGGCTGTTCCCAAAATCGAAGTTTCCTTTGCATAAATACCCTGGGAACCTTTGTCCGAAACTGCCCTGGCACCGATGGTTATATATCATCCTTGATCATGCCCAGATATTGTCAATAGGTAGTTTGTTTGTGGCATTTGCCAGTCTGTATTCGATGGGGCACACCAGTCATAGATGGTGCTGTGCCTGTTAAGATGTGAAGTTAATTAACGAATCCAAATGTCAATGGTACTGTTAGGTGTGTCCAACAGTCTCGGACATGATTTTGCAGTAAGTTGTGGCCGTGCTCTGCGGTTTGGTGTGTTGCCTGTGGGCGGCTTGATCACGCTATGACATCAGTGCATGCAGGGGGATGTAACAGTATTGTGACAGTGTGCCATTGCACCATTCACGGTATGTAACAGATCGAGAGTTTAGCATGTTTACCAGAAGCAAACACACTGACAGGCGTTTCCCAGGTGTGCAGGTTATCATACAATCATGATGCGGCATATATGTTTGTTGCGTGTAGCGGGTTTTTTCTCTCTTGAGATACACACAACCACACATACACACACACACACACACACACACACACACACACACACACACACACACACACACACACACACACGCGCGCGCGCACACACGTCCACACGCACCCACACCAACGCATACGTGTGTGTGTGTACGTGTGTGAGAGGGAGAGAGGGAGAGAAACAGATAGAGAGAGAGACAGAGAGAGAGAGAGAGACAGAGAGAGAGACAGACAGAGAGAGAGAGAGAGAGAGAGAGAGAGAGAGAGGGGGGGGGGGAGAAGAGAGAATTGCCAACATTTTCACGACTTATCAAAATATCTATCCGTATGCTTTATTAAGAATGTTGTGGTATGAGACCTATCAATCAGTCTGATAACAACCATGCACAACGTTGTCAAAAAGACTTATGTCAAAGGTCAACGCGTTTGCTCAATGTTTAAAAGATCTGCGACAGTTCTCTAAGTTACTTGGTAGTTCAATTTTAATCCCTTCTGGCAACAAGCATGCTCAGAAGTGCTTGGACAAGTCATAAACCCAGTTTAAATCCATGGGCACATGTACCGTTGGTTACAAATGCACATTCTGCAGGTAGTAGTCAGCTTTTCGCTAACACCTCAGCAAATGTGGAGGTTTTGCCAGAACGCAAGACAATCACTCCATTCGCAGCCAACCAAAACAGGTGGCCCCAACCTTCATACAAGCGTTGAAGATCAGACCACAGTATCTGAAGCAGTTGAAGCACAAGCTTCTTCCATCAAGAAGAAAGCCAACACGCAACATCACGGTCAACATTTCATATCACTTGGTATGATAAATAGTGACATCAATTTTTAAATAAATCATTATAAATCCTATCAATGTTGAATAATACCTTGGCATCAGCTGCAGGTTCTCCTATACTTCTGATTCACAATTTCTTTGATAGTTTAAAAGAATACTTACAACATTGTGCTGACAGCCTGAACTCAGACGTGTTTTGTACACCCAGGACTTTTGACTAGTCACCTGAACAGTCAGGTGCTCAAAGAATTCTGCTTCAAAACTTTAAAGGTCGACATACATGACATGACGTTGTCTTCCACAATCCTTCCACAGCACCGAGCATGTGGAGAAGACTAGGTCCCACATTTCACAGTGAGACGGAATAAACAGAATGGAAAACAAGAATGCACGGTTTTGCTGTTGACCCAACAATCTTCATAGACTATAACTTCCGTGGCTGAGCAGGTGTAGAAGTGGTGAGACTACAGTATTTGGTGAGTGCCAGTCAGGACCCCTTCCGGCACACACAAATGAACCACAGCTCGACTGGTTTAGCCACATTTAACTGTTGGAAAGAATTGATAAAGAATTGATTGTCAGACAAAGAATGGGTTGTCGTATTGACATAATGCTAATTGCATGTCAGAGTACCAATTGCATTCTGCAACAATAATGTCCAGACTGGACTATCTGGAACATGCATATATAGAATACAAACTGAGCCTGTGTGGCATAGAGGCAAAACAGTTAACCTTTAGGTTACTGCTGACGCTGCTTGATGGGATAGGTAGTCATGATGAGTGAGCAATGAGTCATCCCGGCAGGACCCGCTTCGGTGTCCATTGTTAAAACAGCGCAGAGTGCTTGATGGCCTCAACAGCAAGAAGAGCGGCAAAGCCCAACCTACATAGCAGCCAGGCTTAAATTAGAAGATAATAATGGTGGCACGATGAGCATTTCACCCAGCATTTGATAAGACATTGTCAAAATGTAACTCGGGAAAAAAAAAACCACAAATTCAACTCTGCATGCTGAATATCAGAGTGCAATTTCACTAAGCAGCTGAAACATTCCCACAAACACTCTTTTCTTACAAGCATTCTTGAACTTCTACAGGATAAGGCATTCAGTAGACCTTATTGCAAATGACAAGAATACAAGTAGATAACTAGATGGATGCGTGGATATGATCTACTGTCAAGCAAAAGAAGATGATGCCCATAAAACAGTGACATGGGTTGGTGGATGGGTTTGATCCTCCTCGTTTGCAGATTCAAGATTCCTAATGTCAATGACTTCAGTCTTGAAGGTAGCAAAAAGAATGGTGTTGCCCACAATTTTCCAACCTCATGCTGTCCTTCTGGTACGTAACCAATGACTCTAACTAGGGAAGTAAGTAGTTCCTTGAGTGCCTTACATTGCTGCACGCCCATTGAGCAGCTCAGCTGCAGGGGTGAACGGGCCCAGTCCCTTGCTATCTTTGTCACCCTTCAGCCAAGGCACCTGCGCAGGAACACCACCCTCACGATACACACACATGCACACAAAATGAGAGTAGAATCTCCCATCTTGATTGCCCCACCAATGTGTGACCCACAAATTGTTCTGGGAAATTAGACGATAGTGGTATCCGCAGTGTGCAAGTCAGCATGAACCTTCTCAAGTCAGTGGAAACCATTTCTTCCCCTCCTAGCAAAGGCGTAGTTGTCCATGGTCATTAGCTGTTAAGGCAGGTTGTATAATCAGAATTGCAGGTTGTGCAATCAGATCAAGGCAGCAACAGTCCCAAGCAGGTTGCATGGCCAAAACTGCTAATTTAAACAAGCAGGTGTGGACAAATCGCTCCTGAAGATTTGAGCCTAGGAAGCAGGATCTTACCAACGAGGCCCAAGAGAAGACCACAGCGGTAACAGCAACCAGGATGGGAGCATCAAACAGTTGGGTAATAACAGTTTCCCCAGTGCTGAGTTCAGCACCCAGGGCAGCAATGAAAGCCAGCATGGCGAGCCGACCATTGATTATTTCAGGAGCTCCATTGAATGCCATCACCTCTGCATCGCACAGGCACCGTGAGGACACTACGGCTGCCAACAGAAGGGCACCAGTATGGTTCGGGCTTCCACTTCCAGAACACAGCAGATGCAATGTACCATTCGCAAGGCTGTGAATGATTCTCAATACACCAAATAGAAGAAGTGGAATCAGATATCAAGCCATAGCCCTTTATTACCCTATCCGGTATTCCAGCTCATGGGCGGAACCCGATCATGCATCCAACCGTGACATACCTCCGAACCCAGGACGGGCTGCAACAGTCTGAGCCGACGTTGTCTGGACAACAGGTTCAATAACGTTTCTGTCCAGAGAAGCCTCATCTGGCGAACCGGTTGTCTGTGCCCCAGTCACATACCCGTCACGACCTACCCACTTCAACAATCAGAGCTTTATTATAGTCACGGCAATGACTGGACGCAAAGAAATAAATGCCCCCAGGAACAGTCAAAAACTTCATTTTCAGATTTCATGGGTTTCTGACGCAGGTCACCCTGTTGCTCTTCAAGAGCGATCAACAATCACTGATGTGGAAAACTACAACAATATAACCGGACTTAGAGAGAAGCGTACCTTAACATCATCTGAGACCTCGGCCCGCACAAGCACCTGCCGAGCGGGGCGGAAAGCCGCCCGACGAACGGCATGCGTAGCAAGAGTCCTCGGACTGGCTGCTACACTGGCGCCACCCAAGACGGACGTCCTCACAAAAGCCATGTTAATCTCTGGTGAGATTTTCTACAGAAAACGGCAGTAGCAGTTGAGAGGTGGCGTATTGTTGTAGGCTATATTGTTGTAGACGATGACTGTGAGCGAAACTCGCTGCACTTATAAATGGACCATGCCCGTAAACTGTCCACGTCA
The DNA here is from genome assembly GCA_002005505.1 of Botryococcus braunii. Lineage (NCBI taxonomy): Eukaryota > Viridiplantae > Chlorophyta > Trebouxiophyceae > Botryococcus > Botryococcus braunii. Next base: position 220,120 of record KV908441.1, read on the forward strand.
AGCGCCAACGTGGTATAATTTCAGCCGGACGATTGGCTGCTCGTCGAGAGCTGCTACGTCCGACGTTCAGACTCGGTAGACGTAGCACAGCGGTGATTCGAGAAGATTATCGTGGACCCAGGCCTTGGATCCACGATGCACAGGCCAGCGATCTGCCGTTTCAGGTTCGCCGGACCGCAAAAGTCGAATGACTCCTCGCCCGGGGTTCTCCACCCTGCACCAGCTCTTTGCACTCCAACATTTTATTGATAGGGCAACTCCAGAAAGTCCACTAATATTGTGTAAGTTAGACATTTCTAAAGCATATGATAGGGTCCCTCGAGAGCTTTTATGGGAGTCGTTGCGTCGTGTGGGCGTTAGTGGTAGAATCTTAGAGGCCATCAAATCACTCTATGAGGATGCGGACATTACACTATCGGTAGGGGGTACTTATGGGGAATTGAAGAAACCTCGAGCAGGCATCACACAGGGATCACCACTAAGTCCCACTTTATTCGGGGTATTTTCAGATGGTCTGATACGATATATTGAGGCAAGGTGTCCAAACATGGGTCCAAAAACTCGAGATGGACGTCACGTACCCATTCTAGGGTACGCAGATGATTTCAAGTTACTGGCCACCACTTGGATGGCAATGCAATGCCTATTACAGGCTGTGGCAGAATGGTGTGCCTTGACCCTCATGGAAATACAAGATAGTAAGTGCCTCGCAATGGTGTTTCCTGAGGGTGCCATAGACCTTGCTAGTCAACCATGCACATATAAGGGGGCACCCTTAAAGGTGGTTACACAATGTCGCCACCTAGGGATCGTTATTTCTTCAGTGGCAGGTGTGGGTGAAACATTTGGTCATCTACGAGGGAAGATGTGGGGGGCGTGGTCCTCAATACAACAGCGATATGGGAACCTTGATTGTTCGGTCTCAATTGGGATCCTTATTCGGCTATTTCTAACATGTGTTGTCCCCACCGCGTCGTACGCATGTGAAATTTGGGGTGTGCACACTTTCCCCAAGCCCTTGTGTGGGACTTCGGTGAAAAACTTGGAAAATGACTTTATCAGTATGCTGCGCATGATCATTGGGGTCCGGCGCACGGTGAGAACAGACGTCCTTCTTTGTGAGCTAGGCATCCGCCCACTACGACATCAATGGTTGAAGCGCATGGCAACGTTTTGGAATTCTCTTTGTGACCTCCCAGAGGATCACATGTATGCAAGTATTCTTAGGGACTCATGCTACTATGGAGTCACAACACATAGTTCAACTTGGGCAGGGTCGTTCATGCGTGCCTTGATAAAACTTGGGTACCCCTATCCCGTGGACTGTCATAGTCCTCATGACGTGGACATGGATACTTTCAGGGCAATACTCACTAATGCCCAGCGGCTCTCGGATGAGGGATTGCACATCTCTCCTAGACTAGCACCTAAGGACCCCCAATTATGCACTTATCTTCGATGGTTTGCCCGAACAAGGCCGATTCAACGTGAAATACTGTTTTCTGTGCCAGTTAGTATTAGGCGTGTTAGGCAATTTTTTAAGTTTCGTCTTGGAGTCCATGACTTACCTATAGATGTAGGAAGACGCACCCGTATCCCCCGTTCAGAACGTTTATGTGACATGTGTGGCATAGCGGTGGGGGATGAGCATCATTTTGTGTTTCATTGCCCTGCACTTGCTCAGGTTCGTGACCGCTATCCACATTTGTTCTTGTCCCACTCGTGGTCACTACGTAATTTCATCTGGCAGGAGGATCAGGTTGCGGTTATTAATTTTATATTTGATGCATTCCAGGCCCGTCAAGTGTGTCAGCGGCGGTGACTTGGCCATTTCCAGATATTAGTATGGTTATCTGTGTTATCTCATAATATTCTTTCAACTAGGTTTTCATATACCGTTGGTTTATTCGTTATCATCTCATCAGGCCCTTTGGGCTGGGTTGATGTAATTCTTTCTTCTTCTTCTTCTTCCTCGATTTCAGACCCGGATCAAGAGTCTTGATTCAAGACTCCATCACTTCCAGGCTCGTGATGCTGCTCCGTCCCCTCACATCTGTCAACTTCCAGTGTAAAGCCTTAGGAGAGTAGTCCGACAAATTCCAGAGGCTGAACCTTGGAGTGTGTTCCTAGGAATGGGAGTCCATGTTGCTCTATGATTCTTAATACACCCATATGTTGTGGAGGGAGCTTGATGCAGACAAATTGTAATCACCGAGGCTCATCGCAGTGCCGGTGGCCGGGAGGCATCCCAACAGGTTGTTCTTATGTGATGGGAGTGTGTTGCCCATCACCATCAGCTTTTATTTGTCAGCTTGATTTGATATCTCGCAGCGCTTGCAGATTGGATGTGGTCTTTCGTTTGCTGGTATGATTGATCTTCGAAAGGGTTGACTTGCAAAAGGGGGTTTACGCCATAAACAGATCTCCTGATCTCCTGCTCATTAGCTCGGTTCTGACATCAGAACCTACGTGGACGTCGGCCGACCCTTGCCAATGTGATTCGTATTTTTTAAACCTCAGGTGTATGAATGGGATCCTCAGGGAAAACTTTTGAAGTCCTGGTCCTTGGGTGTACCGTGTAGTATTCTGCAGGCTTTGGGCAACACCTCGGTGCGGTGACATGTATCGTAACACTCCCCTTGATGTATCATAACACTCCCCTCCACCTATCATAACATTCCCCTTCGTGTATCGTAACACTCTCATCATGTATCATGCGTGCTACAATTGGTGCGTGCCGGTTGGGCTCTAGAGATCTTTTAACCCCTCCTTCTCTCGGCCCTTCTATCGTGTGCTCTCTCTCTCTCTCTCTCTCTCTCTCTCTCTCTCTCTCTCTCTCTCTCTCTCTCTCTCTCTCTCTCTCTCTCTCTCTCTCTCTCTCTCTCTCTCTTCTCTCTCTCTCTCTCTCTCTCTCTCTGTCTCTGTCTCTCTCTCTCTCTCCCCCCCCCTCTCTCTCCCCCCCCTCTTCCCTCCCTGCCTCCCTCTCCCACTCCCCCCCTCCCTCCCTCTCTCCACCCCCCTCTTTCCCCCTGTCCTTCCCGGATCCCCCCCCCTCTTTCCCTCCCACACTCCGTCCCACTCTCCCCCCCCCCACATACACACACATACATACTCTATCTCTCCCTCTCCCCCTTTCTCTCCCCCCCCCCTTCTTTCCCTCCCACACTCCCTCTCACTCCCCCCCCCCCCCCCCACACACACACACACACACACATACTCTATCTCTCCCTCTCCTCCCTTCTCTCCCCCCCCCTCTTTCCCTCCCACACTCCCTCCCACCCCCCCCCCACACACACACACACACATACTCTATCTCTCCCTCTCCTCCCTTCTCTCCCCCCCCCTCTTTCCCTCCCACACTCCCTCCCACCCCCCCCCCCACACACACACATACTCTATCTCTCCCTCTCCCCCCTTCTCTCCCCCCCTCTCTCCCTCTCTCTTCCCCCCCCCTTCTCTCTCTCTCTCTCTCTCTCTCTCTCTCTCTCTCTCTCTCTCTCTCTCTCTCTCTCTCTCTCTCTCTCTCGCGCGCGCGCGCGCGCTTACATGCGCGCACGCACTGCATTCTCATCGCAGTGGACGTGTATCCGTCCAAAACTACTCTGCTGCTCGGCCAGGATCCTTCCGGAAGCACCGTGCCCAAGTCAGGTGAGGACACCGCATGCACAAGCTGGGCTTTGCAAGGCTGGCGCTCTAGAGCTCGTGAGTCTTTGTGATTGATCATGTCGTAGGGCCCCTCATGATCAAAGCCATCAATACGACTGAAGTCTTAGGAGGGCAAAGTGTTGATCCACCCCAACCCCAAGCCATGCAAGTGACAACCTAAGCAGTAAGCAATAGAGCAATCAGGATGCTGATTGACTCCCCTATCCTGGGACTGTTACCCTCCCACGCAAATCCAAAAAGGCGTTGACTCCCACACACCAAAAGCAATATTGCGATTACTTGGAGACAAATGTCTCTCAGTGATTCCCCAATTGTGGAACTCGCATGCATTGAAGATAGGGGTTATGAGTTGTGAGACACAATTCACAAAAGCGGAACTGAAATGAGAGTCGCAAAGCATCGTACTTGGGACTGATTTCCCGACCAGTGGAACATGCATTGACAGGAACGGACTTTCAGGGAAGCAAGAACCTACCTTTCCCCTTTCATCTGCCCCCGCCACTCAAACCAGATACACACACGCGCGCGCGCGCGCGCGCACACACACACACACACACACACACACACACACACACACACACACACACACACACACACACACACACACACACACACGCGCGCGCGCGCACGCGCACGCACACGCACACGCACACGCACACGCACACGCACACGCACACCCCCACCCATACCCACACACACAAGCACACTTTTACACACACACACACAAGCACACTTTTACACACACACACACACACACACACACACACACACACACACACACACACACGGCACACACATGGCTATCTATAGACACGGGGGCGCGCGCGCGCGCACACACACACACACACACACACACACACACACACCCACCCATACCCACACACACAAGCACACTTTTACACACACACACACACACAAGCACACTTTTACACACAGACACACACACACACACACACACACGGGCACACACATGGCTATCTATAGACACGGGGGCGCGCGCGCGCGCACACACACACACACACACACACACACACACACACACACACACACACACACACACACACACACACACGCACGCACGCATAAAAGACCCCAACTCAACTTTTGCAGACTCAAAAGCCTTTCATCGCTACCCGGGGTTGCTAGCTAGTCCTTCACAGGGACGGAGGACTGATTGATCCTCCAGCTGGAAGGGCTTCCTGGCCATAAGCACGTGGCATTACCTGGTTAGGTTGTAGATTATTTTATGCATATGCATATGACAATATGCATATTGTCACCGATGAATAGAACCTTCAATTCAAGATTTATATAGCTTACAAAAGAAAACCATGGTTATTCAAGTAGAGCATTCCAGTAACTGTTCAAGACGTTCATCAGGAACCGATAATCAGGACGACGCTTGTCCCGCTAGAGCGTGTACTGCGTATTATTGCAAAACGGCAAGGCAAACTCCTCAGAATCTACAAGGTGCCATCTGAACTGCTCCTCAATAGTAATACGGAAGGCCGCACTCAGCTGAGTATATATGCTCCAACGGTTTCAGCTACGCATGATCAAAAGTTTCCCCACCTTATTTCAGGAGCGGACGAGCAGCATTATGATGTACATGTACACAAGGAGGGTATTTCGATTTGCCTGATCCTGTAGGACAACTCCCTGACGTCGGGCTTTGCAACAGCTAATTAGCTAGGACTTTGAAGTATTTCACAAAACATCTTTCATACATCATCACTCTTATGTTTAGCCGACCCCAATAGATCTAGGCGAGGCATCCTAGAAAATGTCCAATCCTCGCTGGAGATGACAAGTATTGCAATAGGATTAAGTCCATCTGATAGAACAATAATAGTCATAGCCCCCGTAGGCCCCTATACCATAGCCATAGTACTCTTTAGCCTATACTGGCCTACGAGCCATGGGCAGCTGGCAGGGCTAGTGTGGCCACAAGACACAGGCTACATGACCACGTCAGGTCAGGTGACTTGAGTGTGCAGATCATCGACGGCAGTTTGCCACCAACACAGGGGATCCCTCCGGAGGAACATTGTGTCCGATTGTCCTATCATTTCCCTCCTGAATCTTTTATTGCAGCCTTTGAGTGACAGCCCGTTAATGGCATTTTACCTGCCGCAGCAACAATTTGTAACTCGATTGCCTTGCATGCGTGCCTTGTATGGTGTCGCTCAAGGGAGCCTAGACTGGTTGATTTCTCAAGGATCCGGTTTGACTGCCAACATGTTGTCGTGTCTGGACTGACAAGGTCTCGTCCTTTGTGGACTGCGGAACGCTGCTTCACACCGATAATGGCTCCGAGGTGAGAAATGGTCTCCTTATAGATTGCCCACACCCGTGGGAGGACGTCCATAATCTTAATTTAAGGACGCCCGTTATGACATCAATGGGTCTTAATGCCACTTACGGTCATCCCCTTCATGGTGAAGGCCAGCATCATTTTAATGGCTCGCTCACTGTGACATTTCAAATTCCAGACGCTGCTTCAGTTTAGTTTCTTAGATGCGCATGAGCAAGGGTCCATTATAACTTCAAGACCAGTGAGGACGTGCATGACCTTCAACACGGCCCGCCTGTTCCTCTCTCCACACTTGCAGTCCATCGCCATCTCGCTCTCTCCCAAAACACATACACCTGAATCCTAGGATCCACACGCGTGGCGACCATTATTTCTACAAGGGCCTCCACTGAGGCCAAGCTCTCAAATGACCGGTGGCCCTAAACAGTTTCAAAAGTCCCTCAATAGCCATTCAGGAAGCCTTTTGCGAGCGGACCCCCCGTCGAGCAAAGGCATCGCCGAGTGCTATGCCCAAAAAGGGGGCGACCCAATTGCTTACATTCCACAATATGCTGAGGCGGAGGGTATGGCCTGGGAAAAATATCTTACTGCCAAGGACGCCAAAAATCAACAACAACCGAATGCCGAGAAAGATGCCCCACATCCAGCCTGACAAGCGCATCATCCAACGTCGATGCGCAGGTACATCGTACCGTCGTATCGCCAACCAGCCGCGGGTGGCGATGTACGCTCCGACAACGAGATCCACTGCCAAGTACCAGTGTGCCCGAGGGCCATAGCCCTTGTCGCCCAAGACCCTGAAGAAGGGCAGGATGGCTAGGGTTCCTGCCGCCAAGCCCAAAAGCGCAATACGCCCCATAACCCTGTGGAGCTTTGGATACGCCTGCCGGAAACTTGACCACGTCTGCCCCCCCCCCCCCCCGGCATGCACCCTCTGTCCATTAACCACTTGCGATGAGTCCTCAACTTCCTTTTCAGATTACCAGAGCCCGCTCCAATGATGAGGCGGCCCGTTGTGTTGACGTGGAGCTTTGAAAAGATGAAGTGCCGAGCCTGAGCGGGTCAGTACAATTCTGCGGCGTAGTGGCGTGTGTTGAAATGTAAGTTCAACAGGTGAATTCCAATAACCTGTTGAATGGCAAGGGCCATAGGGCAACCCACAATGTCTGGAGACATCCACATTACCCTACGCAAAAGCTGAGATATGTGTAGACACTGATGTAGCCCACCCTCAGCCCAGACATTATGGCATGTGTGATGCTGCCCGACACGCTTGCAAAGATAGGCGGAACAGACCGCCTCCATTGTCCGAAAGAAAGGGTAAAACTTCCACAATTAGGAGCACGAAGTGTTCACTGAAGCAAATGGGATGGCTTCCTTATATGATTCCATGGAAATCCAGGATGATGATGGAAACGGCCTGAGTCAAGCTTACCACAGCGAAAGAGCTTTGAAACATCAGAAGAACAAATGGCAAGGATGTCCTGGCCTGAAAGCGCACCAGCATTCCTCACACCCCCCAAACCTTTGAACTGAAACCCCTCCCCCGCTTGTCCCCAACACTGTACTCTAATCCCTGCCCCAATCCAAGCAGGGTGGGGAAAGCAGGCGTCATAGATAGGAGGGCCACCTACCAGGAAGGGGAAGAGGACAGCGGGGATGGCAATGAGAGACGTGTGCAGGACCAACCAAGTTGGCAAATGCACAAAGTAAGTCGTCAGCTGCGTCACTGTCAGGTCTCCAAGCACTCCCTGAGATAAGGGTTCCCTCAGCGATTCTGGTGGGATCAATGTGCAGTTCGCGGGTGTGTAGTTGGGCAATGCTGTGCAGTCGCGGTCCGTAAAGACGCAGCAAAGGTTCTGTAGGACCCATGTAACCAGCCTTAGATTTTGGCAAGCCTGCAGTTGCCCCTCTCCCCCCACCGCGCTCGCCCGCGCGCGCGCGTGCACACACGCACACACACACACACACACACACACACACACACACACACACACACACACACACACACACACATACACATGCGCGTGCGCACAGACTTGCACACACATGTGCCAATGTACAGCTGGCTTACACGCCCCCAAGCACACAAACACAAATCCAAATACAGAGGCACACATGCGCTTTCTCCCCCCCCTCTCTCTCTCTGTGGGTGCGTGTGTGCCCCCCCCTTCTCTCTGTCCTCCCCCCCCCCCCATCTCTCTCTCTCCCTCTCTCTCTCTCTCACGCACACACACACACACACACACACACACACACACACACACACACACACACACACACACACACACACGCACGCACGCACGCACGCACGCATGCCGCGCGCGCGCACATGCACATATGGACACAGGCAACTAGATAAACCCCAGTAACTCCACATGCCTTTGTAGAACAAGGCATCCCGGACACACCCAAAAGATGCACCTATGGACATGCCAAGAAACCCTGGATATGTCACCGACGCTGTGCCAGACATGCATGTGCAGACGTGGAGCTCACGTTAATGAGCACATTTTTATCCAAAAACGGCGCCCCCTGTTGCTGGATTCTGGTAAAGGCCAGCAAAACCCTCGACTTTCAACAATGCTACGGCGCCCCCTGTTGCTGCATTCTGGTAAGGCCAGCAAAACCCTCGACTTTTAATAATGCTGCTGTGCATGGTATTCGTAACGCGTTAACGCATAGTCTGAATTGCCCATGACTTTGTTCTCCAGTAACTCCTGCTTTGGTTCTTTGCGAACAATGGCAGGCTCAAGACATGGTGCCAAAACATGCAGACCCTTCACTGAACGTCTTGAATCTTTTCTAGATTTTCTCACTGTAGCTATGGATAACACTATCAAGGTGAGAGTTTGGGATCGGGAGAATGGAAGAACAAGATTGAAGAAGTTGGGTGCTCAAGCGAGAATAACTCATTGGAAACAAAGCACCTTCGCTGCATCCTGGAAAAAATCTACATCGAGCAACGATGGTGCTATGCCAAACAGGATGTGCTTCAATGTTACTGGGAGAGCAATTGCGGCAATTAGAATATGCAAGATATCACCAGGCCCTGCAGCACCAACTTAGAAGTTCAGACATTCTCCCTTTGTCCTGCCCACATTATCTTTCAGATAATAGGTAGTCGCATATATGTCTGCAGCATACTTGGGAGCCATAAACAACGGCACTGCCTCAATTTGCCAAACACCACGAACCAGCACGATGCAGCCCTCGGAGATAGGAGCCTTCTGTCAACATCTTCTAGTAGAATTTTAAGGAACTTCAATATTCAGACCGGCAATGTGGTAGCATAGGTGCATTGGCGTGGGCTTACGTGCATTCCTCCACCTGGAGATCAGCAAGGAGATTGCTAGGGGAAGGACGAATAGCACTCCAATTACCGTTATTTTAGATGCACCCGCAGGGAATACGCCGGACAAAACCCAGGAATTCCATGGAACAGAAGCCATTGAGCCTGTCAAACGCAACCCTAAGACGCAATGTCGCCTTACGGAAACAACTCGAAATGCCCAGTAAGCAGTCCCTAAAAATCACTATTCCATAAAAATGAATATTGACTGCAATTGTCCGTCAACGACAGTGACAACGCGCGTGTAAAAAGGACAGGCCGCTAGCCTGATATCGGGTTTCCAAACACCTTGGCCTTCTAACACAGAGCTAGGTAGGTAGGACAATGAAAGGAAAGTTGCGAGCCGTCCTTAAACAAATGGTTTGTTTTGTGCGACGAGGCTTGTTAAAGGCACTCTAGAACGGCATGACTGAAGAAATTTGAATACAGCTTCAATTGAAGGAACTGGACTGGAACTGGACCTTAATGGTTTTTAAGAAATCAAACCATTAAAAACTGGACTCCCCATCTGGTAGCACAGCAGGAGTGATACCATCAGTCCTGCTCGGGCGTCGGAGATAAGCTTCGAAATCAAGCGGGTGTCCCGAGACGGTTATTTGGTTAAAGCGGATCGGTAAAAGTTAAATCGGAAAGCTCGAATGAAATTCACGGATTGAAGCCGTCACGGCCCGTGACTCACGGGAAGTTACGGCGTCTGTGTTGCCTGAAAGGGCCACAAGATCTGTCTGGGATATACCTCCTGAGCTTCACGGTGACTAGCTTCAGAAGATGTCGTTGTACTCTAAGACTTAATCTCGAACCTTAATTTCTGTTGTTGTCTTCGTGTCAGGGTGAGGTCATTGGCTGTCAAGTCAAGTCTTGCAGGCCACCACAACGGATAGCGGCAGTACGCACGCTTACTTTCCGAGACCGCAACAAGGTTGTTCAGTCGTACAGGACTCCCCACATTTGGATATTCAGGTCCTTTGTGTACATAAGAAATTGTTTTCTACTAATTGTAGAGGCGAGAATGTGTATTGGGTTTTCGGTCGTGGTGGCATGGCGATGAAGACGGGAATGCTTGTTTGGCTTCTTGGCAGTAGTTTCTCGTGCATTACTTATAAATTTGATTCGATCGCGTACCTGTACTGGCCTCCCTGGCACAAAACTTCGCTTCAACCGGCCTCGGCCCGAACCCGAGGTTGCCGAGGTTAACGAGACCCATACCCGTCGGACGTACTCTACTGTGAATGTACGTCTAGGGAATCTTCATTGTAAACGTCAAGGGAAAGGGAATTTCGGGGACTTGCTCATATGGTTAAGGGACCGTGACTGTCTCTCAGGATCTGTGCCCCTACCCCGGCACCGTCGAAGGAAATCGGAGGGGAGTGTTAATGATAGCAAATTATATACTTTTTGGAAAAACCTAATTTACGCAGCTCACATGGCTGGCTCGTCTTTTGGTCTGTGTTGCAGATGGCTACTGCCCACTACCACATGCTAGCCATTTTCAATGCCCAGCTAACAAGGCCTCCAATGGGGCTGGACGTGCTTCGAGTCTTTGAAGAGAAGAGGCACCCCCTCGATGAAGAAGAAAGGACAAAGCTTCAGGCATTCCCCTCACATCTGCAGTATGTCAGACCCCGTATGCGACTATCTCGGCTTTGCATCTAGGCTGACCTTTCTTTCAAGAATCCTTTGACATTTCCCTCTTGATGCTGATCGCCTGACGTGAAGGGGTTGTTGCTGCTGGTGTCCTCAACGTAGGTCGCATTGAAGCTTCAGTCAATCTTTGATAGAAAACCCTTGATGGTTCTCAAAGTCGAGATTTAAGGTGCCTTGAGGTTCATTCGGGTCCAGTCTGATTAGAACAATACATTTTCCTTTCCATGCATCACATTTGTCATCCACTCCTCAAGGGCATCTGGTTTGATCTCATAAAGGCTTGTACGACCCTTAGAGGTACATCAGCAACCGGAGCGCAAAAATCAGGAGAATTTGGTGTGACCTTGTTGTGCGACACGAGCAGGTAAAATAGCAGCTGGTGGACACAAGCAGGCAGAATAGCAGCAAGGCAGGAGTAATCCTAGTGAAAAGGGGGAAATAAAGCTATGTTGCGCCTCTTTCGAAATCTTACTTTTTAGTCCCTTCCTTTCCCTTTCTGAATAAGGTGTCTTCTGCTGATCCAGAGAGCCTGCTCTGAAAAATTGGAAACCGCGGCCAAGCACATTTCAGCGCCACAAGATAAGCAAAAGCGTGTGGAGCTGGGCAACGGCAATGGACTTATCTGCGAAGTTGGGCCATATTGCCACTATGCTGAACGCGATGGGGTAGGCACATGATTTTGCTTAGCAAGTTGTCGATGTTGTTGGTGACCTTTGCAACAGTAGAGGAGAGACGCTTGGAGGTTGAAACCACTACGGGGTTGATAGCTATCGACGTACGGTTATGTCAGCGATTTGAATCAGATCAACTCTTGCCTATGGCAGATGTCTTGCATGTTTAATTGAAACTTGATTTGAGTTTTAGAAGTTTGCAGAGGAATGAGTACCGTGAAGCATATGCCGAACTAACCTTGTGGGAGAATACGGAGTGCCATGCTGCCAGTGGTTGATCTACTGTTTCATATGTGTTGGGTAGTGGACATTTACAAGGGCATGGAAACGGGAGCATGGATGATGCTGCAAATGGTGCCTTGTACATGCCTGGCTTTGTCCAATTATCAGCAGTTACAGGGTAGCCAAGGCTGGAGAAGCTCTGCCCGCACCTATTTGACTGTCACTGAAAGCACGTGGTACTTGAATGGCTTAGCAAGAAGCAGGAAAGTGATGTTACATCTTTAACGGGTAATATATTGAGTTTAAGTACTTACCTGAAGGATATGGGGCCCAGGTGTTTGCCATGTGCTCAGGGGAGCTGGCGGAGCTACCGTCACACATTGACCTTGTGGGCGCTGCTCATGATGGTGCGATCCTAAACCTTGTGGCTAAATTCCTGCTGTGTGCAGGAATTTAGCCACAAGGTTTCTGTTCTGTCTCAGCTACCTTTTACACTGCCTGAAGATGACGCTAATGAGGGCAGTTCTATGAGTGTTGGGGTTGCTTTTGGATTTTAATATATCATGATGCTCTGTGACTTGTAAAGGAAATAACACATTGTACATTGGACTTCACTAAGTATGGGCAAAGTTGCAGAATTACCGTCCTTTGCGCTAGTCATGTGGTGTACATTTCAACTGCCCGACTTGGTGGTTTGGGGTTCAAAAATGCTTTGTACAATATCTCGTATCCTCTCAGACTTTGCAGGGCTTTTGTAGCAAGTACACCATTCTTGTTCTGTAGTTGGGGAAAGCTGGGGATCAGGTTTGAGGTTGTTAGTGTCCTGATTAGTCGAGAACTGACACTTTCTGATGGCTGTGGTTGGGTCAGCGTACATTAGAGGAGATGACATCAAGCCGGATGCAAATGATGCAGCTTGGCTCTTGGATCTGTATGACAGGTATCCCTGGTGCTCATACCCTTCCTCTGCATCGCTGGAAGGTCATTCTCATCTTTGGTGCTTGTCGGTTTATTTCACACCGCTCCCATAATTGCGTACACCAGAAATGACACCACTTGATATGCGCTGTGTTTTTCTGCTCCTTTCCAGCTGTCGATTCACCGTAGGTATCTGAGCCCAGCCATTGTACAAGCTTGTGCCCGCCTGCATTTTCACCCTCCTCACCCAGAGTGGGGTAGGTGGAGGCCTGGTAAGCTGCACATAACCTCTCCTGTACTCCTGTTCCACTTGTGTAAGACAGTGTCACGGCAAACAGCATGGCAAAAGGTGCTGGGGTGTTCTGGTGCAGCTTCAAACAATTTGTGGCCGAGGATGTGGCGGAGTCTGCCCTGAGCACGCTATGTAATCTGCGTGGACAATTTGCATTTGTGATATTCGACCGTACCTTCAATCGTGTCCTGGCAGCTCGCGATGCTTTTGGTGGCCAGCCTCTGTTCTGGTACTTAGCTGCCTGGCTACGAGGCTATCTGCATGAGTTGTCAGAATCTTAGAGGGCGCAGTAATGTCTCTACAGGATCTGCCTGTTTTCATTTATAGCAACTCTCTTTAGGCCATGGCTGACGGGGGCAGCGTGCTTTCACAGTTTCATATGTAGTTCACTGAGGATAGTAAAAGTTCACTTATTCCCAAGAGGGGCGTGGAGATAGCAACTACCAGTTTGAGTTACTGCTTGACACTCCCATTTTCTTTTTTCGCTTTCTTGTGTGTGTGTGGGGGGGGGGGGGGAGGGGTATTGGGTAGGAAAAGATGACAGCTTTTAGTAAAACTCTTTTTGAAGCGGTCGTCCTTTCTTGACTTGTCAGGAAGAATGTCAGCAAAGTCTGCCCAGCTGAAGTTTATTCCTATTATGACAGTATTTATACCTATTGTTGTGCATCCCCATTGCCCTGGTTCAAGATTGAACGTATGTCAAAGGTCGTTTTTTCCCATCAGGATAGACTAGATTCGTTCTGAAGCCCATACGCCACTGAATCCTCTAAGCCTTGGAGTCTTAACAAGCTCAGACGACCCCTGTTTTCACTGATTTTTAAAGGTCCCCATGTAGGATGGGCTTCCTCCTGCACATGTGCATCGGGCCTTCATCCATCAACCGTGCCAAGACCACCTGAAGTTTTCCTGTGAGTGGGTGATTGCGTCCTGCTTACCGTTACATGACCCATTCTGTTCACAGAAGGAAAACATTATAGGGAGAAGAGGAAAAACTGTCGTGTGTAAAATATGTGGCCATACCGGCAGTACTTGACGCAAATAATGTCACCAGAAACTCCAGACACATTTGGAAGACGGTGCGACTGGGTGGGGACGGGTTTAGATGTGCTGCAGGGTTCAGACCCAAAAATGATTTTGCAAACAAACTCTGTTACAGGTGCCCCTTCACTGCGAAGGGGTCCTTCAAAGTGTGTTGCGGGCCAGAGCAAGCAACTATGTCCGCATGCTGGTAAGGGTATTGGTGAGGGGGTCCTTCAGGGGAACCACTGACGATGGCCGCTTCATGTTTGGGAGTCGAGTGGATGATCTGTTGGAATGCAACCCCTCAGCCACCCTTTTCCCTGCAGGTGCGGAAGACCCTGGATGCCCCTGGGTTTACTACATCAAGGACCCTGCTGTTATGGTAGCCTAGGACAGCTGAAGCAGCTTGCACTCCGTACTAGGGCCTTGTTGCTTGATGATGGTAGCTTTCCATTGGTTGAACACATATGTTCCTTCAACCTTCTTGTACTTGCCCCAAGGTGAATAGTCACCATCCCTACTTGTATTGAGATCGATACTGCTCTCCCCCCCCATATCTCTCTGTATATGTGTGTGTGTGTGTGTGTGTGTGTGTGTGTGTGTGTGTGTGTGTGTGTGTGTGTGTGTGTGCGTGTGTGCGTGTGTGTGTGTGTGTGTCTGTCTCCCCCCCCCCCCCTTTTTGGGAGGAGCCATGGCCCCCTTGTGAGTGGGTCCAGTCTGGTGCAAGGCACAGTGAAAGGAATTTATGTGCAGGATCACTGTTTCTGAGTGAGGGCAACTCAGCATTGGCGTGCTCCCCGGGCGATAAGGGCTGGTTCATATCCTGCGACTGGGCGGGGCAGCTTTTCTCTTTTATTCCAGGCATGACAATCCCGCGCCGCTGGCGTGACGTCAAGGTGACCTTCCTCCAAGAAGATTATTGGAAACTTCTAGGTTTCCATCTTAAATTCTTGCTCTGTAATTCTAAACATCATCCCTCATGGTTTGTTCCTCCGGCCAATCTCACTGACATTTTCAATGCATGCCTGTGTGCTTGCAGCAGGGCATGTGCAGGGGTGTGATGACAAGGGTGGAATTTTGTGGTTGTACCTCTGGGCAAGTTTACCATCGATGTGTTTGTAGTGTCTTTTGGAAGTCTTGCGGTGTGGACAGGTTGATGACCTTGTGGGTGACTGTCCGTGCTCGCACTTTGAGTGTGGGTCGGGTGCATGCTGGTGCAAGGGGGCAACGGTGTGGGTTGGAACCTGTGGGCTACCTCCCTGAGCTTTGTTTGAGGAAATTCGTGATAAGCATTACAGATAGATTTCCTCCTCCGCATTTCAAGGAGATTTTAGAAAGAGAAATCTTCGTAGAGAGTGACAAAGTCCTGTGGATACATATTAGGGCATGATTGACTTATAAATGATACCTTCCAGACTATACCAGGGGAGGTGATGAGGTGGGGAGAGGTGAATGGAGTTGTACGGGCGGGGAGTGCAGGTAATTCCACGGGTCAAGGAGGATGGGACGGTGTGCGGAGCAGTCTTTCGCGTAGCATCCGAGAGGATCATCGCAGGGCAGCCCCTTCTGGCACTGCCTCCTTGCATTCTGTAATTATGGATCTGCATCCCCCTCCGCAATAGCCACAAGGTCTGGATCCAGTTCCTGTACGCCTTGGAGGGCAACCGTGCAAAACTTGCATCCCTTGCCCTGCTGTCGGATCACTGGATCTGCAATCCTGTCTGTTTTGGAGCAGGAGCAGCAACAGTTGCAACCTCAACTGCCCTGATGGCTAATTGCAGGGTATGCAAACCTGGTTTGAAAAAACCCACAGCTGCAGTCGCAGTTGAAGGAAAAGGGGAAGCAAAGGGATTAAAATAACGATGTGCATGGTGTTCGCCACAGACGAGATTTTGGAGTCCGCATATCTTTGGTGTTAAGTTGGGGGTTATTGTTGCTTGACTGGTGTCAGGGCGCTACACACATCAGGCATTATGGATCACAGTCTCTGCCCAGTGTCAAATGGGATGGTACTTACAGTAACAGCCCGCACAAGGAGAAAACGTGTTCGTGAAATGTTTCCTGGTAGAGCTTCAAATTGAAGCGACGGCACAAACTTGAACCAGTGCTGCCATAGCAACTGACAATATGGTGCTATAACATGGACCAGCTGCTAAGGCCTCCTCCTCGTTTCAAAATGTAAAACTGGCAGACGAGAAGGTCGTAGTTTGCTCTTGCTAGTTAGTTAAAATCACATGGTCTGAAATCGCTCAAATCTCCAACTTCTCCTGATTGAAATATCATAAACCGTGTTCACCCCATAGGCTTATCGGAGGACATTCTGATTTGGCTGTCGCAGATATTAAACACTGTTTGCCTAGCTAGCCCTTACTAACCCAAAGTAATTGACGGGCGTTCTCGCGAGAGTTTGATAGCAACCACCATATCAAGAATATAAGCACTAACGGAATCAAGCAGCGGAGGGGGCGGTTCTCTAATTATGGTTGGGGTCTCATGTGCACGACGGGGAAGACAAGAAGCAGACTGGCACGCTATTCACATTGCTGCACCCAAGGGGTCCTACCCCTTCCTCCCCCTTGACCTCAAGTGGTCATAATCTATGACTATGGCAAACGGTGAGGGTCAAGGTGGAGGAAGGGTGGAGGCCGGTGGCCATCCACTATCCAAAATGGTGTCCGCTGGGCATTTTCAGTGTCGCCTGGATGTCGTGGCCTCTAGCTGCACGTCCTTGGGTCTTTGATGCCCTGTGAAGCACAGCCCTGCACAGCAGTAGTGCACTGAGTGTGGCCTTATGTGGTAGTATGGCAGCAGGTTTTGACGTACAGAACAGAGTATTAGAAGAACAAATGTTTGCAAAGGGTTTAAAGTCGAACTAAAATGCTGAGCACTTCGTAAGGTTCACTATGTTAGGGCCTGGAACTTGTAGGTTAACAGTGCCTTATTTAATAAGTTGAATACAGCTGCGATGTGTTTGCGGTAGTTCCCACGTTGAGTCTTGTTGTTGGCCAAGTTGATGGGGGAAGAGCTTGTCTCTTGCGACCCAATTTGGGATGGTGAGTCCACTTGTCAAACTCTTCAAAGTTTTGCTACAATCTCATCTGGATTGCTGTACTCTCTGCGACTGTTGCAATCTGCTTCTGTGGTTGCAATGCTGTGGTTGGCTGGAACATGGATAGCTACAAAATGCAGAAAAATTCAGCCTCCGGATACTATGATCATGAATGGTGGTTCTGCACTGCAGCGTTAGCTTTTTCTGGGGCATTACTGTGATCTTACTTCGCCTCTCAAACCCCACCACCACTTACAGTCTGCTTTGTCTTTGTTATTCAAGTTCTCCGAGTTAGAAGTATCCCATGCTCTTATATTATTGCGCTGATTTATGCGACTGTGAAGAGGCAGCTAGCTGGGTTGGCATCGTTATTTTGGAGATGGATGTGTATTAGTGGTGCTTGCTTAGCTACACATCGGTGGTCTTGGACACATACTTTCTCGTTTGGAGTTCCAGAGGGACATGCAACATGCCATGCTAGGTCTTTCTGCCAGAGTAGGCATAGAGTTTTGCTGAAAAGAACCCATGACTGGTTGGCAATTAGTGCCTTCTCATGGGGGGCCAGTGTATTCTCGACATAATGTCAATATTGATCCGGTGCACACATGTTTAGGCAGAAAGATGCGACGCTTGTTGCTGGGAGTGCGTTTAGGTCCCTATTTGCGCTCGTAAGCGCTTCCTGGGAAGCACTCAAAAGCTAATGTCGTTCATCATTGTTTGCGGCTGGCAGCGCAAAGTTGTCAGGGTGATCTATTTGCACCCTCCTTTATGGCCTTCTAGCAATGTGCCGGGTCGGAAAACCATTAGCCTTATATGGAACAGCGGTGTTCCACAACCGCTGGGCGCATTGTCTTTAGTCACATAAGGGGGTGAAATGGTTAGGAAAGTCTTAAATGGCTGATTGAGATTGCAGTATAACGTGCCCTGTGACATTGTGAATTCCATAAACCCTGCGGCATTCCTCTCTCTGCCTCTTAATGCTCATACAGCGTGTGACAAAAACTTAACGTCGAACGACTTGGAAAGCAATCTGGAAACAATATATAACCCAAACTCACCTGGGCCTCTTATCCATAAGAAACACATACGTATAGCTTGCACGGCTTTCCTAATCATGCTTTTGTTGGGCAGGTGGGCGCGTGGGTGTGTATGTGTGTGTGTGTGCTTGCGTGCGTGCGTGCGTGCGTGTGTGTGTGTGTGTGTGTGTGTGTGTGTGTGTGTGTGTGTGTGTGTGTGTGTGTGTGTGTGTGTGTGTGTGTGTGTGTGTTGCCGACAAATTACCTAAAGTTACCATTACATTGAAAGGTCGGTGTTTGAGCTTAGCATTGGGGCAGATACTGTGGTACCCTTTCTTACACCGTTCACCACTCAGACATGGACTTAACTGAGCTTACAAGCGCTCTTTAGGGTAATAATGCTAGCAATCCAAAAAAAAGACATACTTTATAAAAGAAGTAAAGGTTCATTCGAGGAAATCTCCTGATGGCCTGCCCACGTGGGATTCACCCTGCCAGCTTCACAAACAATGCCTTCTGCACACATGGTGCACCTAGTTTGGCCACCGCCAGCAGCCCACCTCTTCTCACTACACACACGTTCCCTGTATGAGGTGGGCTTTCTAACAGATAAACATTAATATTTATCTGCTAGAATGCTAGGTCATGTAATATTACATGACCTAGCATGTTTTACCCTTATCTACTCTAATGCCACGCCGCCTCCCTCTGCGCACTTCGACATTGTGGGTACATTTCTTTGTTACAAGAAACTGACACTTATGCGACTCCAATGAGAGCCCTTCCGACCAGGCAGTTTCGCAGAGCTGAAGCTGAAAATATTTTGTTTTAGCTAGGACTGGCTGTCTTTTGCCATACCTTTTCTGCAAGAGTACAACCCTGACAGGATCACGTGGCGTCAGCCAAAGAGGTCGCCAACTTTCTTCTGACACGCTAATCATGGGAAAGGCTCCTGGTATACCAAAATCACAGCCTAACAGGACTTGCAAGTTGAACTCTAGCATGCTCTCATATGCTACATACTGGACGTGTGCTAAGGTGTGTCAGCTTGTTCCCCTGCTGTGTGCGTAATTTACAACAGTTTCAACGGGCATAGTTGCAAAAAAAATGGAGTGCACGCAATTAAACACAGTAGGAGTTATATATACCGAACATTCTAGACGTCCTAGACAAGCGAATAGTGTTCCGTGAGATGGTGAGCCCCCAACAATGCGTGCACTACGAACCCTTCATGCGAAACTGCATAAGAAGTCCTTTACATGCACCAAACGTCCCTGAGGGAGCATTTGCTCATGCATCCGACTAGCAGACAGAAAGCAGTAGATTCCTCCACAATTGCCATATGGACGATCCCCTTCATAACGTCCGGCATGGACAACTCACCTGATTTGACGTGGACGGTGCCACCCCGGCCGATGTAAAAATCAGCTTCATGTCAAAACACAGGATGACCAACTGCCGTTCCAGGGCAGAGAAAGCCCTGGTCATAGAACACGCGATTTTCCCACCAAAGGGTGGGATGCAAATTTACAGAAGGAAGAGCCCCATATGTTCAAAGGTTCATCTCTGACCACATCCACAGGCAAGTAACGCAGCACACCATTCCTGCAACTCTCGTGCAAAATTTGGGACTGAATACAATAAACCCGTATGTCTTCGCTTTAGATTGCGCAAGAAGCTCGGTGCTGCCACTGCAAACTTCACTGTTTATTCTAAACTTCACGTGAGGCTCAGAATCTAGGATCCAAACCTGGGCAGGATGGCAAAGCTGCTAATTATGTACAAAGAATCGCAACCAGAGCAAAGTCTGCATTCTCTCTTCTCGCAAAATCTCGTTTCTGAGAAGTCTCTCATTGCACCTTCTCTGTGCTGTCAAGGCACAGCAGCATTGGCCGTTCTGATGGAGCCACAAAATGTTGCCTCAATTTTGCCACAAACTTGTAGCCTCACTTTTGGCTCTTGGTTTTGCAGGTGCCCCTTTCACAAAGGAAGTCTAGCCGGCATGGACCAGCATGGGATGGCGAAACTAGCCAGGGCAATGAAAACCACATGGCAACCGCAAATTCACATGCGCACGCCCCCTGCATGAGTACATACCCACACGCTCCCGCAACCTTGTTTTACATTCGTTCTCATAATATAGACTCCCTGCTCATGGAAACAAATTGCTCGCAATCAAGTCACTATGAGGCTCTAACAAGCACTCAATGGCCCCGAGACACAGCTGGCTTTGCCTTTGGTTGGTTTACCACCAAGACAAAAATAACCCCAAACGAGGTCAGCCACGCCGCTATGCACTAATTGTGTTCTAGCTTGTCTATTTACTCTGCAAGAAACACTCCCATTGCTCTCGCACAAACACGACCCCTGCCTGAACAACACTACGGAAAATCTATCATCAAGCTGTCATCAGGCCAGGTAGGATGGGTTCGACAAACTGGAGAGCTGGGCATTGGCCCATCTTGTCAGACAACAGCAAAGTACAATACGTTAAGATGAATACAACCAAATCTGCAAGAGAGGAACCAACACTAACTTTGATGGAGCTCACCTGATCTGGAGCACTGAAATTTGTAGTCGCGCAGCATTCGCAGCCATGAGGGCTCTTGGTGGGAAGACCAGCAATGGCCCAGGAACAGGGCCAGGGAACAGGGGCACCAATCCTATGCTTGTGCAATATGGCATAAACCATTTCGACAAATTTTAACTAGAATCTGCTCATTTTCTTCTCCTCACATCAACTACCTGTAGCTACTTCAACAGCCCTTGGCATAGTGCGAAGTGATGGCAGGGGGCAGCCCGCCAACTCCAATTGACCCATTAGGGGATTGGAGGAAGCAGAGGCGTGACCGGTACTCAGGGAATGAACCTCGCGTCCAGCCTTCCCTTCTCCTGGCGGGTGATGGAACCACAGGAAAGCTGAGCTATGGACAGTTCCACTGAAATCCAGACCTTGCATCATTAATGTTTGTGCTGAGAAAATCATCCAGCAGGGTGGACTAATGATAAGGCATTAAGGGGCAGGGAGCGATCTGCGGCAAGTGGGACACTCCATTTTGACATCCATCCAGCGATTGAGGCAAGCCGGGTGGAAGAAATGATCACAAGGAGTCACCATGCGGGCATTTGGGCGCTCAACCTCCACAGGGTTCATACAAATGACACATTCAGTGCTGCCGTCCCCTGTCTCGACATCCCCAGCCTCCTCTGCTTCGCCTGTGAGTTGGCGCGGCGTGATTGGCCGGTAGTAGTCGTATTTTGCAGGCAGAAACCGCTTCGGAATGAAACATCGAGGGCCCCAAATACTCTGCAGCAACAGCACCAGCACCTGTGGCAACCACATGTCCCAGACCATCTCAAAGAGAGACTGAGAGAGAGGAAGAGAGGGAGAGAGGGGGGGGAACGAGAGAGGGAGAGGGAGAGAGAGAGAGAGAGAGAGAGAGAGAGAGAGAGAGAGAGAGAGAGAGAGAGAGAGAGAGAGAGAGCGCGAGAGAGAGAGAGAGAGAGAGAGAGAGAGAGAGAGAGAGAGAGAGAGAGAGAGAGAGAGAGAGAGAGAGAGAGAGAGAGAGAGAGAGAGAGAGGGGGAGGGGTGAAAGTGGGTGAAAGTACCCCATATCACGCACACCCGTCGAAAGCACAAGCACAGTGAGTATACAGTGGGGAAGGGGAGGGGATATATGCCACCACACCGAGGTTTTACCCAGGGCTTGCAGACGACATTAGGAGACATCCTGCCAGAGCCAAGAGGGACCGTTTGACAAGAACGTACACCTAAAGGACATATACCAAAGAGAGAGAGAGAGAGAGAGAGAGAGAGAGAGAGAGAGAGAGAGAGAGAGAGAGAGAGAGAGAGAGAGAGAGAGAGAGAGAGAGAGAGAGAGAAAGGGTTGGGGGGGGGGGAGGAGCGATCACCAACCACAAGGGGGAGGGGAGGGAGGGGGGGGAGAGAGAGAGACACAGAGAGAGAGAGAGAGAGAGAGAGAGAGAGAGAGAGAGAGAGAGAGAGAGAGAGAGAGAGAGAGAGAGAGAGAGAGAGAGAGAGAGAGAGAGAGAGAGAGAGATGGGGGGGGGTGACTGAATCTGAGCGTGTGGATGTGGGTGCGCTCGCATGCTCCTTTTTTGGGGGGGGGGGGGCGGGGAAAGCTGTGCAGGTTTGCAGTGGACACTCTGCATATGCGTTCCATACCTGCACCGCCAGATAGACAACAAGGCCGATG
>KV908441.1:247500-252500 GCA_002005505.1 Botryococcus braunii
ATACTCCGTGACGTACACCCCGTCCCGGATCACCACTTCACCCTGCATCCAACCTTGTCTGCTCATTGTCAGCCCATCCTTAACTGGATACGTAAATGAATGCTACATTATCTACCTGAATGCCTGATAGCGCTTGTCAACCAATTTATGCATATATCTATTCTCGTTGGTTATGTCTATCCTCAATCTGGCATGCAGAAACTGAATGGGCGTCCTTGTCAGCCTAGTGACTGATGCGCTCTGTTTCGTTTCCCATGGGGGTTTGTATATCTCAGCCCATGTGCCTGGCAGAAAGAGCTGGGTGGACATGACTTAAATGCCCAGCACAACTGGCGTTGCTGTTGTTCCCTTGCTTAGCATGTGGTTCCCCCGACTCATCAGCAGGCCTTGCCCAAATACATCTCCTCATCCACCCGCCCCCCCCCCCCCCACCTTTCCTCTCACCCTCCTCCCCCCTACCTCCCCGATTCCGCACTGCAATTGCCCACGCATGGCCCCAGTTGGACAGCACCCTCTATAATATACCCCAATAGCCCTCACTGTAGAGAGACATGCTCTGACTGTAAAGACTTACCCCAACTTTATTGACCACTGCGTAACTCATTAAGATAAGTACTTCAGCTTTTAACTTGACTTGTCCCTTCAGAGAAGTTGATATATCGAAACGCATGCATGTACGCAAAGCGAAACACTCTGTCTGGGAAGCCAAAAGGGGCCCTGAACTTTTGTTTGCTGTTTTTTATTACAGGGTTTTCCACTTAAGACCATAAATGCTGCAATACTCCTTGGACAACATGACCATACTCCTATGGCAATGTTGAATTGCACATAATTTAGTGCCTTCCAGAAAGCACCTCACAAGAGAGTCTGCGCCCACCAAATGCTGCAGTTCCAGACAGGGCACCCCTGCCCCTCCAAAGAAATACTACAATAAAGGAACAGCACCAAGGGCAAGAATGCAGCAAGAAGGGGCAGCTATGCCGCTTGAAGCTATGAGGACGAAAACATACCGATGCCCGGTCACACGTTTCACCCCTCCCCCCTACCACTTCAGCCTCCCAGGAGCATGATATAACGGACAATAATCCTCACCACCAACCACAAGTAATGCATTAGGGAAGGCTGGCTATGACAATTGTAGAGCGTTAGTGACTTTCAAAACAGGCATATCTTTGCAAGGTAGGGATGGCACTGACCTCAACATTATGGACCCCATCAACTTTGCTTTTTGTTGTTCGGAGCTTGTAAATGATTAACCCCTCTGGTTTGTTCAAATTCTCGAGTTTGGCAGGTTCCACCCCTTTGGTGTCCTGTCTCCTCCAAGTACCTACAGCATCAAGCAAAGATCAGCAGTCTAAAATGCGCCTCACACATGCGGAATTGCTGAACTTGGAGAGGGCTGAAATATATTATGCGACACCTTTCACATCACGCAATGAATACAACCCAGTTTTTCCCTGCTTTCTTGTGCAGTGCAAAGTCTTGATAGGAAAGAAAATGCAGTAGATGCTAAAGATAGTTTGTATGCTCATGCATGCACAGATGAAAAGATTTCAGGTTCATCGAAGCAATCAGATGTCAATTGGAAGGGCTTGAGTACCTCGGTACAAGCCAGTAACATTAGAAGGAACAGCACCGGATTGCAGACCATGAGAATCTAAATGCATTAAGTCCATCACCTGCACACAATCTTTTGGCTACTGGGGGAACGACAACAAAAGATTAAGACACGATAAAGCTCCGGCAGAAGCACGAGGGAAAGCCCCGACCCGGCAAAGAGGACACACCTTTGCACCAACTTGCAAGGAAGGAGGGAAACTGGGAAAGTCATGCTTGGCCGCCAGCAGTTCTTGCCCCAGGGCACATGATACAAATAGAATCGCTGCAAGGAGCGAGTGGGCCATGTGCTGCAAAGGGGCCCCGTATTGGGCGAGCTGCAGTCTTTGATACTTCATCCTGATTCGGTCCATTAAGGCTTACAAAATTGCACTTCTCTTTGCTCTTTGGTGAATCTGTTGCAAGAGATAGGTAACACTCGCGTCTCCAACAGCAAAGAACTGTCCGTAGCCCGCTCTGGCAGGGCCTTGCAATCAGCTCCAAACGGTTGCAATATATTCGGTTAGCAGTAAAATTGTCTACTATCTCATCGTCGGAGCTCCCTCCCCAAAAAACACTTCCCAAGCAACACGGTTTAGCCAGATACTCTCACAAGCCGGTCTCGTCAGAGAAGTAACAAAACAGCCTACGCGAACTCGACAAGCAGAGAAATTTTATACTTCAGTTCTGTCAGAAGCCGTAGCTAATGAAGATGGGAAGAGATGGTGAGGGGACTACCTTGTCCCGAATTGATTGCCATGTCCAGCGTCGCTGCATCGACAGGACTTTCCGGCCATACTTTCGGGTAGTACTTTGCAACGTACTATCTGGGCTGCTTCGGTCCCTGCAGTAAGGGGACGATCCCCACGGCACCCCACGAGGTCCCTGTGGGCCCAATGTTCGGTTGCATGCCAGAGCAGGGCTTACATAGCAATGCCCGTTTGCTGAATTGCCGCCACCAGACTGACAATTTAGTTGGCCTATTGTCGTGTTTCATCTGGACCTGTCTCACCAATGGAGTTTCTGGCAGTGACGCGCAGCTTTCAAGTCATTAGGCATCGAACCGGTCCTCGCCGTATTGCCATCTCAATTTCAGCGGTTCAGGAACAAGGGCAGCTGAAGATACGGACTGAACTGCAAATGCAATTCTAAAGCTTTGCCAAAACTGGTCACTTAAGGCTCTACTTTTGTCAACCGATCAGTATGGGTCAGAAGCCGAGACGGCAGAGGAGTGGGGTTAGATTGGACGCTGTACAGGCAGCACATCTCAGCGAAGTAATTCTGAAGGAGACAAGGTTGCAATTTTAAACGTAGCTGCTGGACCAGATGTGCAAAACTTATTCAGGGGCTGCCTTGGGCCCAGCACGTGTTGCTCGTCATCACAAACAAAGGTTGAGGTCTGTACTTCCAGGGCACAGCAGAAATTTCTGCAACAGCAAGCTGCTCTTGGGAATTTATTCATCAATCCATTGGACAAGAAAGCGGAAACACCGTCAGTAAAGGAGGATGTAAACCCCCTGCCATCATTACCACAAGAAGACAGCGTCACGACCTTGCTTTCTCGTTATTTGTGGTCCTCTGTGAATCCGGGATATCATGTCCCTACAGGCGAGACTATGTGCAGTACAACCAAAGCAGACTTCACATGCGATACACAGCAAGTAAGGGTTCTCTACACTGTCCATTGCGTTGTATTCCCACATCATTTGCAGTCATTTCAAAAAGTCTTTTTCGTGCAGGTGGCGAATAATTGTAGTGAATCTGCTGGTGTGAAGACATTCAACAGACGTCGAAATGATGTTTCTGAGTACATGGAACAAACGGTCAAATTCAAGAACATTCTCAAATCTAAATAAGGTTCTTGCAACGACAAGGATACCATCCCCAAAACATCATAACATTCTTATGGATCGATACACTGGGCTGAAAGAGGAATTTGACATGGATCTGTGAAGTGATACTTTCTATTGCAAACACAGTGCAACAACTTGCACTCTGCATCAAATGAAGTCCTAGGGAAGCATATCCAACAGAAGCACAGGGAGGTATCTTACACATTGCTTGTGGTAGAACTCACTTGTTTGTCAGCAATATTACTAATGACATATTTTATTGTACATCTTTTATCAACTGCATGATTTCAGACAATTGGAACCTGTCGGGCCAGTGGTCTGCTGGAGAGCCTTTTTGAAGTCTTGTAAGCCACTTGTCAGGAGGACAATCTGTTGTGGCCACTTTGCGGACAAACTAAAAGCTCCTCACAAGTACAATGGTAGATGGGAGCAACACGAATACATACATATGGGTGCTACATGCATGATCGCCTTCCAATAGTACTATATGAAATTCCCTGCGAGGCAGCGAGAACATATCTTTAGACAGGCGATTGCATTGTTTCCAGGAGGAGGTTTCGGAAACACCCTCTCCAGAATCCGCCATTTTCCTGCGGAATAGATAGGCAAGATAGAACAGTACTATTGCGGTCGCTGGTCTATGTTCATAGGCGGTTGGTAGCCATGTAAGATACCCTGGCCAAGCCCTTTTTCCAGGCAATTCAATATAGGTGAGAGAGAAAATTCGGTGCATTCTGCAGACAGCTGTCAAGGTTGAGCTGTATAGGTTGAGTCGCAACTGCTTTGATCAGGAAATGCCCTGACTGAAAGTTCAATGAATTCACCACGTACATACAGTCATGTTACAGCGACATTACAACAGAAGGAGGACTCGGGACTCCTGAGTCAGGAGGCTGCCAACACCGGCTCCTGGCCTGGGGATTCCCTTGTACAGTATCATTGCGCTGCAGCAATTCCCCGGGCGGGCCAAATCCAAGCAGCCGGTTTATTGCTGCATATCCTAGACCTGTCCAAAGCTTTTAACAGAGTCCCTATAACGCACAGTTGGCGGCCTTTCCAGTCGACCTGACAACGTGTGCAAGGTTGTGTAAGGCCGCTTTGAAGCCCGGTAAATGATCGACAAGTGATTGCAAGAGAGAATTCCGGCGATCACTTATTGATGATTTATGAGGATGTTGGGCTCACCACTGTGGTGGATGGTCGTCATTGTCCATCTGGCCCTCTCGTGGTGATCACTTAAGACTCGCCCCTGAGTCCTACTTTACTTCGGGTTTTGGGAGTAGTCTTCTGCGGTCTGCGGTATCTGGGTGTATAGACTCTTACGCTTAGGGAAAGGGTAGGGTTTTATGTAGGACACTGTGATGTACAGATAAAGTCTTTTCAATGCTACTGCCCTCATGTTGAGCCCTTCACTGTTGATCGACTCGGTTTCCTAATATTTGACAAAATCGTCCAGACAACTCAGAGAAACCTTTGACTTATGTGGGTGATCCTCAAGATTTTCAGCCTCGGCTGAATGCTGAGGCAGAAAGGTGCGTTGCTTCCAGTATG
>KV908441.1:255000-267500 GCA_002005505.1 Botryococcus braunii
ATGCTCGAGCTGCACAAGATCGGAGGGATTGAATTGCGCATCAGCATCAACCCCCAGGCCGCATCCACATCACTCTTGCACGCACCCAGTACAGACAGGCACGATTATACCCCTACCACTTCGCAGGCTTCCTAAAAATAATATCAGAACGAGGCCATGAAGATTCATCTCTAAAGAGAGGTCACAATCATGGCCTCTCTCTCGTCCCACAGGCTCTGTTCCCTTTTTAATCCGTCAGAAAAAAACGTATCCCAGAAGCGAGAGAGGGTGAATCCTCGCAGTAAATAAGCTGGCACAATAAACAGGATTTGTGCAAATCTCCAATTGCAGTTTAGATCACACAGTGCCCGAAGTTCATTGCTCTGTTCCCCCGTGTACAGAAAAAAGAACAAAACAGGAAGACCTCACTTCAACGAAGCAGCCTGTCAAACTCAGAATGAGGCCAGCTCATGCCTTGATCATCACACTCACCTGTCATTGGTTCTATCCCTAAACATCTCAACGTCTACCTAACTCTTCCTGACCACCAACAAGAAAGATAATCATGAGAATCAGCAAAAAAACTCACTCAACAGCACACACTTGAAAAACCTTCAGTTAGAATGGAGCTCCAATTCCTCAATGGCATCCTAAAGGATGCATGCATTTTATTTTAACTACGACATGCCCAGACTGCAGGCATTAGAATCAGCAACAGGCAAGAAAAGTACAGGATCGTGTCTACACCCAATCTGTCCTGCCAGCTAGGATCTGCAGAAGCAACTGAAAAGACTCCTGTCCAGACAAGATCCTCTGAAAGTTGGCACCAAAAACAAGAACGAGAGAAGAAGAAAGAAAAGAAGCGCCCGAGGCAAAAAGGGACGATTTCCCTTATACAAGATAACTGGACTGCTGCCTTGCAGTATGGCAAGCTTGGAGTGTTAAACTGATGCTGCGAGCAGTCTACTAGTCCTTGCTGGGGAATCTGCCTAGCTGAAAGAATGTAACACTTCAGGCTGGGCAAACAGCAAGGGTCTCATTGCAAGGATAAGAGTTGCTTCTGTCACAGCTGGCACATAGGACTGACAATCAGCCAGTTATTATCCATCTCCTCTTTTCACCAACCAGTACCTGAACATATAACGAGATTCTGGGACAGACCGGAGGGAGAAAACTCGAGGAACCATGTCTCTGAAGACATGATGCCAAGATAAAGGAGCACCACTTACTGCCTTCGAATGGAGCAGCCTTCATGGCCAAAGAGATATGTTGATGGCAGCGTGTGAACTGTGAAGCATCACGTTCTCCTTGTTTTCATCCACCGCTAGAAGACTTTCCATACCCATCTGTGATTTATGCCAGCTTCATCATAATCTTGGTTAGCTCAACGTTGATCCGTACAAAAGGCCTTGATCATGGCTGCTCCTAATTAGAAGTAAGGAGAGGACCAACACATCCCAACTTCAAGACAAATTCATTGCTGTTAACCGGCTACTCCCCCAGGTCCTCCTGGAATAGGAGATGGACAGCCAAGCTGCGATATGTGAAGGTTACCCCAGTTCTGTTGTCGCAGCACGAGGGGTGAAACTTCCACTGCCTGGGTATCTTCACACACTCTTAGGAGTGGTCGGAGTGTTGGAGAGGCCCGGTGGCTCAGACCAACCATGGCAGGCTCACCACCTCCCCAAAACTGCGACCCTGCAGGATGCAAAAGGGTTGCC
This sequence comes from Botryococcus braunii, assembly GCA_002005505.1. NCBI lineage: Eukaryota > Viridiplantae > Chlorophyta > Trebouxiophyceae > Botryococcus > Botryococcus braunii. The sequence goes on from KV908441.1 coordinate 256,701, forward strand.
ACAACCCATCAAACTGCCTGCTGGCTTTAGTATTTCAATTTAAGGGTGCTGGCGTGGGAGTGGCGACCTGGGGCGGGCTGACGGCCTGGGGGGGCGTAACAACCTGCTGAGGGGGGATGATGATTTGAGGAACGGGAGCAATCCCCAAAGCATTGACCGCTGTCTCTACAATGTCATTAGCTGTCAGGAGTGCCTCTTCTAGCTGTTGCTGCTGGGTGCCGTGTTCAATGAAACGATCGGGGAGCAATAATGTCCGGAGCTTCATCTTTCCATCCAGGAAGCCCTGCTCTGTCATGAAGTGCAGGACTGCAATCCCCAGAACCTCCCTGCTTAACAGCTTCTCAATTGCGGCACCCATTATCACTTCACAAAATGCCACCCCCCCCCCCCCCCATTGTGTCTGGAAGAGATTTCACCCCTTTCATCAACAAGTGAAAAAAGCAAGGTAAAGGGGAGGGGGGACGGTAAGGTGGACACACTCACAACATGGCTACAATTGTCCAAACGGTGGTATCTACTTTCAAACAAAAGGAAATAGAAGCGTGTCAAGGAGCTCAGATAAGCAGTCGCACCATGGGAGGCAAAGCCACCAACAGTGTTCTCCTCAACAGTAATCACGACTGGGTGGTTCTTGGCCAGCTGCACAATGAGCTCCTCATCCAAAGGCTTGCAGAAACGCATATCAGCTACTGTGGTCTTAATTCCTTGCGCTTCTAGCATCTCGGCCGCTGCCAGGCAATCATTGACCACAGTGCCATACCCCAGAAGAGCTACATCTCCTTCCGGCTTATTGTTCGACCCGTTCCGCCTGATTTTGCCTTTCCCAATCTGGAGAACCCAAACTTTGCTCTCATCAGTAACTGAGGATTTACAGCAGCAAAAACTTGCTTTGTACAATTACACCAGATGTAATCTAGTCTGACCCCAGTCCTGGAGCAACCAACCCCCTACCCTTCAAAAACTGGCCAACCCCAGAACTGGCCCCCGGGGGGGGGGGGGGGGTGGGGGGGTTGGAGGACACGCAGTCCATCGGCTTGCTCAATGCCAGCTCGTTGAACTGGCCATTGCTACCATGCACATGAAAGTTAATGGTATTATGCACACACGCACACACATCTTTCCATCTTCACCATCTGTCCAGTTCCATTTTGAGAATGAATCTACAGTCCAGGAGAAAGGACCAAACAGCCGCCACAATGGCTCATTGCTTCAATACGACAAGATCCAGCTTTTACGTGCATATCTTGCAGATATCGGTGTGCAATTCCGCTCATGAGACTAGCGGATAAACATATGGCAAACGTACCATTGGAGGAGACGAACAAATTGGGGGGGCTTTACAGGCCCCTGACTTTCTCAGGGTGCACATATTTTGGAAGTTAAGACAAAACAAATGGTCATCTACAGTAATAAAATCCATTGCACTGACAATAACACACGGTTGAGTACTTGAGAAATGAGGTGGATGATGGCATTCCAAATTATTTAATTCTCATTGCTGCATCTTGGAGCTTCTTACCAATGATGCAGCAATGAGAATTAAATAATTTGGAATGCCATCATCCACCTCATTTCTCAAGAGCATGGCAGTAGAAAAGTAAAGACATACCTCCCAAGGAGTGCCCTTGAAGTTGGGTTGCACCCCATACTCAGCCAGGTCGACGCCAATTCCATTCCCACGAGGGAATCTGAAGCAAGATGGAGCAAAATCGATAGCAATTGAAGTTGCCACAGCATTGCACAGCTCTGCCTCGTTAGAGGGTGCCATTACGATCATGTTGGGGACACATGCCATGTAGGTGACATCTGCAAATCCACTGTGCGTTGCCCCATCCGCCCCAACGAGGCCCGCGCGATCCATGGCAAAGCGCACTATGCCCAAACAAACAAGAATTAGATTGCCCGCAGGAGTAAGGATGGTTCGAAGGGAATCCCAAGCAGGGCACTACACAAGGGCTTGAGAACCAGCACGTGCAGTGGCAAGAAAAACTTTGCTCCAGACCACTATGTCCTCGAATGCATATTGCAGCATCCTCTTTAGAAAAACCTTAGTAAATCCTTGCAAGCGTTCACTTGCTAGCTCCTTGGTTAGATCAGTCCCATTACCATAGCTCACAGCTGGAAATCCATCAGCCGGGATTCCTTGCCCCTACAATGACCCCCGGAGCGTCTACAACGATCCCGTGGGCCCTCAAATAACTTGCAGGTGGTGGGCAAGGAGCCATCATCGTCCGGCATCATGTTGACTGTTTATGATGTCAAATTTGTGCAGAGCAACAGGTCATACCTGGGAGGTTTTGGAGGGCAACGTCATGGATGACTTGATCATAGGCACGCTGTAGGAAGGAGGAGTAAATTGCGCACATTGGGATAAGCCCTTCACATGCCAGGCCTGCAGCGAAAGTCACCGCATGCTGCATCAACCCCCCAAAACCCACTTAACTAGGTTTGCCCCAAAAAGAATTTTCTTAACCAGCCCTCTGCTGCAGGGCGCATAAAAGGAAAAGGAGGGGCAACATCAAAAGTCCTCTGGGTGCCTGCCAAGTGTCACTGAGTGTGTGAATTCAACGAAGCGCACAAATCCGACCAGATATACCTGTGGAATGCGCATTCAGAAGCAGACCAGGCCATATACAGCTGATTGCATGATCCCCAACAGGAAGTGATGAAACACAATCCTAGACAAGGTTTGAAACCCTGCAGGAGAACAGAAAACACTTTCCACCCACCCACCCACCCTCCCCCCCCCTCCCCCTCCCCCTCTCCCTCTCCCTCTCCTAAGGCTGCACAGCAAGGCCACATTCCTGTCAACAGTTGCATCTATAAATCCAGAAGGTGCCCGCTTTCTAGAAACTTTGCCCACCCCCCAAACCCCCCCCCCCCCCCGGCATGCAAAATGATGCCATGCCTTGTCTTCTGGACAACAATGAAGTCATTCCAGCAAAGACAAGCAGAACATCGTCCACAGGTGATCTGTCCATCACAGATATCAAGATGCTGCAAATTTCACCCCTGCGCACTGACGCTATTAGCCCCAGCACAAATGACTTCTATCACATCTACAAGTCTCCAAAATCTTGGAAGGTGTGGAGCACCTGTTCAGCAATGCCAACATCAAAAGTGCGCTTGGGGAATCGCTTGGCAAAGCGGTTCATGCCAGTACCCCCACCCATGGCTGCATGGATCCCAATGACCCGGCCGTCCCGTTCTGCTTCCGCGATTAATGAGTCTGCAAAGTAAGTGGTGTAACTGGCCACCTGGCCCCAGCCAAGACTTCAGACGCCACAACATTTTGACAACAAGCCCACTTTGTGCTGGGCACTGACCCCATTCATTTGTTGTTTCTGGACCCCTTATCGTCCCCAACGGACAATATACATAGTAATCTGGCATGAAGACAAAGAGGGGAACCCTGACTGAAAAGGATGGACCTTATGACATGACCCAAGAGAAATCAAGGTGACATCCATATCGAGAAGGAGGTGATTCAATTTTGGGATGCGCTTTTTGCAAGCAGAGTGGGGCACTTCTGATGTGGACTCTATTGTGGATCAAGCAACGGTCGGACCATAGCATCCCTGATACAGAAGTCAGGCAACCTCCATAGTCTCTTGAGAACAGCAACCGAATACATTTTTTATAACATGCTGGAAGCTGACATGACCCCATCCTGAATGGCTTTGCCATGGCAATCCTATTGTCAGAGACACTATGGTTTACAGGCGTACCTTGCTGGAACTCTTGACTTGCTTGCCAGATGTGACATCATACTTCGCGACTCCATGCATACGATCAGAAGCCTTCTCAGCAAACTCATAGCCATATCCTTTTTCTGTCAAGATATGGACAATGACGGGCCCGCCGTCCTTCTGACTCTTAATCCCTGCACACCCCCAACAGCTCTTCATCAACAGCAGGTGATCTTTCAAGATTCCCACAGATTTTGACTTACAATTGTAGAGAAAATTTTCCAGGGGCTTCCTCTTAGTTTACAACAACACACTCTAGATCAGATCGGGGTCCGGAATCTATCATCATCATGATGCATAACATCATTAATTCGAAACGCATCAGGGCCACCAAAAAAACACTAGTGCGCCAACAGCAGAGAGTGATTCATTCTTATGCCTTTCCCACCATGCCTTTTCCTAACGCAATCAGTGCCCCTCCTTTGCCAACCCCCCCCCCCCCCCAAACACACACACACACACACACACACACACACACACACACACACACATGCATAAACGCGCTCGTCACCCACCCACCCACCAACACTACTCACACACACATGCATGCCTGCTTGGATCCTCATTTGCGATGCACTGCAGACAAACCATCACGGGCCACTTGCGATAGGGACACTCACATTCCAAGACGTTCACGAGGTCCTCCACGTTGTGGCCATCAATAGGGCCAACATGGGCCACACCCAACTCATCAAAGAAGGTGTTATTTCCCCCGATTGTGCTAACAACCTTCTCCAATTGGCCTCCAACAGCTTGCAAGGGCTCAGGCAGCTGCTTCACAATTTCTTTGGCGGAATTACTTAATTGTTTAGATGCAACTTGGGAGAGGGCATCTGCCAAAGCCCCAACAGGCTTTTGTTTCTCTCCATTGAATTGTGTTGGGAGCGACACCTACACCCAACCAAACCCATTATTTACCCCTCAGCGTCAGGGTGGCTTGCTTCACGACAGGACAAGCTCTCCACCAATTGGATGCTTGAATGCTTAAAAACACAGGTTTCCAAATCCCACTCAAAATTGCAGGACTCGGGACTTCTGTACATGCCACACAATGAAAAGATAATAGATGTGCAACTTGGGAAAAGCAGCGTGTGCACATCAAACCACACATGCAGCCAAGCAGCAGCCCCGCATAACCCTTCCCCTGGACACCCCCCCCCCCTTTCCCACCGACAGACGGACACAGACGGAGAGAGAGAGACACCACACACACACACACACACACACACACACACACACACACACACACCCCCCCACACCACACACACACCACACACACACACACACCCCCCCCCCACACACACGCACACACACACACACAAATACAAAACAAAATAAAAGCCACAGAAGGGAACAATTTGGACCGTAGGTCTTTGCAAGGACAGACCCTTGATTCCTAGAACCACTTGGTAAAGATCCGTAAATTGGTTTCGACTTCTGTGCGGAAGATGGTCAAACACGAGAAAAATTAAATACGCTACCTCAACGCACTCAAGAGCATCTATGCTACCTAAAACGCACTCAAGAGTATCCACGCTACCTGAACCACTCTTTATTCAAGTACAAAAAAGGCCAGGCCCAGAGGAAAAAAACTAGGTAGGGGTCAGCAGTCAACTTCAGGTGTGACATCAACGCACTAAGATGAGGTCAAGGAGAACCACACATGCACTGGCACATTGGTAGCCGTGTCACGTATTTGCACTTAATTTCTCACTCTTAACAGACACACACAGAATACACACCCACCCATACAGAGAGGGGGTGGGGGAGAGAGGGGGATCATATAGGTTCAACAGGTCCAGATTTTGCTTGGACAATCTTACTGGCACCTGAGGGGTTACCCTTTTACATACACATTGATCCCCAGCAGATGCACAGATATCAGGATACTCGAGAGGGCATCACACCTGCTGGTTGTCATTTAGGATGACAATCGTTCTGCCAATGTTGTTCCCCTTCCCTTGGATTTTCTCACTCCCCAGGAAGCCAGCATGGTTTAAGGCCTCATACGCCATACCACCAGTAATAGCTCCATCCCCAATGACGGCAATGCAGTGGTTATCCTTTCCCTGACCCCGTCCAATTATCCAAATTTAGTAATGCTCCACAGACTTCCCTGCACACCAGAATACTCCGTGCACCGCTTCTGATGAGCAAGTCTGTACCCCGTAGGAGGGAATCTGTACCCCATAGGAGGGAGTCTTAACCCGCAGGAGGGAGTCTGTAATCCATAGGAGGGAATTGCTGCTGTATGAGCAAGTCTTTAAGAGGACTTCTCCAAAGGATTGTCCAGGTGGACCGGCCGAAGTTGAGGAACAACTGCCCACAACACTCAACATCACTAAACCCATACGCTCCACGACGCATGCCAATTTGACCAAGCCTTGACCCTTTCAGGCTTCTCATGCCTCTCACAGAAGATTCTCCATGGACCTTTTGTAGATCTAATCCCCTGCAGCTTAAGGAGTCCACAGGCAAACTTCTGCTACATGGTAACCCATATTTCAACACCACTTCTTGAGAAGGGGGGGATCACCAGAAGATCCCGTCCAACCGCCATTCCTAACGCAGCAGAGATGGAAGTAGAACTGTGCCCGGCACCAAATGCGTCGTACTCACTTTCAGACCGGTTGGTGAACCCTGTCACAGACATGCAAAAACAGGTTAGGAAGCACTAGTCTACAGCGCGACCCCCTGCCCAGGAGCCTCAGCATGGAACCTCACCTGGACAAGCAAACCAACATATGTAAACCAAAATCTCTTTGCCATACCCACCCCCCCCCCCCCCTTGGAAGTGTTCTTCCCACAAACCACTGTATCTCCCATCCCAACACTACATCGCACATATATTCTACTTTCACTTAAAACACTTGCCTGCCATCACAGCCAACAAAATGCACCCACCCTCATTGACACAAGTGATTGACCCTCACAAGAGTCGCATATACTCCAACCTGCCCTACGCAAGCACAGGCATACCAGACAAGCCATCTCGTTGTCGTATGGTGTGCATTTTATCCCTCCGCCCAGTCAAAATTTTGTGACCATATGCTTGGTGGCCCACATCCCAAACAAGCTTGTCCTCCGGGCAGTCGAAGACATAATGTATAGCAACAGTCAACTCCACAACTCCCAGGGATGAACCCAAGTGCCCTGCATTGTCACCATCCAGAGAACTTCAGGCACCTGTTCTGGAACAATCCAAATCCTGTCATACAGTTCTTGAGAGACACAGCACGCATTAATCTGCCCATACCAATCAGTTAATCTGAATTGGGGACGATGCCTTAATGTTGCATCCATTGCTCGAAAGCCGTAACCCCACTCCCAGGCAGAAAAGCTGTGCCCAATCAAGAGCCATCCTGACAGTTTAACCTTCATCCCCAACAACCCCGCCCCTCTCCCCTGTCACCCCTTCCTCCCTCCCCTATTCTTCCCAGGACCTACCCAAGGCCCACCTGCTCACCACCTACCCACCAACAAAGGACTGACCTCTTTCAAGTTGGCGGCCTAACACCAACACACAGCGCGAATCTTCCCCATGAGTAATTCGTCGCATCAAAGTCTCCCTCCTCTCCCTCATCCTTTCGACCCCACCACATCTGCCCCTTCTTTCCAACAGAATTGGGTCGACAATAGAAAATGGCAGTTCCAAGCTAAAATAACATTGTTGGACTCTGTGACTTCAAAGATGGAATCCAAACACGTTTAATTTGGAACTGGCAGGTTCAATTGGTCAACCCCTTTAATTAGGAAGGTGCGGAGGGGCCTGGAGAATGTTAACAGGAGTTTCCTATTCCCTTTTCTTTGTATTGGGGGGTCGCGAGGGCGAGATATGATGGGATAGGAAGGATGTACGGGAAGAGGGATACTTTGCTGGGACGATTTCAGCACAGCACCGAGGCAAATGTGCTGAAGCAATTTCAGCAGTGGCAGCTCAGACACTATCCCAAGTTATCTTTAGTGTACCGCAAATGGTATGATTTGGTCCAAATGAGTTGACAATTTCAATCTGCTTCATAGTCATAGCAACTGCAAATAAAATGTGACCATTGTATTGCCTGCAGCCCTCTGCTGACAGTGCTGTGCTCCCTCATATGGTGGGCTTGTACCTCCCGTTGCAGACACGGCGTTGATGATCTCAGCTCGCAGCTCTCTGCAGACTGTCTTCAACTCATCCTTACGGAAGCTCTTCAAGTGCGCAGGGACCTTGACTTTATCCTGGATTCAGGTTGTTGCCCGTTAACACTGATGTATATGGAAGACTCTTAAATATGACAAACCAAGTGCCATAAGAATACAGAAGCAAAAACACTCTCAGGTTCACGAAAAGGAGCAAGCTGGGACTTGATCACCCTCCGAAGGGAAGGCAATACCCCTCAACAGGGGAATCCTCACCAAATATGGCGTTTCTGGTCCCCCCTTTGCTGGCCATAGTTCAATCTCATCCACGGTTATCTTATCTGGGCTTGTCTGCAAGTTAACTTCTTCTCTGACGATTGCATCCGCCCGTGGCTGCATAGGGCGACGTGCGGTTCCTCTCGAAAGGGAAACTCGCCGTGTACGTGCAAAACGACATGATTGTGGGACTCCGAAACCTGTATTAGAAAATCTCGTGTCAAATATGAGGTAATCACGTGCTTTCAAAATGCAATTGTTCCGTTGCTCCGGCCGAGGATCCGTCAACCAGCCTCAAGCATACCAGTCGGTGACATGCAAATGCATTGATCACCAACCGATACTCAACGAGACATCTCATCCAGACAGAAACCCCAACAAGGTCTTACCTGGAAGTGCAGCGAGGCTTGTGCTTGAGCCCTACCCCCAGTCAGACCCACCATAAGATTCGGACCAATCGAGCAAACGCAAATTCTACTTGAGACTTAACAACTAGCAATATAAACAACACATACCTTTTGCAAAAAAGACGTGCTCTTCATCGTTTGGTGATTAATAAGGTAAGTGCGGTGCACGACTGGTGCGCTATTTCATCACTTGGCAACCTCGGCGGTGCTGCCGGCCCTGCTACAAGGCTTTCCAAAGCTGCTTGTGAGCTTTGGTGCTCTCAGGACCTTAAAGATGCTTGATAAACAGTAGTCGACCCTAAGGTAGACGTCATTGGTTGGTGACTCTGGACGGAGCTTGAATTTCTTGATGTGTGGACCACCAGTGTTTGAGCCGTACGCGATGGGCAGGCAGCAAGACTCCGGTAGTATCTCCAAAGATTACGGCCGAATCGGCCGGGCCGATGTGCGGCACATTGCCCGTTCCGAAGCTGAGCCTCAGCTGCTGAGGTACAGATGTCCGGGTCGTTTCCGGATGTTGACATAAATTTCTGAGAGTCTCATTTGCCCTCGATTCTCAACCGTTCAAATCCATTTAAGCACTCCCCAGTGCCTAATCTAGGGCCGTTGGATCGACCATGAAATTATACAGACCGCATGGGACCGGTGGCTGTCTGGGCGTCACTCCTAGCCAGGGATTTATACTTGATCAATTGCAATTTTCCACGATCATTTTGCCATTTGGTCAATGAAATATCTTACATACATATTTGAAGCATCGGACTCGCCAAAAGGCCTCGATGCTTGTAGAGGTGTCAGGGCCTATTACTGACCGAGACTTAATATCCAGAAACAACGGCGGAGATCTTCTGTCAGTAAACTACTCGATGACCTCAGCTTTCATGAACTAGACAAAAAAGTAATCAATAAAGTAACCCCTTGTGCTTCCTCCTGCCTGCCAAGGTCCTTTCTAACCCGTCCTGCAAGAGCAAATCTCAAGGGTAAAAGCGTGCCACCTCGCAGACGTGGCAGGTGACTGCCCATCCCTCCATGGCCCCTGTGGGCATCCCGGCCTCGGAAAGTTTGACGAGCTTTGAACCGCAACAACCAAAGCATGGACGGAGGTGGCTCTCTCACAGGAACTCTAATGCCCATAACCTAACAGTGTTATGAGACATTTGAGGTTAGGTCACTGTTAGGTTGTGGGCATTGCAAATCCCTGTGACACAACACGCAGTTCAAGCAATGGCTGTGACTCTCGCCCTATCCACTCCTAGTTAATGCGCACAAAGTCAACAGAGTCAGCTAATTCTCCTACACTCCAGGATAGGGACATCGGCAGTTACGGCAAGAAAGGTGAACTAGACAATTTGATCAACTGTCTCATGAGATGTGTTCGCCAGTCCACAACATATCAGGAGGAATCAACCTCACCTGTGACAAGCCGCTTGTCAAACAGATAAGACATGTCTGCCGCCCATGAGCGAGCCTCTCACCTCAGGAGCAGGACGCCAATGGGACCCTTAGTGTTTACTTGGCTGTCTTTTGATGAAAACATCGTGCATATACCTTAGCACAAAGGTAAATCGGCCAGGGGCGGGGCCTTCGTCAGATATTTGTCAGATCACCTACTTACAGCCCAGTAAAGTGGTCTCAGCCGAAATGTTTCTAAACCTCCTATTATTGCCAATCTAATGTCTTGCACGAGGACCTTGTAGTGCAATGAAAGGCAATACGGGTTGCTCGTTACAGGCAGCAAATAAATTGGGACGGAAAATGCACAGTTAGAAGTGTGGAATCGGTGAGCACCAAAGTGCCAGCCATTGCATGTGCTTATCCCATTAAAACCCCTGTCAGCTTTCAAAATAATCAAGCCACCATTCATGTTCCGCCTGCCTTTCCACTCGATCTGTGCTTGCATATTCATGCTACAAATTCAGTAGACAGCTGCAGCTGCAGCGTGACTCCCCTTTTGCATGTTCTTGCTCACAGTACCATTGAAAGGGCACAGATAACCTCCATGCTACCGAGCTTGTTTTTGCGCTTGAGGATTCCGCACCTATGTAACAAGCCACACGTAGCGGCAATGGCACTGCAGGTCCCATTGTAAGACATGCGGGACGCAAGAAGACACACCGCAATGTACCTGCATATGTTCGCCCACAGCAGGATTGTGTGTGTGTGTGTGTGTGTGTACACATATGTGTGTGTGTGTATGTGTGTGTGTGTGTGTGTGTGTGTGTGTGTGTGTGTGTGTGTGTGTGTGT
>KV908441.1:282500-297500 GCA_002005505.1 Botryococcus braunii
ATGTCCAAACGACATCACAAAGACGCTGATGATGACAAACCAAAGCGTAAGCCTGGGCCAAAAGCCCTGGGCGAATAGCCCAATTTCCAAGCAAATTCCGGTCAAAATGGCTGCATGTTCAGCCAGACAAAAATTAAAGAACCTCGAAGCAGACAAGTACAAATATCCCGCATTGCTTTCTCCATAGCGCAATGCAGTACTCTGATGAAAGGGCCATACTCATAAGTACAGATCATCTTGCATGCGGATCCTTTCATACAAAAACGGCCCACCACACAGGGGCACTGACCACACCAAATCTCACTGCCTGACTGGGTACAGAGCTTGGGCGAGGTAGCACTGACATCTTATACCGGACTGGACATAATGATTGATATATGTAAGACCTACTTGGGATACCAGGACTTGCAGATTGCTCAATGAAACAGAAACCTGAACCCGGGGGACCCCCCCCCCCTTCCTCAAATACACACACGAGATAGGAGCGAGGGGGGGATGTCTCACTATACGAAAAGATGCTGCGCTTATCCTGACATGTCCGGGCAGTTGTCTTATACTTTCTAGCCTAAAAACCGAGTCCATACTGCAGCGACTTCAACCCCGCACAATACTCAGGAACAACCAGTTCAAGTTGAAGACGGGAGTCAAAAGCATCTCCACTAACTGTTGCCGTTTGACTCGGGGTATAATGAGCCAGGTCAACATTCACTGACTTCTGTATGCTAAGAAGCCATGGTACTGTGAAAACTGGGCGCTCATCCAATTATAATCACATCAGATAATGGCAATCTACCTAACGCATTCTGTGAGACATAGCCCCTTCCAGGAGGTGATTTATCTTCATTTAAGATGCGAAGCAGCACATTGCTGTAGCAGCTGCAGGCAAAATTTTTACTCAAAAACAGTTTCCAAACTGCCTTGGACAAAATCTTATAGCACTTTTTAAGTACCACAGTATATGCAAAGCCCCGTCACCAAACAAGGCGTGCGCTTACTGCAGCAAAAAACCTTACCGTCAAATGACATGAAAAACAATACTGAGCAAGAGGGGTACGGGATATTTTGCCAGTGAGACCCTTAAGTGGGTCCCCCAAAAAAGTCCTGTGCAGGAGAAACCTGGGACAGAGAGCTGGGCATGGAACCAAACTAGAGTTCTTAGGTCTCTTTTTTGACAGCTTGCTTAAGCACTGCGAGGGAAGACTTGTGAAACCTCAGCAGCAGTTCCTGAGGCTGGCACCGTCGTGCAACTTCCATTTGAATGCCAGAAGTGCAGGCTGAAGAGCAGCGGCAACAGTTGCATGTTCAAAAGAAGCCATTCTATTTTAGTCTTCAACGGCTTTGACCTTACAATGCCCCGGCTAGGACTGCCGGGGCGTTGTAAGGCAATCCCAACGTTTTGATGGCAGTGGCAAATATGTGAGCAGCATCTAGACCAGCTGTAGCTAGCTGTTCCTGCTGCGTGGCATGCTCAATGAAACGATCCGGCAGCACCATTGGACGCACCTTAACGTTGGTGTCCAGCAATCCCTCCAAAGCCAAGCAGTGAAGAACTGCCCACACAGCATCCCCACAGCATTATTGATCCCATGCAGATCTTTCATGGGGCAGGGATTGTGGAAGCAACTTCACAACCACTGCCCCATCCCCAAGTAAAGCGGTCACAGCTATAAACCAGCACTATAGCATGCCCATTCCCACGGACAGCTGGCCCATCTACATGTTCGACATGATTCCATGCCCATTCCCAGAGACAGCTGGCCACTCGTCACATGGGCAGGATTGCATGCCCATCCCCAGGAACAGCGGGCCCCTCAACATGAAAATGTTACATGCCCATCTCCAGGGGCAGCGGCCTCCTATTTCCATGGACATGGTGGCATGCCCATCCCCAGAGATTGCGGGCCCCTCTTTAAAGGCACATTGTTGCATGCCCTTTCCCAGAAATGGCGAGCCCCACTTTACAATGACATGACTGCATGCCCATTCCACGACAACAAGCCCAACTTATGACCAACATGATTGCATGAGGAGGCCCCCCTTAACATCGACAAGACTGTATGCCCATCCATCCCAAAGTCGCCAGTGATGGCAAGAAAGGGGGTGGGGATCATGGGTGCGTGTCTGCACCCAGAATCCCCCCCCCCCCCCACACACACACACACACACACACACACACACACACACACACACACACACACACACACACACACACGTGCGCGCGCATACACGCACACGCACACATGCAGTTCCCTCTTCTTCTCTGTCCCCCAATCAAATTTGCCCACAAAACAGTCACATTGATGCATGCTCCACCCAAAGTGGGAAGACAGCAGACTTCATAAGACATCACAGACAGTGTCTTTTCGATGACACACTGGAAATAACCCGCAACAGGACATGCATACACAGGAGAATGTCTTCTCGATACTATTGACTACTGAACCGGGAAGGCATGTTAGTTGCAATAGGACAAGCCATCAACGCATTACAGCAGAAACAGGGAACGGATCAGAACAAAGGGCATACTTTGAGAAAAGTCACACCTTGGCCTTCCAGACATATCCCAACAAGTAAGAATCACTTTTGGCCGCCTCCACACCCAAGAGTTACAGGGAGCAAACCTTACAGCCAAAATTCGGACTATAAACTTTTCTGCTTAGCACAGGGCTTCTAAATTCTATCCACACACGGACTGCATCAAGATTCGGTTGGTATTACAGCAGGCAAGGAGTACAAATCTGACAGGACAAACTGCCTCAACATGAAGTTTTCAAACTGTTGCCATTGGAGATCCCCAACGCTTCCAGCTTTGCACCTTACACTTCACATACAGACACAGGCCAACATTACTATAAGCACATTTTCCGGCAAAAGGAGGGAAAGGAAAGCGGAACAAACACATACTTACACACAGACACACACCCACGCACGCACACATACACACTCCTCAACCCACAGACACATAGGAGACAGAGGGGGTAGCCAAAAACCAAGTGTTGGATACCATCTGAAAATGAGTGCTGAGAGAAATCCAGGTGCATACCATGGGATCCAAAACCACCGATGGCATTCTCCTCCACTGTAATGACCACCGGGTGTTCTTTGGCACAGCGTTTCACGATCTCTTTATCAAGAGGCTTACAGAAGCGCATATCTACCACGGTGGCTGAGACTCCATTGGCAGCCAGCATCTCTGCTGCAGCAAGGCAGTCATTGACAACGGTTCCGTAAGCCAAAAAGGCAACATCCTTCCCGCTTCGCCGAATGCTGGCCTTCCCAAGCTGCAAGACATCAAACTCCCCCCTTTGGCACTCCACGAATTGAAATTTCCCGAAAACAGAATGCACGGTCCTGTAGGCGTTGGTGATCTTGCTCCAGTGAACCAAGCCAATGATGGTCACGGAGCCGCTCGTAATTATGTCACTCTTCTACCACGGGGGGAAAAAAGAGAGACCACAGCTGCTCAGCCTAAGATGTCTAGGGATGGTGAACAACTTCACGACCATGTAGGCTCAGACAAGCCCTGGTAATCAACTTCAATGGCACTTCGACTCAGGCAGCCTAAGTGAAAAATTCAAATAGGAGATGTCTGGGAAACAAGTTTTTCCAGTTTTTCGCCAACCACTTATAATCTGCCCATATGGAATAATCGCCTTGATGAATTACTGGCTCTCTACCACCTTGACGCCCCTCCACCTGTGCCTCCTACATTGCAAATGATCTGCAGGGCAACCCCCCCCCCCCCCACGCAGCCAGGAAGGGACACACCACCCAAGGTCGCCCTTTGTAGTTAGGGGCCACCCCAAACTCTGCCAAATCAACGCCAATGCCGTTCCCGCGGGGAAATCTAAAGCACGATGGCCCTTCATCATATGCGATCGCTGTGGCGAGTGCATTGCACAGCTCTGCCTCATTTGATGGCGCCATGACCACCATGTTGGGGAGGCAGCCCATGAAGGTGACATCCGCAAAACCGGAATGAGTGGCTCCATCTGCCCCCACAAGTCCTGCCCGGTCCATTGCAAAGCGAACTGCTCCCACAAATCGATACATGTTAAGCAAAATCCCCTCCTGCCGGCCCACACTGATCCTGCTCATCCAGCTCGACAAGCAATTTTCCTGCTTTCATCCGTAGGCCCCTCAAGACATCCCAGTATTATAAACAGCAATGGTGACACATGTTAAATGTCTTCTACCTGTGCACCCTTGCCTCACAGGTATCGGCTTACATGTGAGATTTTGGAGGCGTATTGCTATTCTGATTCATACCATGCTGCTTCTTATAAACCAAACAAGTGGATACCCAGAAGAGGAGAGGAGAACTGCAATAGAACGCTGTTGTAACGCATGGGGCCAACGGCCTTGACCTGTCTGGGAGTTCAGTTTGATACTGCATAGTGCTTATCCCGTATTGAGATTAAAACAGCCTGTTACGAATTTTGAAGTGTATCCCACTCTATGTCCAGCAATTTGGACCCCACTTAAACCGGTGTATCCAGCGCTATGTTCAGCGCTTTGGACCCCACTTAAACGATTGCAATGAACACTTAGCTGCAACTTTGGAAACTCCCACTTTTTGGGACCCAATGCAGTTCAGAAAACTGCTTCATGCAAGTCATGGGCCTATGCCTTGGCCTGCTTTATCCTCTCCACAGAGCAAGGACACTGGATCCCGCTGACAGTCCATGATCCAGGATACATTTGCAAAGATTCAGGACACACTTGCAGACATCCACACAAACAACAGGGCAATTGTCCACTGGACCTCTCATATGGGAAAGGGCTAGTGAGCAGTTCTTATCATACCAATCACCCTCAACCAAATACTTTCGGGCAAAATGGTTAAAACAGATTGGCACTGGCTATACCTGCATGGCCAAGCTTAAGTTGAGAGGTCGGGGCGCTTTTAAGAGAGGGGGGGGGGGTGGTGTGTGCGTTAGGTGACGCACAGCCCCTCCTAAAAGGACGAAAGGAATGGGAGAGGAAAACGTAGCAAGCACTGGCTTGCCATCGGACAGACAACTTTTTGAAAAGTGGGTGCTGCAGCACACATCCATGCAACTCACTGGGAGACAGGAACTGGAAACATAACAAGGAAAGTACAGTGCGAACGAGCATGATGATTTGAAAGATGATTTCAACTCTTTAACAAAGAAGGCAAAGACGGGGATTGAGCAGACAAGGGGAACAATGACAAACACATACCCCTTCCAAAGAAAAAGGGGAGGGGGGGAATGGACAGAGAGAGAGTGATGCTACAGATTAGGATAGAATCAGAGTTTAACCGGAAACCTCAACATAGGAAGGATCCCACCTGGAAGGGACTGGAGCGCCACATCATGGATGACTTGGTCATAGCCCCTTTGCAAAAAGGAGGAGTAGATGGCAACGACAGGAACCAACCCCTCGCAGGCCAGTCCTGCTGCAAAGGTCACCGCATGCTGCATGTACCCCATTGAGTCCCTGATAAGGAAGGCAATGACAAAACACCACTGCACTCTATACGAGCCTAGAGGGGGTAGCATCCCAAACCCACAGCAAATTTGTGCACGACCAGATCAACTCTGGATTTGTCCACGCCCAATGCTAGCTGAACTCCATCTGGAGGCTCCTGTGAGCCCTGTAGCCATATGATCCACAGTAGGCTTTGAAGCACTGGCCAGTTAAACCATTAGCCAATTAGCAGTAGGTGAAGCCCAGACAACTCAAAAACACTGTGTAAACAAGAGATCACACAATACTCACAAAGGGCATTCCAGCCCTGCTCAAGCCTTGGTGAGGGTCAACAAAAGTTGCATGAAATGGCGACCACAGCATATTTACCAAGGGCATTCCAGGCCTGGTCTAACCTGTGTGAGGGTCAGTACACAAGATTTTCATGGCGTGGATTTCCTTAAAATAGCATCATGTATCAGCCCAGGTTTCCACGTGCGATAAGCTGCATTGCTACACAGCCCATCTGGCAACCTATGGTCCCTGGTAACAGTGCAACATCCTGCCAGTCACAAATAAGGGGTGACAAACAAGCCTATGCCTAACAGTCCCACCGACATAGGGTCACCTGTTCAGCGATGCCAACATCATATGTCCGGGATTGAAAACGCTTCGCAAAGCGATTCATGCCTGTACCACCACCCATAGCGGCATGGATCCCTTGAACACGGGAATCAAGTTCGGCTTCTGCTATCAACGCATCCGCAAAAAAATGTGTATAACTCGGCGTCTGCTCCCCCATACAGGGATTGTCATTACTCTTATGACCTCGTTCAAGCTTTACAACACGGAAGCGCTGGCCCTGCCATTGGGGGTCAGTGCCCCTACTCTGATGCACAAATGCGGCATCTTGGGGCAACAATGGGAGGGGGCCACTTGCTGTGTTGGACATCAGCTGACTTGTCTCATTGGAGAACCATAACCTTCCTTTCCAGGCAGAAATGTTGGTAACTTTCTAAACGCGTCTTGCTCACTTTCGCAACAGAGGCACAGAGAAGAGACCCTCTCGTAGGTAGCTTTTCACGAACATGCTGCTCTCTCTTGGAATTAAAAGAAGTTTTAGCTACGACACACTCTCAAATTCAGGTTCTAGAAGAGCTGCATAGATGCAGAACGAAGTTAATACATAGTGCATCTAGCATAACATGCTTAAGAGGTTTCTGCAAACCAGCAAGCTTCACTTGAAAGACAGCACAAATAACACCAGTGTTCCATGCACCATGCACACCCAACATAACGTCACCTGGTACAGTGGGTCCCCTCTCCTCCATAGGGCGGACAAGACTGACATTTAGAACCATGTAAACGACTAATGAACATTTGGGAATATGCAGTGTGTGGATGGTTATGATCCTTTTGGCATGGCAAGAGCATGCCACATCCGACAGTGTGAGCGAACAAGGCCGACACAAGCCCTCCACCTTGGGCTCCCACAGTTCTAAAATGGCATTCCTTTCAACTACATAGGACTGCTAAGGAAATCAGGATTTACAAATTAGGGAAACCCCACAGGCAGGGACCAGACTTGGCATGTGGTTTGGAACCTACAAGCTATATCAAAACCATGCTCGAGCCAAACTTGTAAGATGGTGCAGCCAGAAACACAACCAGTGTCAAATTGGCCATACAGACACGCATGTAACAAGACTTCAACCATATTACAAAAACCCGATTTATGACACCAATAATACAATCCGCAAAGCTAGCTGCCTGCCAAAATTCAAAGGAACCCCATCAGAACCGCACCTTCTCTGCACCTTTGAATTGTTCACCAGTTTCTGGATCGTACTTGCCCACGCCATGCATGCGGTCTGAAGCCTCTTCAGCAAACTTGTAGCCCTGCCCCTTCTGCGTTCTCACATGAAGCAACACAGGTCCCTGCACTGGTGTCTCCTTCAGGTCTGCAGATCCTCATCCAAATCTAATATCAGTCACATATCTGTCGGAAAGCCCACATTTAAACTCATTCGATGGGAAGGCTGACAAGTTTGACAATAATGAACCCCAAAAAAACGCACTGCGCACCCAAAGACAAATCTCAAACATGCCGTGAAACACTATGAGGGTTCTCAAAAAAGCATTTACAGGTGGTCTGCCGAGCTGAAAGTATGCATGAAGGATGCCGGGGTATGGTTATACTTTACGAGGATGAATGATGATTTTTCTTTCAGGAATGGTGTCTTAATGGGTATCCTCGTGCGAACTCGCACTGCCATATGGTTCCTTATACCTCCTCTGTACCTCATAGCCACAGAGTCATTATCAACTCTCAACACCATGCTGATTCAAGCATTCTACAGCTTGATGGTTAAGCACCCACTATGTTGCAAAATGTCGCTTGCGGGTGCGTGCGCTCGCACACACACACACACACACACACACACACACACACACACACACACACACACACACACACACACACACACACACACACAACACATCCCCCCCCCTCTCATATGCACACGCACACGAGCCAGCACCCTTACCCAGCATGTGCGCAAGGACTGCATGCACACTTGGATAGCATCCCTTTGTAAAACATAGACACATAATAGACAGATTGCGACACCAATCTGTCTATCTACCTATATAAACGCCTTTTAAACAATCGCTGCTGTGCAATTAAATTTGCCCAAGTAAATAAATGAATACACACACACGTACACACATACACACACACACACACATACATACATACATACATACATACATACATACATACATACATACATACATACATACACACACACATACATACATATACACATACATACATACATACATAAACATATAGGTACCGGTATATATGTGTGTGTATGTAACAACGAACAATACACACATACATACATACCGTACCAGCGCTAAATATTGACAGTTCTTTACATTTTGAACATACACAAAAGACAAAATAACAATAAGAATGATAAACAGTCCAAAAAGTAGCGGTAATAATCATTGTACAGGTCAAACATCGGCTTCCCAAAACGGGTGGAAGAGTCCACATGCCTCACACAAGGCCTAGACACCTCATTAAGAAATCTATAGCCAAAAACAATGGGTACTGGCATCAGATGATGACCTGTCGCCCCACATAGTTTGTAGTGGGTCTGCTAGGGTTTCAGCTGTCATCATGGTAACTTACAGTTCAATGGACCCAAATTGCATCAGAAAATATTTCTAACCATCTCCTGATAGTTCTTCAACATCCTCGAGCTCAGGAATATGAATGCCCTCTGTACCTCCGAAAGCTAACGGCTGTAATTCCCAAATATTTAATTGTTGAACAATAAATTTTCGTTCAACAAATACTCCTGGTACGAGTATATATCACAGGTAACCCAACATACAACACTTTCAACAAAGTAGGGAAATCGGTGCACGAAACTCATGCAGGTTCCCTACAATCCTGGGAAAATCCTTGCATTTATCATTGGCAGACGTACAACATACAACCAGAGGACCGCACCTCGCAGTATATCGACGAGCTGACTCACATCATGCCCATCAATAGGACCAACATAGAAGCAGCCCAGCTCCTCAAACAATGTGGATGCCACACCGGAAATCATGCCTCGAGCATACTCGTCCATCTTTGCGGTGGCATCTTGTAAAGGTGCAGGCAGAGTCTTAGTGAAGGCTTTGACCCTCTCCCGCAGCTCTAGCAGACCCTTGTTGGTCTGGAGTTTAGCCAAGGTGGCAGACAGGGCCCCCACAGGGCTCTGTTGTTGCCCATTATAGTGCGTTGGGAGAGATACCTGCACCACACCATCTCGCCCTGTTGCCTGCTGTTGCTCTTGCATGAGAAATTACACCTTAGGCCGAAGAGACAGTGCACATGCTAATGTTGCAGAGGGCACTAACAGCTCCACTAAAAAAACAAGTCTAGGTATCATTAATAATCGTTAAAAGACTGTCGAAGCTCACATATCCTCTAAAAACTTCCCAACCCCCTCCTTCCCTTCCCCTTCAAATTGCCCCCCCCTCCTTCCCTTTCCCAACTCCCCTCTCTCTGCCCCCCCCCTCTCTCTCTCTCTCTGTGTGTGTGTGTGTGTGTGTGTGTGTGTGTGTGTGTGTGTGTGTGTGTGTGTGTGTGTGTGTGTGTGTGTGTGTGTGTGTGCGTGCGTGCGTGCGTGTGTGTGTGCCCCCACTCTTTCCTCCCTCCCTCCCTTCCCCTTCTTCTCCCTCTCTTTTCCATCACCACCACCACCCCCCTTCCCCACACACACACACACACACAACACAACCCATGCACATGTACAAAAAGAAGCACACATGGGGGCATACGGGGCAATGGAGTAGATAATTAAAAACACCCTGTTCACAATTCAATGTGTTTACCAATTCAACTACAGCAATCTCACTAGGACTCCCGCGATGATTTCGTACGCCCCCAATTTAAAATTCATAACCTCCTTCATTAAGGTGAACACCGAGGCTCAGGAGGCGAGCAAAGCCCATTTTGGGGGGGGGGGGGGAGGAAAATGATATTGCAGAGACAACTTTCCCCCAACCCATTCAGGAACTGAGAGGCCTGTCGACTTCATGTTGCCGTCCTCCTGTGCAATTGAGCATGGAGGACACTAAGCCACGCGAATCGTTGTATGCACCTGCTGATTATCATTGAGGATGATGATCAAGTTCTTCACATTCTCAAACCCTGCATGGTTCATAGCCTCATATGCCATGCCTCCTGTAATAGCTCCATCCCCAATCACAGCAATGGAATGGTTTCTCATGCCCTGCAGTTTCCACCAAACTGTCTCAGAGCACAATCAAGCATGCTTCTCAGGGCAGGACAGAAGTTAAAATGGAAGCACGGATAGAATAAGGCTTCATCAAGAAGACCCATTCATTGTTGCAACTTTAAGCTATGCTGTTCTAATCAGTCAAGATCTGCAGACGCACGAAGGACTCTCTCCAACTGTCAAACGCTACACAGGTGCCGTGCTAAGGGGAGAATGTCGCATGTATGCAAAAATGCAGTACAAGATAGTGCAAACAAATTAACCCTCAGATACCAGAGCTAGTCAAGGTAGATTGGAGCACATCTTGCATTGCACTCCGCCTGAGCCTATCAAGAGCCCCCCAACCCCCTCCAACAACAACAAAAAAAAAAAAAAAAAAAAAAAAAAAAAAAAAAAAAAAAAAAAAACTACAGCACATACCTTGGAAATGAGCTCGAGGGCCCCCGAGAGCGGGAGGGGCTAAGTAGGGCCCAAAGTTCAAGGGCAAGTGCAAGACCATCCTATAAGTCCAAATCTTCCGTCTAACCTTGATACTTGGACCAGTTATAGTAGAGCAAGTCATAACAAATAGAGTACTAAAAAAAGCACCTTGATATCCAATCCAATAGCCATTCCTACAGCAGCTGAGATGGAAGTTGAGCTATGGCCTGCACCAAATGCATCATAATCGCTCTCGCTTCGGTTGGTGAACCCTGTCACACACCACACCATCAGTACAGAAGGGGTAAAAAGGTATCTTGACACACATGGGCCTGCCGGGAAAATTGAAGTCAATGGGGGCTGTGAAGAAAATGACGGCATGCACCTTGCTGAGAGCAGCGGCCACCAATAACAAACCACATTACGGTTTCCTTCGAAAAAAGGGGGGGCGGACTAATCAAGGTCAATGTGACTCGCCGTGAAACTCCCTCCTCGCTCATTCAAATGAGCTACTTGGCCGTGAGTGTTCATTTCCCATCTGAATTCCCCTTGTAGTGCCCTAGACATCGCCCCCCTCCCCCCGGATGATTGTGTTGGGGGGGGGGGGGGGAGATGAGGGAAGACGGGGGGAGGGAAGAGAAAGTGCGAGGAAAGGATAGGGGAGAGAGGGGGCAAGAGAGAGGGGGAAGAAGGGGTTGAGAGTGAGGGAGAGGAGGACAGCGGACAGAAGAGAGGGGAGAGTGGGGAAACAAACACACACACACACACACACACACACACACACACACACACACACACACACAATCTCTCTAGCTCACAGACCCGCCCCCCCCCCCCCAACACACACACACACACACTCACACTCAGAGAGAGCGAGCGAGAGAGAGAGAGAGAGAGAGAGAGAGAGAGAGAGAGAGAGAGAGAGAGAGAGAGAGAGAGAGAGAGAGAGAGAGAGAGAGAGAGAGAGAGAGAGAGAGAGAGAGACAGAGCGAGAGCGACAGCGCGCGCGAGAGGGAGGGGGGAAGGGAGACACACAGACACACACACACAGAGAGAGGGGGGGAGGGAGGGAGGGAGGGAAGGGGGGGGGGAGAGAGAGAGAGAGAGAGAGAGAGAGAGAGAGAGAGAGAGAGAGAGAGAGAGAGAGAGAGAGAGAGAGAGAGAGAGAGAGAGAGAGAGAGAGAGAGAGAGAGAGAGAGAGAGAGAGAGAGAGAGGTCTCTCGCACGTGCAAGCGTTCCAAGTTTCTGCACTCTCCCATGCCCCCCCCCCCTTCCCGGGAGGAGGTAACAAAAGACAACAACTCCAGACCAGAAAAAGGCCTCTGCACATGCCCATCCTCCAGGTACGCCAGCCCAACCCAACCCAACCTAATTACAGTCTACGCCACCTCAATTGTGCACTGTGAACGCTGTACCATCGAAACAGCATTGCCGTCAAAGCGTTGATATACCAAGCATTGCTTGCTACATCAATACTGGTGTGAACTGGGAGTACTGAAGACCTACCTGAAAGGCCTCCAGACTGTCGAATGGTATTCATGCGGTCCCTACGCCCTGTCAAGATCTTGTGTCCATAAGCCTGGTGGCCAACATCCCATATAATACGATCATATGGAGCGTTGAAGACATAGTGAAGGGCCACCGTCAATTCCACAACACCCAGAGACGATCCTAAGTGACCTGCAGTGCCAAATCAACGGATTTCTTAGCAGCATTACGTTCAAAGAAAACTTGCCAAATCTGCCTCTGGGATCTACACAGTTGCAACCAGAGTTGGGAAAATTCCATGCTTAAGCCTTGTGGATGGTATGTATGTGTACAGAATACTAGACGAACAACATACGAATGTAACAAACAACCGGCAAAGATGGGTGATCAACATAGCCTAGCCTCAACGATAGTCAACTTATCATCTTTGCCAAAACATGAGTACCAAAATGTTCAGCTGCCACTTGCGCATAGACGAGCGGCAATCAAGCCCCTGAGGTCACCAGGGCCTTTCACATCCGGATGTCCCTCACACAATGTAATACCCTTTCCAAGTGCACTCCAGAATACCATAACAATTGACCAACACTTTGGTGAAGTTTCAGAGGAAAACACGCAGAAGGTATGTACTGCGAATTACAGACCGGACCAAAGACCCCAGACTACCGAAGTGGTTTCCAAAACATTGCTTTGATGATCTGAAACTCATTTTCGTTTTGAAGACTAGCCTCTGAGACTTTGATACATCAAAAAAGATTAGCCTCTGAGACTTTGATACATCAAAAAACTGCCCAAATTGACAATATATCCCAAAACAGAGCAATGCAAGGAGGGAGCCGCCAACTTGCTGCATTCTATGACACAGGACCAAGGTTCCTACAGTAAGCTTCACCCCATAAAATGACACTTGACACGAATATCTAATTGTCCCAGAACAATCAAAGCCTTCCCCAAGATTCTCCTTGAAGACTTTTAGATCTGCGCACAATTGTACTATGTGCCTAGGGGCATGCAGACCTGCACACACTTTAACAATGTGCCAAGGGACAATGAACACTCATAACATGACCTTGTGGCCCAGAGGAGCATAGCCTGAAAAGATGCATAAAAGCTATTCTCATCTCTTGAGAGTGCAAGGCAGCAGGATCAAGTGATCTGCATGCTGCATCCCGTAAACCCAAAAGTGCATCCCACAAGACAGGCCTGGTCAGTCGTCTCGTCACTTCCCTGACAGCAGGTAAACAATGAACTAGAGAATCTGCCCAAGAGACCAATATCTCGAGGTCCAATAAGTGTGTATGTACTTAAAATAAGCCCAGAAGCAAAAGCGAAGTGTGCAGGGGCATGCACCTCCTGTTGTGGAAACACTGCTAATGATATCTTGACGAAGCTCCTCACACAGCTGACGGAGCTGTTGTTTGTTAAAATTCTTCAGGTGCATTGGATTCTGGACCGTATCCTGTCCGTTGACGTCCAACTTGTTAGGCTTCGAGGCACATAAGTTGATACTGTGGGACAATAACAAAGTTTTGACCATGTCTGCAGCAGAAAAGTGTAAGAGAAAACCCAAGCTGTCTAGAAGTGCTCCCTTCACAACAAGCGAGAAGAAGTCTCACCAGAAGTGGTGTTTTGGGTTTTCTCCAGTCTTTATTACCGTTTTGCCTACCATTGGATTTGGCATAAACCTTGAATGCACTAGGTTGGACGGGTCCTCTTACTACTGCGTTCTTTCCAGTAACGCGTCTGCATTTGCGTATGACGGGCCATGGGGAGCAATCCACAGGGCCTGCTCACCAACACCCAGACATTTTGCAAGAGACGCCTTTGGCGCGCATTCAAACACTCGGCTTGCAAACAGTACGTCTCTCTTAAAGGGTACAGCGCGGAGTTGCATCTTACATTCGCAAGTTGTATGCTCTCACCTGTCAGAGAACTAACTGTGGGGTTTGAACTAGACACCTGCAGACCATCGTACCTCGGGCCCCGACCGTCAGTTCCTAATCAAGCATACTAAAGATATAGCGGAAAGCCAAAAAAAGCTGAAAACGTACTCTGCAAAGAAAAAAGTTGCCAGCCATCCTTCGCAGAACAGGTAAAAGCGGGCTGCGGTAATGCTTTACACGCGCCGCCCTTGATCTGCGACACTTTGAACTGGTGACACAGAAGTTTATCAACTACAGCAAAAAATTGTTTAATTATTTTCAGTATAAAACAGAGCTACCATATTTCCACTCGAATAAGCTTGTACGTCATCGGTGACCTCCACGTTTGCGCGCGCCCGTCTCAAACTAGACTAACGATTGGACCTCACCTGATCACGAGTACGATCCACCTGAGGAATGGGGTAAGCCCGAACTCTGCTGACGTGCCACTATGGGGAAGCGGTTGCTGCACACTCCGGCGTCTGTTGTACAAACAGCAAATCAATTATTTAAACAACTGTGGGTGAATGTACTACAATCTCTATGTTGCGTCATATTCAGATTTGCTCTTGTACATGTGCCACAATGTTTCTTCATAAACCTGTGAATTCACTTCGAAGTACTGTTTTGGGAACTGTTGTAGGACGAGGTCGCATGTGCGCGTGGCTGCGATTTCATAAAATTATAAATAACAGTTTCAAAACAGGAACAAGCTTGTCACCCGCGCAACTCAGTAACGGTGTCCCTTGTTGGGTTCAGGACGCAGGACTTAGAAAGTCGCGTCATGTTCACTAGCAAATCATTTGAATACCATGTAACTTTCCCGACCAAAAAAAATTCGTCGTTTCGACAATGGTGGTGTAAAGGACTCCTCTGGGAAGCGGTGGACTCCTCAAGGTGAGGTGGTAGATGGCAAGGAGAGTTATGCGTAT
>KV908441.1:302500-305000 GCA_002005505.1 Botryococcus braunii
TCAGCACAAATGCCTTCAAGTGGATTTACTGAGGCCCCCAAGGCGGCAGAAGCGAATTTTCATGCCGTCAGGAGTGCGGAGTGGAGGTCTATCCGTCCAATCCGAGGGGTCTTCCTGCTCCCAGTCGTAGCCTCGTGCCATGACCGCCAGCAACACCTTCCCCACCACCAAATTTGTTTATCGAAGTGAGCCGTGGATTTAAATAGTACAGCTACATGGGTGCATGCTGTCAAAGGCAGCTCTTGCCCTATCCCCTCACAAGTACAGCAGAGAAAGGGGGCGGCTGCCCCACCCCCTTCCTCTGCAGCGGGCCGCAGTAATACTACCAGTGCACGCGTATGCGCGCTCCCCCCCCTCCCCCTCTTTCCAATGCCAACCCCCTTCCTCTCTCCCACCCCCCCCCCCCCCTTGGGACCCCCTCTCCCTCTCCCTCTGTGTACACGTGGTGGGGGGACGCACACGCGCGCACACACACACACCCCCTCCCCCCCCCCCAAACACACATACACACACACACACGCGCGCACGCACGCGCGCGCCCGCCCGCACATGCACACACACGCGCACATGCGCGCGTGTGTGTGCATGTGCGCGCGCATCTACATAAACTCTCCCGTGCACACTCTTACTCCCTCACGGGTGGAACAAAGAGAGGAGAGAGAGGGGGGAGAGGGGGGAAGGAGACGGAGAGGGAGAGGGGGAGGGACAGAGAGAGAGGGAGGGGGAGAGAGAGAGGGAGGGGGGGTGCAGACCCACACCCACACCCCCACATGCACACGCACTCTCTCTCTCTCTCTCTCTCTCTCTCTCTCTCTCTCTCTCTCTCTCTCTCTCTCTCTCTCTCTCTCTCTCTCTCTCTCTCTCTCTCTCTCTCTCTCTCTCTCTCCCTCCCCCTCCCCTCGAAGGCACTCGAACGCACACACACACACACACGCACACACACGCAAACGCGCGCGCGCGCGCGCGCACACACACACACACACACACACACACACCACACACACACACACACAAACACACAGCGAGAGAGGGGGGTGGGCAGGTGTGGGGTAGGGAGGGAGTTTTAAGCCAGGAGAGGGGGGGGGGACAATCGCAGTGGGAGAAAGTACTTTGAGCTCCAGCATGGTAAGGCGCCAGCCAAGGCACATCCGGAGGCCCCCTCCGAAAGGGATCCAGCCTTTAATCAAGTTGCCATCCGGTCCCATCCACCTCTCTGGATAGAACCTGTCACACAAGCCCCCTCATGCCCAGGGCTGATGCGCGGGGGCGTCTTCCCACACCTGTCGCTCGTTCTGCCATAGCGAACGGCGCCTATCAATAGTTGCTTCAGATGTGGGCGCACCCCAAGCCCGCTCCGCTCCTCACCTAAAAGAAGGTGGTCCCCACCCCACACAAGCTATCAACAACGCCCTTCATCCCTCAAACACCCCCCCACCCCCCACCAAAAAAACACCCATGGCCACAGGGAAAGGCAGAAATGGAGGCCGGTGACAGGAGAGACGATGCGGCCAACGTGAATAGGCACATGTACTCGCACCCGCATTCCCAGCAATGACCACGTACCCATACATGCTTTTGCGACAATGTGCTCGCAAGCCAGGCAATTACAACCCCTGAAGGGGGGGGGGTACACCATGATGTTTATGACGGCGGCAACATGAGCAGCTGTGTCAACATGAGCCGTGGCCAAACCCGAGGGTGTTGGTACGTGCGTATGTTGAGGAGTGTGTGTAGGGTATACTTACGAAATTGCAAGGGGTGTACAGGAGGACTGTGTGGGGGGTAATCATGAGATGTAGGTATGGCTTATTCAAACAGATTCATCTGGGGTGTCACAGAGGATAGTCCATAAATGTACATGAGGAATGTGTGAAGGGTAAATATGAGGGATGTTTTATTAGGTATATTTATGTGTTGCATGAGGGACGTGTGTGGGGGTGTTGAGGAGAAATATGTATGGGGTTTGAAATCTGAATGGGTGTGGGGACGAATATATACAAATGTGCATGGGTCTACAAGGGGAACGACTGGTGAGGTGAACATGAGGAATATGTGTAGGGTAAGCACGAAGACTATGCATGGAAATTCATGACAGATGTAATTGGGGTGTCCATGTAAAATGTGCTTGGGGGTACACATTAGCACTATTCTGAACATATATGTCCTTCTGTGGCTGCAGACAAACTGCAGCCAACAAAATACAGATGGTAATTAACACCGACAAAATTCTTGTGAGGACAAAGCATGGAGAATACAAGGCCAGAGAGCAATGGACCGGGCACTTGCTTGTCAGGAGCAGCTAGTCCTTGGAGATGTGCCCAGCGCGGATCCGTTTTTATGGATGTCCGCAAGTCCACGGAAAGTGTCATGCCCTGAGGAACAACCCCGCGGACCCACCCCTAAGTTTGTCTACGTGTACGTCTCAGTGCTCAACGAAATTACCTCCTTTGAGTGGGGCAAGGACCCAGATGCAATGTGTCGCCCAAACAAGCACCCACAA
>KV908441.1:310000-312500 GCA_002005505.1 Botryococcus braunii
TAACGGCAGCTACATACACCACCAATCGAAACATCAATTGCCCAATCAGTCTCAGAATTCACAAAAAAAAACGAGCCCAAAAAGGGCATTCGCATGCCTCTGCTGAGAGGCTTCCTTGATATTAGTTCAGGAGGGAGGACCAGAGCATTTACCCTGGTCCAGAAGTTGAAACGCCCTATGTCTCAAAAAAGAGTCTTCCTATTGTAATCGAATATAATAACATTTATCAGTAGATGCTTACACTGAACTATCGTCCCCTCTCCACCCAAAATCTTTGCGACATGCTCTGGTGTGGAAACAACCACCGCCCGCCGCCCCAAAATCCAGGTCTTAAATATAGGTCCATACTGTTTGGACCTCCGTGCTTGAAGGGTCACCGGATTCACGTTGAAAAGGAGGATAAGTGGCAGATCACCCACAAACGGGATTTGCCAAACCACAGGTGGGGATCCCCTGCAGACGGCGCGACAACCGAGTAAAGTTAAAGTGAAAGCAATAACAACGGAGTCCTCAGAGTTTATCAATTCATTCATCACAGGAAACGTTCAATCCGTGGCCTTTGGACGACTTCATTACGACACATCTACCCCTGCCTTCTCGCGCCTGTACAATGAGATGAAGTTTACCTTGCAGGCTTGAACAGCAGGAAAACAACTGCCACACTGCCGACCACAATCGCTAGCAATAGTGTAGAAAACATCGTCAAGAGAAACAAGCCGTTCGTAGGAGCAAAGACGCAAATTTCTCTCCAACCACGGGGTCTCCCAAGCCACACCAGGAGACACCATTCACATTCATACAGCTGCAAGAACCCTGGGGCTTTCACAGCAGTTGCATATGGGCACTCGCACTAACTCATCGTGGCCTCGCGCATGAGAGCATGTCGGTAGATCTAGTAGTCCACGCCGCGTGGACCACGCGGGCCGCAGCAACCCACCACTCCCACACGGTCGCCGGACTCTGTCCCCGGACGCGGTCCTTGGACAGGGCCCCGGTCACCACGGGGGCTGGCGCACAGCATTGCACATATGGGATCTCAGATACTTACGCAGGGGCAGAGCGGCACAAAGGCGGGTCCGGCATTCCACGCCAGGCGCAGCGGCTGTAACAGCATCACAGATGATGCAACATAACTTTTACGAGTTAAAACATTTCTGGAAATGGTATCATCAACACAGTCCTTCCACATTTATCAGCTTTTCCTGTGAGCTATCACACACGGTGATAATGCAATAAACGCTGCCCTCTGGTCTTTCATAAGCACGCTCACAAGGAACGAACCAGCAGCGACACGGAGTTCATAGAAGCATCAGAACTAGTTACATGATACTTATCTAAACATAGTTGCTCTTACCTGTACGCTATCACACACTCAGTGATAAAGCAATACACGCTGCCCTCTGGTCTTTCACAAGCACGAACCAGCAGCGACACGGAGTTCATAGAAGCATCAGAACTAACGTATCACTCATCGGCACTCTCTATATATACTGCTCCACGAGGTCTTTATTCATTAACCTCCTTACAGATATGCAACTCCAGATCTAGATGGTGTACGGGCATGATCAAGTTGGTATCCTATCAGTACGGAGTATCATGCACTGGATGTATGATATACCTTATGGTTCGACCTAATCGTCAATGCATAGTACCACTCCAAACCGGTGATCATCTCGAATGTTTAAACGACTCGGACCTCCAACCCACAACCCCCGTGACGCACTGACCAAGTTACCAGGGTCAGCCGAACAGGATTCCCACGACCAAGAAGATCCGGGCTGAGTATACCTCACTGGAAAACAGGCTAAAAACTATTCGTGCAGGCATATATATCGTGCGTACATCCAGCATGCGGTCTATGGCCATATACGACACAGTCTCTGGTATTGGCAGATAGATCCGTCTGCACTGACGCCAACGAACCATGGGGAACAGCCGTCTCTCCTCGTCCTCTTGGAGGGAGGGGCCACAGTTTCTCCTCCCTGCCTCCAACAGGTCAAATTTCGGGATATTCTGACCGGCAGACCATCAGCAGGACGTTGGAAAAGGAAGTGCTTCCATTTCCCATCGGGTTTCAAGAGCTCCCACGTGTAGTCTCGGGCCAAGAGGGCCACAAAGACCTGCATGTGCGCATCCGTATATTTGTTGGGCTCATGGAATACTTCCGAACCAGTAATGGGATACCTCCAGGGCATACCATCTCCGCATGCTACAGTGACAGTCGTTGCATCATTTCCTGTTTCAATACATCCTTCAATGCAGGACTCACAATCATCATTAAGTTGGGGCCCCAGCGCTTTACCCGAGGGTTGGAGGAAAACGGATGAGAGGTTTACGCGGTTTGAAAAGGGGGGGGGGGGGCTTTTCGGGGAGATGAGAGGTAAGGGGGGCGTTTCCTTTTGATTCCTCCATCTACTTTTGTGAGTATTCTTGTGATGATCTATCCAGTTGTTACTCCTTCCCCTCCATCTTCAGCCACTCCCCCCTGGATTTGATACAA
>KV908441.1:315000-320000 GCA_002005505.1 Botryococcus braunii
TGTGTGCGCACGGGAGCGATGGCAGGCGCCTGTGCCACTTGTGATGGCTGAAGTGGTCACACCATCCTCAATGTTCGGCACGTGCTTGTGCCAACAACTGTCCAATTCCCTCTGGCGGGGTGGCCTCAGCCATTGTTCAAGGCAGCAGCGCCTTAACAACCACCATCTTCCCCAAATGCCGTTACCTCCCCGCAGACGTGCACCAGGGGCAGCTTCACATTCCACATCAGCCGGGGCTCGGAACTGCAGTTGCCTAACATGAGGGCCCTGCGGTAAGATCAGCAAGCGAAAAAGCCTTGTGCAGCTGCAACCTGTTGACAACGTGCGGCACTCTATAAACTATTACCAGAGATCAGGCAGGCCTTCCCAACAGTCAAGAGAGTTCATAGCTAACCGTAGCTTCCCTTGGGAATCTGCCTGGAAGCCCCATTCTGGCGAGCCAGCATACAGCGCTCGTCAGTATGAAGAAAACATTCCATGCTGCAGCTTCAGAATTTCGCAGCTGGGGCTGCCACAATGCCCGCTCCAACAGGATAGGCGCCTAATGCTGTAGGGTTCCACAGCCACGAGCTGCATTCCGCTGTTTTAATTCCCTCTTGCAGCCCTGTTTTTGAAGACAGGAAATGTGTACATTGCATGGATGCAATATGGTTCAAGCGCTGGGATACACCAACAGCATGCTGGCTTTTCAAAAATCAGGCACGTCAGGCTATGGAGTTGAATAGCTGCACTACAGCAGAATCCCGCAGTCTCAAGAGTCATGACGCAAATAAGTCCCGACTCTAAATATGCAGATCAGGCGCACTATTGCTCAGTGCCTTGGATTAGGCAAGCAACACCACATTTTCTGGACAGTGGCGTACGTACTTCTGGTCAGGTATCTGGCTGCCTCGCCGCGAATTGCAGTGATACAGGATTCTAGATACTTTTTCAAGTGAGGACTGCAAGTACACCCATTGGCGCCTAAAGGCCAACGTTTCAGATGTCTTGATCCTTTTGCCCTTGATTCTGGAAACTTAGTAAGGCCTGCGCCTATATCCACTTTCACGCCTGCAGGTGTATTGCGGCCACGTTTCAGATGTTTTGCTGCTTACACCGTCCACCACTTATTCACACCTACCATCCTCATGTGAACAACAGCTCAGGGGCCTTAAAGATGGCCTCTTTTATCAGTACTTTTGAGATAACGCTATAATCTGTGTACCTCTTCACACAATGCCAGTTTTCATGTCGTTCTATATCATGATCTGCATTCCAAAAGAGCTTTCTTATTAAGTTTCTTATTCTCCTTATTCTTTATCCGCAGTTTCAGTGTTGCAGCCCTCCATCAGAGTAGCTGATATCAGGCCCCTAATTAGGGGTCCGCAGATTCATTGTTGCAGCCCTCCATCAGCTCAGCTGATATGAGAACCCTAAATAGGGGCACGGGAAACGAGTCCCAGTAGATGCTAACTCGCTAGACACGGCATCGGACGAAGACTGAGGCGAGGATGCTAAACTCCCACCTCAAGAGTCCCGAATCTAACACTAGACCCGGTGCGTAGACTGGGTTCATACCCTCACAGTTGGCAAGGTCGCACCGACGTCCTTTACCAGCACAAAAATAGCCTTTGCTTTGGCTGAACTCCTCTACTTCAGCTTCTAGTGGCCACTTCGACTACTTGAGTGCACCAACCCCGGCATCGACTGTGTTCCGTTTGTGTCCGCCCCGGTGTTTCAACCACATAATGAGACACCAAGAGAGTATTGTAGTACAACCATTTGGTATACGATTGCACACCAACTAGCCATACTCTTTGGTCATGAAGGTATGACTGTACAAAAAGTATCCAACCCTTGGTTATTTACCCAAAGTATCCCTAACCAGTGGTTATTTTATAATCACCACTGTTTTACTCATTTTTTTTTTTGTAGGGAGTGGGAACCAGGTCCCACTCCCTACAACAGTAAAACAGTAACACTCCCTATGGTTCCCACTCCCTACAACAGTAAAACAGTAAAACACTGTTTTACTGTTTTTGTTGTAGGGAGTGGGAACCAGGTCCCACTCCCCCGGGGGGTGTTTTTGTCAGAAAAGGAGCCCCAAAGAAGTGCTATACAGAAACTGGTCAGAAGCACGAACCCAGGCGGAGCCCTAGGTCGGATATTGATGAACCCAACACTCCAAGCAGGCAGCCAAGTGACAGGGACCTGATATGGAGTATGGTAAACGAAATGGGACCACACACAACATCACCTGCAGCTTTATGCTTACCATGATGTACACCGATGGCCTACAACGACAGAGTAATCACCGTGAAGGAGCATCGTGAAATCACCCTGATATGTTCGGGCCACATGGCCGGGACGTACGGGCATTCCTGAAATAAAAGACGGGAGTAAAGAAACGAGTGAAAAAAGGGGGGTGGGGCTCGTGTCCCTGAGACTAACATTCCTGCAGCAACCGAGCTTGCTGAAATCCCCCCCCCACTCTGGGTAGGCCTAGCTTACGGGAAGCGATCCCTGCAAGACCCAGAAAGAAAGAAAAAGTTTAATGGAGGTGCGTGGACACTTGCCTTGGTAGCGAAGCCTGGCCTTAGCCAAAGCTCGAAGTAATGGAAAGCATGATACCTGCGTCTGATATCCCTCCTGCGCTGTGGCTTGCATCTTTTGGGGGCTGCTTCATGCCACACCTTGCCACGTGACTCCCACATGCAAGCAGGGAGTTTCCGTCTAGACAGATGTGGTTTTCGAAATTCTAATGGGAAGACCATCCATGGGGCGCTCAAACAGAAAGCGCACCCATTTGGCATCGGGATTCATGAGCTCCCACGTGTAGTCCCGACTCAGCAATGCCAGGAATACCTGCGTCCACAGACCCAAACAGTCCCATTCTCAGAGTGCCAAACCTAACAGTTTTTTATATTCCTCCTCCACCTTCTGGACCTTGTGGACTCTCTGGAAGATACAACCCGTCCCTGCTGCCTCCTTTCATCCAGTCCTCCTCCATCTTCATTATCATGCTCGTCAGCCTCTTTCCCCCATCCTTACTAGGGCTTCCAATTCGTCTTTGAACATTCCCATCCACATCCTAATACCTAGTACTTCCTCATTTAGTTTCCACCATCACACCTCCACTTCTACCGTAACGCGCTTCCACTTCCAGCCTGACACCTCTGGAATCGTCACGGTGACACCATCGGTCTTTGAAGGGCATGAGGTCTTTCAAGGTTGATGTACATCCAGGGTCCAATCTTAATAGGGTTATCACAAGCCGTATGTGCCCATGCCGACTTTCTGTTTGGATATGCCTGATATAACTGTCAGGCTGACCAACTCCCTGCCTCTTTCTACCTCGCGGGGATCAGATTTACGAACTTTGCAGCAAATCAAGCAGGTACGTTGTTGGAGGCAATAATAGCCTGACGCAATAGGGTTATCCAGCGCCACCCATAACTTTGCACAACAGGCCATTAATACTCTGGAGAGGTTGGCTCACTGCAGTGTACAGCGCTCGATGAATTGCACCCACAGAATGCACTGATGTCATCATACTACATTGATGTGTCGCTGCAAGACGACATATGACAAGGATGTGCATCAGAAGCCTTCGCAAGACTTAATGGGATACCCCCCTGAGGCCATGAAGGTAGGGGACTCGCATCGCACAGCAGAAATTAAACTCTTTAGAATCAGAGTTCCTCGCTTCAGACGATGGCCATTGATGCATGATGAAGGCTGGAGTGTATGTCTGCCTGCATGCGCATCTGGGCGCACTCTCGTGCATGTGAGGGTGTTTATGGTGCAGGCTGTGTGTGTGTGTGTGTGTGTGTGTGTGTGTGTGTGTGTGTGTGTGTGTGTGTGTGTGTGTGTGTGTGCGTGCGTGCGTGTGTGTGTGTGTGTGTGAGTGTGTGTGAGTGTGAGTGTGTGTGTGTGCGCGCGCGCGCGCAGGAAAGAGAGATAAAAGAGAGCCAGAGAAATGAGAGCGAGTGAAACACACACACACACACACACACACACACACACAAACATACACACACACACACACACACACACACACACACACACACACACACACACACACGCAGAATGAAAGAGGTAGAAAGCGAGCGCGAGAGGGAGGGTCGTGTGGTTGAGCCAAGCGGAGAAAGCGGAGCATGCGCGTGTATGAGCGAGACGGTGGGGCACACAGATACATAGGGACAGAGAGAGAGAGGGTGGGAGAGGGAGAGGGGGGGATAGAGACAGAGACAAGAGGGTGGGGGAGAGAAGGGGGGGAAGAGAGAGGGGGGGGGAGGGAGAGAGGGAGAGGGAGGAGAGTATTACAAATGAACAGAGAGCTTCTTAATCATACAGCACGGCCACGAGGGAGGGGAAAGACCTTAAGCTCCAACATGGCAAGCCGCCACCCAACGCATAAATGGACTCCCAAACCGAAGGGGATAAAGGAGCCTGCCTTCTTTCCTGCCTCTGTGAGCCACCTCTCCGGATAAAAGCTGTCGCCAACCACAGCCCACTTCTCAGCCCGGTCAGCCCAGACATCCAAATGGATAAAATACCAGCGCGAGGGGCATGGTACCGGGTGTGATGCTCATGTTTCTGTATTGCTGAGGCTGAGGGTTTCCGGGTTCACCCTTGACCCTGCTGGTCAGTTTGTCCGATTCGAAGGAGTGGGGGGGGGGGGGGTTAGCAAAAAGGAACAATCATAAAATACAAAACTCTGCAGCTCCTCAGATGCCACAGACTTGGAGTCTGAAACACTTTAGCCACGTGCTCCTTGTATTCCTGCTTCTCCTCTCATCCCTTTTTGTTCTGGGGTGGAAGTGTGTGTGTGTGTGTGTGTGTGTGTGTGTGTGTGTGTGTGTGTGTTGGGGGGGGGGGGGGGAGGGGGGCGTGCATACAGGAATGTTGGCATAGAAAACAATGAAACACAAAAAGGTAAAGCAAAGTAGATAGACTTTTGAATTTAGGTGAGAAAAGCTTTTAACTGTCCAGCAACAATATGTAAATGAGATGGAGAA
>KV908441.1:327500-347500 GCA_002005505.1 Botryococcus braunii
AACTCGGTGAATCCAGTCTGTGAAAAGAACACAAAATCTCCAACCACGGGAACATTGAGTACGGGACCAGGAGGTAGTTTCCTGCACGTTTTAAGCTTTATACGTTAGGAAGTGCCAACACCGACCCTGCTCATGTTCAAGCAAACGACTCCGAAAGCGGAACAACGGATAACTGCGATAGTCACCTGACAGCTCGATAAACTTTCACGGCTATAACGTACAATGCTAAAGCAGCTGTAGTAAATAGCACTTCTTTTGCCAGCGACATCATAATGTGTCCAACGACTTGGGGCTTGGCCGGATCGGTTCTCCAGGCGTGTTCTGTTTTCAAAATGATTAAGACATTTACAGAGGGTCTTCTGTCACTGTTAATCTAATCCTAATCTCTCGATGCCACACATGTACGTTCTAATCCCTCGTTGCCATAATGTCTCGTTATTTTGTATGTATGGTCTGCGTGTAGTGTCGCATCTGTTCTGAAGGTATCATGGAAATTGAAAGGAGGCGCGACGCCGGCTGCCGCCCAACCGCCCGCGGTATCACAATCTCCCTAGGGACTTCCTCGGGGGAGCGGCGGAACCTGCCCCAGATTCCCTGCAGATAGCAGGCGCAATTAGGTTGGGATGCGAGCAAGGTGTGTGAGATGTGCACGGGGAGACAAACATGATAGTAGCACATCTGGTTCTGCCATCTTAGAAATGAGGAGTTATGACCCAGATATATGCACAGTTAAAGGCAGCACTAGAAACATACGGTAAAAGTCGCAGGCAGATGCCGCGGATGGCGGAACCGGAAAACGTGATCCCGTTTCTTGTAAGCTTACTGAACAATTAAGACTATCAGTGCCTTCTCACCGGTTTGTGCATCGGTTGTGTAAGAGCATGATGGTGCATAGGTGTTAATGAAGGTCCATTTAGTTATGAATACTAAATGACATTCAATGCTATGCAGGGGGTTGTTTTACTGTCTGTTGTGACAGTACTGGCTGCGTACGTGTAGAGTGTACGCGGGTGGCAGCGGTGAGAACACCTACTGATAAGCATGTACATTGATGGAAATGCATTGTGTTTGTTTAGTTACTGTTGTAAGTATGTTACTAATATAGTGCGATGGACGTGGTTCGTACAGGTGGTCAGTTACGAGGACGAGTGCGTAACTGATGCGAGTGTATAAGTAAAGTAACAGATACTTAAGGTGTTAACAGGTGCTAATTCCGCAAATGCGTACTACGGACATCATCTCTACACAACAATAGGTTACTGGGCCCGCTGCGAGTCCAATGGAGTATGTGAAGATCCAAGCGACCAGCTGATCCTGGCAAGCCTGAAGCAAGAGTGAACTATCCCCTTCCGAGTGTTGAGGTGATTGTGAACGTCCTCGGTGACGTTGGCAGACCAGGTTTATATCTTGATCTTGAACATCCAGGTCATAGCTCTCAAGCGTGGGATCATAGAAAACTTTCTGTACACCCTCAAGACATTCGCTTGGAGCATCTTCCAGATCCTGTGATTCGTGCAAACTATATACCGTATCGGCGGTATATATTGTTACAACTATAATTTGTTACAAGTCGATTTTTGCCTTTCTCAAGTAATTTTTATCAAAGTTACAATCGCGATCACGACTTTCCGGGTGGTTCCGAAATATGTTGCAACATCCGTTTGGCGAACATAACAAGCAAAAGATGGGCTGTCCCTTCGTCTGGATCGGCCATCTCAGCCGATCCAGACGAAGAGACAGGCCAACTGCAGTTTTTGCCGATGAGACAGCCCAGCTTGCCAGACGAAGACGATCGGCCATCTCAGCCGATTTTTTCACAAGTTACTGCCGAGAATCGACTTTCCAGGGGGTTTTTAATTAGTGTTCCCGCCGCCGAAAATCAGTTTCTTGGGAAGTTTCAGGCGCTTCGATTTTAATTTAATTTAATATTCTATATACCGCCGATACGGTATATGTGGAAGCAGCAAAAAGGGGACACGTGTTTGATTGTGAAGAGAATGAGATTGAGTGTGCAGAAGACTGGCTTGTAGAGTTAAGGAAGGGTTTTCCTAAAGAGCCGATTGTCTTGCTAAAGTGGGAAGAATTCTGGATTGAAAGCCACGTAAGCAAAGAGTTCATTGTGGCTGCTTTTGCAGCTACTTATAGCACTCAGTTGCCCAGGGAAGATTGGGAGTTTCACTACTTTCTGACAGTGCTTGGTAGGTTGAGGTGCCTGTGCAAGTCAGCTGACGCGTATTTCTACGATACCAGTCCTTTCTTACACGTAGAAAGAGGACTGGTAGAGAGGGGTAACTCAAATTCTTTCATAACTTCTTGGTACACTCAGTACAGGGAGTACATCTCTGTAGTACAATACCAGCTTCGTGCCAGTTCCAGCACCCCAGGGTTTGTGTTTGACAGATTTCCATCATGGACAATGGTGGAGGATCTCATGCTGGACCCGCTGCTGATGCACCCGGAATATTTCCGACTTCGGGAGTCGACATGGGGGGGGGGGGGGATACACTGGAGAAATTGACTTGGGAGGAAGTGGTACAGCAGACGGGGTTCAGGCACGTGACTCGGGTCCCGTGAGCACGTTCGTCAGGGAGAGAAGACACCACGAGTCCGGTAAATTCTAGTTTGCAGGTGACTGCTGCACTAGACAGGCTCAGTTT
Source organism: Botryococcus braunii (assembly GCA_002005505.1). Classification (NCBI taxonomy): domain Eukaryota; kingdom Viridiplantae; phylum Chlorophyta; class Trebouxiophyceae; genus Botryococcus; species Botryococcus braunii. The sequence continues at coordinate 330,158 of KV908441.1, forward strand.
CTCTCTGGACATCTGGAGACAGAGAGTTGTACACTGTGCTGTGAGTAAGAATGTGTGGCAGTCCCAGAAGACACACATGCCTGGGACCAAAGGTGATGTAGTTGCTCTTCACTTGTTCCTGCAGAAAATCCCGGAAGTATGGGCACAGAAGGTGGCCATGGAATCTGCACAGGTTGCTCTGAAGTGGATTGTTAGTCAGTTTGATGGTGGAGCCAATCTTGACATAAATGATGAGTGGCTGGAGCCGCTGACAATGAAATCATGGGAAATGAGATGTCGCTTGAGGAATATGTCAGCCGCAAGCAACTACTGGCGAAGCGTCTGTCCACCAATGCCATGCCCATCACCACTTCCAAGCTTAAGAAATCAATTCTTAAGTGCCTGCCTCTTGGGTTATGGGCATCGGCGTATCCTGTACAAAGCAGACAGGTCGTCAGTAGACGAAGTTACTCCAGCTGCAGTCCGTACGACTGTCTGCTGAGTATCATGCACAACTGTTGGACAAGACTAGCATCTGGAAATGCCAAGCATCTTTCACAACCAGTTCTGTTACATCATTGTATTGCACTCAAGCACCGATCAAGCAATTACTAGATAAGGCTCTAGGCGGCTACGTTCAAGTACATGCATATACTCCCTGAAGTCACTGTCCCTTGTCTGTTTAAGTGACTACAGGGTACACTAAGCTAAGCAGGGGTCACTCTCACAATAGCAACAATGACACAACACACACTGCCGCACCGCACCTGTACAAAGCAGACAGGTCGTCAGTAGACGTTGTTACTCCAGCTGCAGTCCGTACGACTGTCTGCAGAGTATCATGCACAACTGTTGGACAAGACTAGCATCTGGAAATGCCCAGCATCTTACACAACCAGTTGGCATTCACCCCGGTGGGGCAGCCTTAAGAGTTCACCCGACAAACGTGTAATCTAGATCAGATTGTACCTTATGTTCGAAAGCGTCCACAATCTACCGTGTCTCAAGGTACCTTATGTTCTCAATGGACCCATATCCTGAGAGTGCACACATGAAGATCACTTAAAGCACAAGGCATTCAATAATAATGTTCAGAACTCAACACTGCCCTATCAGTTTGACGCCCACAAGGCGTCACTGACAGCATCAACAGCAACAGTGGGTGTGGATGGGACGTTGACAGCCATCCGCGCAGTAGCAGAGTCCATCGGATTCAATGATCAAGTTCCACGGGTACCGAGGGCCGCAGCAGCCAAGAGGGAGTCATCTGGACAATATGAGGGAAGGCCATTCCGTGGGGACCTGTTACAACTGCCATCAAGTTGGGCACAAGAAAGCTGATTGTCCAGCGCTAGCAAAACAAGGAGGTAACCCACAAGGAACTCGTGCAGGCATTGCCACTGCAGGTATGCATGATGGTGTAGAAGGCCAATGGTTGGTGGACACAGGAGCCACCAACCATATTTGCAATGACATTCGTCTTATGTCAAATGTGGTAGCATATGATGTTGCAAAGCCATTGTGTTTGGCTGCCAGTGATGGATGCATTGAGAAAGGCACAAGGAAATGTGGTACTGTCTTTGAAAGGCGGTGGGAGCATGTTACTGACACAAGTTGAGTATGTTCCAACAACCACAGATAGTTTGTTTCTGTGTCTGCTGCTTTGAATGATGGATGCAAATTTCTGTCAATGGAAAGGGTGAATATGTTCATGTTTCGGCAGAGGAGAGTGGATTTCAGTGTGAAATTGTGTCGAAAGGGCGGCTGTATTTCCTCTGAAGCAACCAGCGATTGTGCGCTTGGGGAGGGGCAGCAACTTCTTTGGTCACAACTAAAGACGAAACAGAGATATAGCACAAAAGCTTGGGTCACCTAGGCATTCTGTGCATGTCAAGGATGATGAGAGATAATTTTCTGAAAGATCTGAAGGGCAGCACTGCAGAGATTGAGAAAGTGGTTACTCATTGTGATGCGTGCATTCGGGGGAAGCAGAGTAAGACTCCTCTGCCTACCTCCACGGTTGCAGAGTCTACTGTAAGACTGCAGCTTGTCCACGTGGACGTCGTGGGGGAGATGCCCGGTTGCTGGCTTGGGTAGAGAGAGGTACTTGCTGGTCCTGCTAGACGACTTCTCGCACACGTGTGAAGCTTGATCGTCCAGCTCCAAGGCTGAGGTAGGCCAGCTTGTCCAAGAAATCCTTCTGAAATGGGAAGTATCCACCAAATGTAAAGTGGGTACTGTGAGGACTGATAGGGGAACTGAATTTCTAAACAGTGACCTGTCTCAGTTTTTCTCATGTCAAGGGATAACGCATCAAACACGCGCTCCTTAAACGCCCGAGCAGAATGGAAAAGTGGAGAGAATTAACAGAGTGATCAAGGAAAGAGTGAGGGCTTCGCGTTTTGATGCAAAAGCAGGGCCTGAGCTGTGGCCAGAAGCAGTTCGCACTGTTGTTTATTTGTTAAACTTCAGTGTAGTGATCGATCATGAGGGGCAAGAATGCATGTCCTACGGAGCTGTTTTACGGAGGGAAACCGACGTGCAAGTACTTCAAGATCTGGGGTCGTGTTGCATATGTAAGAGCGGCAACTGACAGCGTTGGGTCCCCGCTCTGTTGCTGGCATGTTCGTAGGGTACGCACAAGGGTGCTGGTGAACGGAAAAATTGCTGTGAGCAAGGATGTGAGGTTCGTAGAAGACGAGCTTGGGTATCGAGTGGCCTCACCAGAGGGAGAGCACAGAGAGACGGATGTACAGGGTCTGTTTGTGTCTGATGATGATGATGTGGAGGTGGTGGAAGAAGTTCAAGAGAGAGTTGTTGATGTGCCAAGGCAGCTGGCTGTAGAGCCGGCGTTACATGTCGGCAATCTCAGGGATGCACTGCTGCGAGCCCGAGGACTACTTCAACAGCTGCCACCGGCTTGAGCAGACCAGCAAATGAGGGAAGGGGAAGAAGAAAATGAAGAGTTGCACCAGAATGAGGAGGATGACAGAGTTGAGAGGGCGGATGGTCAAGACAATGATGCCAGACGCGATGCAGAAATTGAACCTGCCGGGGAAGAAGATAGAAGGGGTGGGGGTAGATATGATCTGAGAGCAAGTGTGGCTCCACCTGACAGGTTGGTGCCTGGTTCGAATGCAGCAAGTGTTCGGGTACATGTTGCTGTGATTGAAAGGGGCAGGGAAGTAAAATTGAGCGCTGCAGACCTTGTCATTCCGAAACACATTGGGGAAGCAATGTCTAGGTCCTCAAAAGGAGTACTGGAAACAGGCAATGCAGGAGGAACTTGACGCAATTGAAGAATGTGACACTTTTGAGGTTGTGAATAGGCCGGAGGGTGCAAAAGTCATTCCTATCATGTAGGTGTTTGCGCTGAAGACTGACGAATTTGGGGATGTGATCCGGTTCAAGGCAAGATTGGTTGCGCAGGGGTGCCAACAACTTGAGGGAACTGATTTTGATCAGACATTCACTCCTGTGAGCACACATGCATGTAGAAGGGCACTGTTAAACATTGCAGCGACTGAGAATATGTCCATTCATCAAGTAGACATTAAAACTGCCTTCTTAAATGGAGAACTCGAGGAAGAAGTGTACGTAACACAGCCTCCAGGGCTTTCCCATGGAAACAAGCATGGAAACACTTCCTTCTTAAGAAGGAAGTGTACCGTCTGAAGAAGGCATTGTACGTCCTGAAGCAGGCGCCAAGGGCTTGGCACAAGAGGTTGACCAGGGACTTGGGAGGATTGGGCTTTAAGCCATGCTCGAGTGATCCCTGATTGATTATCGATGCGGTAGTAGGGGAAGCACGCGTCTTTACTGTAACTTATGTGGATGACTTACTGATAATCAGTAAGGATGATGCTCGTGCGCAGGAGATCACGCGCCCTCCTGCGCGTGAGGGAGGAGGGCGCAGGTTCAAGATTCATGACTTGGGGGTAGTCGATAATTTCTGGGGAGCGAAGTGAAGAGAGATAGAGAGAATTCGAAGGGAGTGTTAGTGATCACTAACACTCAGAAATATGGGACTTCGCACAGTCCTTTGGGTTTGAGGAAGGGGGACGGGTGTACAATACACCCATGTGTAAGAGCTTTGTGGCAACAGAGCAGCCACAGGGTGAGGTGGCTGAAGAGGTGGTGGGCTCAGGTTCTAAACTGTCTGACGGTCATGGATATCTTGAGCTCATCGGATCGCTGCAGTATTTGGTAGATACTACAGATACGACCAGATATTTCGCAAGCTGTCAGTTTGCTGGCACGCTATCGTGCAGCTCCCACAACTGCTCATAACAAGGCAGGACTGAGAGTTGTGACTTATGTTCTTGGTACTAAGGAGATGGGGCTGGTGTATGGGGGCACGGGGCACCAGACCCTTGAAGGGTATGTTGATTCCGATTTTGCAGGAGACATGGATATAAGAAAATCCACCACAGGATTTGTGTTCATGTTAAATGGAGGTGCACTTTCTTGGGGAGGGCAAGAAACAGCAGTCGGTCGCAACGTCTACGGTGGAGGCGGAGTATATAGCTGCAAGCCATGCAATCAAAGAGGGAGTATGGCTTGGTAGCTTGCTGGGAATTGGGAAGAGTAGTGACAGGGGTGAAGCTCATGATGGATAACATGGGCTGCATCGATAACTCGCAGAATCACGTGCTTTCAAAATACACGGAGCACATAAGTGTGTGTAATCATTGCTCGAGAGAAGGTTGCATGGGGCCAAATTCTGCCAAAATATGTGGCTACCGACGAGAATGTGGCAGATCTGTTCACAAAACCATTGAACAGCCCATCCTTGTAGCTCCGAGACATCCTGAGGATGGGAATGGTGTAACGGGAGAGAGAGAGAGAGAGAGAGAGAGAGAGAGAGAGAGAGAGAGAGAGAGAGAGAGAGAGAGAGAGAGAGAGAGAGAGAGAGAGAGAGAGAGAGAGAGAGAGAGAGAGAGAGAGAGAGAGAGAGAGAGAGAGAGAGAGAGAGAGAGAGAGAGGGGGGGGGGGGGGGGAGGGGGGGGGGAGAGGGAGAGGGAGAGGGAGAGGGAGAGGGAGAGGGAGAGGGGAGAGGGGAGAGGAGAGAGAGAGAGAGAGAGAGAGAGAGAGAGAGAGAGAGAGAGAGAGAGAGAGAGGAGAGAGAGAGAGAGAGAGAGAGAGAGAGAGAGAGAGAGAGAGAGAGAGAGAGAGAGAGAGAGAGAAGGATATGTAACCTGCACATTAAACTCAATTGGTAACGAAAAGACATTGAACTTTATAAGTGAGTGCCTAAAAGGGGAAGTATTGTTGTGTATTGAGATAGAGCATACGGTACGGATCTGGATGTACGGATGTACATATACGTAAGTATTGGTGCTCTCTCTGATTCACATCATTGGTTTTAGGCACGTCACTTAATTGGACGAAGGGACATATGATGTGCATAAGAAAACGCCTGCATCAGGACACAAAAATTGCTGTTATGCATTAGGAGACCTGGAGAGAGAGCTCTCCATGGGAGGTAGGAGTTCATAGCCAATCGTGCAAGTACAGATCTCAGTCAATGAAGTTCAAGGAACTGCGATAGAGATCCTATCGAGAGTGTAAACGTTTAGGACAGGTGTGCAAGATACAGCATAAGTCTGTACTTCGTGGGTGTGACGAGTGTATTTCACACACTTAGGGTGTGGTGATAAAGTACACCTTTCTGCGGTGATCCGCGATTGCGCATAACGCGCGATCAAGCTAGGATGGGCAGATCGGCAGCTCGTTCCTCAGACAGTTGGAGCTTTCTGTAGAAGTTGCCTGGGGTCCTATTCAGTTTGAATCGCTGAAGGACCTGTCTGGAACCTGCCGTGATATTGCTTTGACTGATAGCATGCTTTGTGAGTGCATGTGGGAAGCGTAAAGAATATCGGTAAGCCCCGGTTAGTGCATCGGTTGTGTAAGAGCATGCTGGTGCAAAGGTGTTAATGAAGGTCCATCTAGTAATAATACTAAATGACATTCAATGCTATGCAGGAGGTTGTTTTACTATCTGTTGTGACAGTACCGGCTGCGTACGTGTAGAGTGTATACGGGTGGCAGCGGTGAGAACACCTACTGATAAGCATGTACATTGATGGAAATGCATTGTGTTGTTTAGTTACTGTTGTAAGTATGTTACTAATATAGTGCGATGGACGTGGCTCGTACAGGTGGTCAGTTACGAGGACGAGTGCGTAACTGATGCGAGTGTATAAGTAAAGAAACAGCTACTTACGGGTGTTAACAGCTAATACACAACACAATGTAATGGAAACAGTTGGAGCTTTCTGTACGTTTTGCCTGGAGTCCTATTCAGTGTGAATCGCTGAAGGACCTGTCTTGAACCTGTCGTGATATTGCTTTGACTGATAGCATGCTTTGTGAGTGCACGTGGGAAACGTAAAGAATATCGGAGGTAGTTTTACTGTCTGTTGTGACAGTACTGGCTGCGTACGTGTAGAGTGTACACGGGTGGCAGCGGTGGTCAGTTACGAGGACGAGTGCGTAACTGATGCGAGTGTATAAGTAAAGTAACAGATACTTACGGGTGTTTACAGGTGCTAATTCCACAAATGGGTACTACGGACATCATCTCTACACAACACTGAGTAAGACCTCCCGATACGATGCAAGCTTGCCAGCGGCAGCCCGCGCACCAGCCCCACCAGGCACAAACCCGGCTCCCCCTCGGCCGTAGGAAGGTGCAAGCGGGGAAGTGCCGACGACGTCGATGTAAAGATCCCGCCCACGCTCCCAATCCTGGAACATTAAGTCAGGCCGACGGGCCTCGAACCCAAGCACCCGAACTGGCAAGGGAGGCTCACGGACCACCACAGTCTCAACCTCCTTTCCCACCCGGAACAATATATCTCTAACCGCAATGTGGCGATAAGTATTTGCCACCCCTCTACCCACACGGCATTGAACGGCATGGTCCATGCACACTCCACAACGAGGGCACGGGATACCAGCCTGAAACATCGGGATCAACAACTGATAAAGTAGCCGGCACGTAAATTCTATATTGGACATGACCTGGCCCATACGTATACGCTCTACTGGGAGTCGGCAGCTCGGCCTCATGCGTCGGGTTGCCTGAAGCCAACCCGACGCATGAGGCCGAGCTGCCGACTCCAAAACCTCCACGATCCGCTCCTGAGCAGGCAAAGCAAGAACAGCAACGCAAGAAGAGGCAGCGGTATTTTAGAAAAAAGTGTGGGTACCTATCCCTGGGGTACCGGGACAGACACCAACTTAAAGTTCACTTTTCCTTAAAATTCAGCAAAATTGCCCCGGCAGCCGGGACGCGGACCGCGGTTCGAGGCGCGCTGCGCCTTGGTCCGATGCAGTGGTCCGATTAGTGGCAACTTGTTGCCATATTGGCAACTTAAACTAAATTTTTCAGAAAAATGGCAATATTAAATATTTTCAGCCCATGACGGGTTGCCAAATTCGACAATTTTAATTAAACTCTTATGGCCTAGAGTTGCCACCCCGTGGCAACCAGAAATTATTTAGTAGTGAATAGGAGTTGCCGATTGGCAACATGAAATTATTTGGTTATGGGGGGTAGTTGCCAGGCTTCAGTTGGTAATTCCCGAGTCGGGACTCCCCCCCCCCCCACACACACACACACACACACACACACACACACACACACACACACACCCACACCCACCCACCCACCCACCCACCCACCCACACACACACACACACACACACACACACACACACACACACACCCACACCCACACCCACACCCACACCCACACCCACACACACACACACACACACACACACACACACACACACACACACGACTTGTAGGAAAGGTTAGGTAGCTCTTCAGTGCTTAGTACAGTTTGCCGTGGTATTGAGCTTGTTGCTTAGTACAGTTTGCCGTTGTATTGGAGCTCAGTAGAGTTTGCTTGGGTAAGCTGAAGGCTGAACAAGGAGGGTTTATTCTTGCAGGGTCTTTGTAACTTTATGTGTCATACATGCAAACAACAAAGAAAGGGTGTCATTATGCCCATCCCTTGCCATTTATCCAAGTTTGCAATGCCCTTGGGACACTTCTGAACAGCACATGTGCGGACAACTTGAAAATTCGCCATGAACGCTCGAAGTTGCTAGGATGGCAACCAAAAAAACAATTAACTGAAGTCGAAGTTGCCACCCTGTGGCAACCTGAAAATAAATATTGCCTGGAAAAGTCGCCGGCTTGGCAACTACCCTACGGCACTAATCCGACCACTGGTCCGATGTATTGGCAATACTGCACTACAAGCCCGATCGACAATGAAACCCTTCTAGTAGTAGAAGGGTAGAAGGCTTCTACCCTTCCGATTCGGAAGTTCCGAAGTGGCGCGGATGATCACGTGACGCTTTGAATACTGACAGCTTCCCCCCTTCCCGAGTGCCCCATCCCGCGCAATCCCATACAGCTCCGTCACGAAGTTTTGTTTGTGAAGTTTTTGATCTTGACAAAGACTAAGTTCCGGCTTTCTGTTTTACATCTACGCTTTTGCACTTCTCGAATTTGGCCCAATAAAGCGTGCACGTTAACTTTTATACACGACGGGACTCCCGCCTCAGAGGGCAGCTCTCATAATCCACAAGGTCCCTTCTTCTAAGGTATGTTGAACTTGAGATCATTGGTCACTGTGATTCAGTAAGCAGAACATTCACGGTTGTGCCGCCCTGTCAATGTGCCCACTGTACAAAAACAATGATGCTGCCTATACATGCACAACCGATGTAATTGTGAGCAAAGTCTTTCTCTTGTGTCAAGTCCTTGTTATTTAATAACAGTCAATGCTAATTAGCCATTGCGCGTCGAGTGCCTGATGACTCTTGGACGCTTGTGATCTGCGCCTGTCAGATATTCCTGCCTGCCAAAGTTGGATAGCCCCTCGTAACTGTCATTTTGGAATGTATCTGACACGTAAAAAGCATCAGTGGGCTGCAATTCGTGGGAGGAGCGACCCAAGGCCTCGAGTAACCTGGTTGAGATGGAGAGAATAAGACGAGCGTACCGCTCTTGCACACTGCAGGGTGCCTCGCAATGGTGCAACGGGGCTATTATGAGTCCCAAAAAAGATGGATACTCTTAAGTTTATTATTTGGCGTCTTCCGAGCCTTCGCGGCGGATGACTCCAGCCCGTCGTGCGAAGCTGTAGTTAAGTCCTACCTCCTGTATGCGGACCCATCATACATGACAGGCACCCATGAGCCAACGGTCACTCCTGTCCCCCACACTTTCATGGGGCTGGTGGACATCAATGTCAAGGCCACGGAATCCTCAAGCATATCTGTAAGTGCCTCATCAGTGTCCCTCAGTGACTTGCTTCTCAGTCATTCTTTTTGTCTGGCCTTTCACAGTTCTTGGGAATCGCAGATATGTCAATTGTGGTTGTCCAAGCAATGTAACTTGAGAAGATACATTCAAGCTATGGTGTATCTGCAGATGGGGATATTGGTACCTTAAGGGGCTCAGTAATTCACACAAAATGAACATGATTAGCTGGGAAAGTGTAGTCTGAACTGGAAGCGTAATAAGCTGGCTGTAACTCCGACGTGGTGGCTTCTTCTGCCTTGGCATTGGAGTTGCAGTAATGCACTCCGGAAGGCATTCTTATGTCCCTGGTCAACTTTGTTGTTGAAATGTTTGACCGGATACTGATTTCTTTGTATTTTCTTGCTGCATTCACAAGAGTTTCCACCTAATGCAACGTGACAGCAACAGGCTGTTTTTTTTCTTACCACAGGCACCATGGACCCTGGAAATCAATACGTGGGATGGCGTATCTATCACTAAGCCCTATGGTGCAAATCTGGTGAGCAAGGACACCCAGTCTGCTAAGTTTGAGGTGACCAATTCGGGCTTGAGAGCAGCCAGCAAATCAACCGCCGATCTGGGTTACTACGTCAACTCAACGTCTGTGGTATTGCACACCTTCCTTTGCCAATTTCTACACATATCCATTGCTTGCTAAGAGTCTACTGTGCTGTCTGTGCATTGCATGCTGCTCTTGACCTCTTTTTGGGGGTTGCGTTTTGTCTGTTACATAGGCACACGTCCGTTGTTCTTCTTCTTTACTACTTCTCCTCCTCCTCCTCCCCCTCCTCCCTCCCCTTCTCCTTCTCCGCCGTATTTTTCTCCTCCGCCGCCGCCTCCTCCTTTTCCTCAGCCGCCGCCTCCTCCTTTTCCTCCGCCGGCGCATCCTCCTCCTCCTCTTCCTCCCTCTCCTTCTCCTTCTATTCCTCCTCTTCCTCCTCCTCCTCCTCCTCCTCCTCCTCCTCCTCCTCCCGATTCTCCTCTTCCTCCTCCTCCTCCTCCCCCCTTCCTCCTCCATCTCCATAACTAACCCTTTTCCTGTTCTCCTTGGCCTCCCGTCGTTCTCAACTCCTCTACGTTCTTCCCCTCCTCGCCGCATTCTCCCTGTCTGCCCTTCCCCATCTCCCATCCTCCCTTCTACTCCTTGCACTCCTTCAAGGCATATTGAGCCTTGCCCCGGGGGTAGGTTACGGCTCTACACTTCATACTGACCACGAGATGAGGCTGAACACGCTGTATTTCCTTACAGATGGCTGTGACATTATCCACAAAACAACACGGACTGTAACCTGGCCTCTCTTGCACAAGTGGGGCTTATGCCTTACCTCTGCCAGTCACCCTTCCCAGTGGCTCTGGTTTGGGCCATTCCCTGCCACAAGTCCAGGCTCTCTCCTATTCCTGCCTGGTCCCTTTCATCCCTTCTCTTTGTTGTTTTGGTGTAGCCCAGTTACAATCCACTTGCACTTGCATTGACTTGCAAACTGGCCATTGTATAACTCTCTCTGCAACTTCCTTTCTTTTCGCATGCATGAAGCCCTCTCTCCCCACTCCCTGCCTACTCCTCTCCACCCCCTCTCCTTTCCTCGTGCCCGCCCCCTTTCCATGTTCCCGTCCCTCCCGTCGTGCTCGTCTTTCCCCTGCTCTTACACGTTCCCTCGCGCCCTCCTCTTCCTTATCAGAACTTATGGGTGGGCATTGGTCTGGCGCAACTTCTCACTAAGCGGGGGAATGGGGCATGGCAGTATTTCACCCCAGGGAAGATCAGCGTAAACGGGGAAAAGTGCAAAGTGGTGTGGGTTGCTAACCAGCCCACCCAGACTGCTGCCACATCTAGGGAGTATGCCTCCAAGTGGGCAAACCTGAAGCCCCTCACATTCTCTGAAGGCCGCTTTGTTGGGGTTGATGGCAAGCCCTTTGTCATGCGCGGTGCGCCCTTCCCTCCCCCCTTCTCCCCGCCCCAACACACTCCCACATGGGGCTTGAAGCTTGCTGACCTAAGGAACATGTACATAGTCTTTGAGCGCGTGCCAAAAGAGCTCTCTCTCTCTCTCTCTCTCTCTCTCTCTCTCTCTCTCTCGCTCTCTCTCTCTCTCTCTCTCTCTCTCTCTCTCTCTCTCTCTCTCTCTCTCTCTCACACACACACACACACACTCACATGCACTCACACGCGCACACACACACACACACACACACACACACTCTCTCTCTCTCTCTCTCTCTCTCTCTCTCTCTCACACACACACACACACACACACACACACACATACACCCTCCCAAACACACTTACTCTCCAACACATGCATGTAGGCATGCACATGAATATTTGCTCACATAAAGAAATGAAGAAAGGGGGGTGAGAAAGATACTACAGAGGAACACACACACACTCACACACCCACACCCCCCCCCCAACACACACACACACACACACACACACACACACACTCGAAGTACACGCAGAAAACGCATTTTGCAGAAGAAACGCCTGGGGACTCCTGAATGCCATGATATGCAGATGGCAGGTCTGCATCTCTGTCTCACTCCCACTTAAAGTATGCGCCACCTGCATCAGGATGTAATGAGAATGGTGCGTGCAGGTGTGAACTGGTTTGGCTTTGAGAATGGGCAGGTGCGCTTTTGATTTTATGCACATTAGACTCTGTTTGTGGATTGCGTCTCAATCGGGATACAAATGCTTTTGTTTATGTTGCCCTTTGAACTATTGAGCCCTTTTGATTGTGTCCAGCCTGGACACAAAGTGTGCGTGTGTGTGTGTGTGTGTGTGTGTGTGTGTATGTGTGTGTGTGTGTGTGTGTGTGTGTGTGTGTGTGTGTGCTCGCTCCCACGCGCGTGCGATGCGTGCGCGCATGTGTTAGTGTGTGCCTCTGCGTGTGTGTGCATGAATGAGGAATCATTTTAGTTACTTGACGGAATGGAAGTTGGGAAGAGGGCCATGAGAGGAAAAACGAGCCTGAGAGAAGAGGAAACATGTTGGGCGTTGTTGTGGGTTGGGATGAGAGGGCCAGGAGGAGGAGTCTGGGAAGGGGGAGCGCAGCAATATCAACATACACAACCTGCCAAAGGCAGACTGCAAAAGAGACTAGGGGGCTACAGCACCTTCTCATTTACAAATAATGATTAAAGAGATTTTCACGATGCGGGGTTCTCCAACTGGGAGGATTCCATGCGGGAGTGGAAGAAAAGTGGGTTGTCAACGTGTTCTGGATGGTCCTGGAAATGGATATGGCTGCTGCAAGGTGTGGGCAGTATTAGAAAATCGTGAGGAGCCAGCTTTTGATGACTCTCACTCCTCTGGAAATGAGGATGCTTCGATGTTAGAGCTTTGTTGAAGGACTGCGGGCTGACATATTTGATTATTGAAGGCTTAAGGAAGTAGGGGATGCTACAGTGTTGGCATTGTTGGGCCAAAATGGTTTTGACGATCCAGACGATTTTGATTTACTTAGATCGTCAGCGTTGTCGCACAAAAGTGTGAAGGTCCCCCACGGCTGCCATAGGCCATTTGATGAACACCTCTTTGTGCCTCTATGCAAGTGTGGAAAAGTGGATTTAAACAACAAGGTACGGGTGGAGGTAGTCCATTAAAGAAAGTGAGGGGCGCATGGGAATTTGCAAAACCCCCTCCCCAAAACAAACAAAGAGGAACAAAGAGGGGTAAGAAGAGAAGGAAGATGATGATGAGGGAGAGAAAGAAGAGGAAGAGGAGACCGAGGAAGAAGAGGAAGAGTAGGGAGAGAAATATGAGGAGGAGACGGAGGACAAAGAAGTAGGCGGAGGAGGGTGGAAGGAGGAGGAGGAGGAGAAAAAGAAGATGAGGTGGATCTGAGGAATGCCGGAGGCCTGGTGATGAACAGACATTCTTCGATGGCATGTGGGGAGGGGGCTCTGTCAGCCTGACCCACGACTTGTCGGAAGTGATGTGGCGGATTCAGCTTCTGGGCTTCAACACAATGCGCATTCCCATCTCCTTTGAGGTACTTACTTCTCCAGAACCATCCCTGATCCGCTCCCTGACGTGCCCTTCCCATCTCACTTGGCAAACCCGGCTTCTGGGCACCAACACCAAAAGCACTGCTATCCCTGTGGAGGCAATTGTTTCTCAGAAGCCACCGCTAAATCTCATCTCTAAAACAAAATGACATGTTCAATATGTCCCTCATTTTAGTTTCCCGTTTTGTGCATGTCTTACGTGCACGGGCGCCTGTGTGTGTGTGTGTGTGTGTGTGTGTGTGTGTGTGTGTGTGTGTGTGTGTGTTTGGGGGGGGGGGAATGACACTCGGGGGACTAGATTTCAAAAACATGTAGTAGTCTACCGTTACGGGCAGGATAACATGGGTGATGAGGGGAGGGCAGGCGCTATTCAGCATGGCCCCGAAGGACATTAAGCTGTACTGCCAGAAGTCCAGCAAGGCAGACATTCGGGCCAGCATCCTGAAGCCGGGAGCCGCTGACCCCAGCCAAGCTCTCTGGCCCATTGTAAGCACTCTGTCACACTCCTTTACATGTATGCCTTCCACACACTTATCCCACTTACTCTTGCCCCCCTCATGAATTTCCCCTCTAAGTTGTCCCCTGCACAGTTTTTCCACTAACATGTATTCCTCTCATGCGTATTGCCCCCGCTCTTTACAGTCCTCCTCTTCCACCCCCACCCCACAAAACAAAACCACCTTTCCCCTTCCCAGTTATTCTTTCTTGTTCCTCGTGATCTAAGGAATAGTGCATCCTGGATGAGGTGGGCTTTTGAGCACCAGTTGCCCACAAGCGGCATTTAGTGCCACATTTATATTGCACCACTGCATCTGGCGGTCCAGGTACAACACAAAGGCCCGGGGTGGCGCAAGAGAAGGCAAATATATTGTTCCCAAGGCACATTTATTTTGTTCCCAAACACATGCCGTGTCATTGGTGAACCTTCCATGCTTTGCGCATGACAAATATGACGGGAAGACATTAGTATGTACAACCGTGTAATGCAAGTTGAGCTTGGTGAGGCTACCTGGTGTGCCAAGAAACTGGGTGAGCTTGGAGAAGTTGTACATCTCAGGAACTGGGTTAAGGTGGCCAACCAACTACCTGGGCCGGATGCATGGATGGATGGCTGGCTGGGTGGCCAGCTGGCTGCCTGGTTGTTTTGGAGAGTCTTGTAAATTGTGAAGGTTGGGGCATGTTCAGCCGAATCCGCCGGACCCAGCGCTGGAGGCCCCTCAGAACTGCAACAACTGGCTACAGGGGGACACCACATACTCCCGCTTCCTCAACACTCTGCGGTACATTGCCAGCCAGGGCTTCTACATTGTCATCGACGACCACCTGGCCTACGACCCAACGGTGCCACTCCCCTTTCTTTCAAAGTCAATGCGCCCGGGTGCTTGTGCATGTATTCAAGGGTCTTTCTTGCAGGCGGATGCCTCTGAGGAGGCTTGCGTGACTTGGAACCTTAACCGCTTTTCCCTATCCCCTAGCAATTCGGGGTCAGGCTTTCCTCCAGAGACCCCTGATTCCCCAATTCCCTTGCTTGACAAGCCTCGGCCCATGGGCATGCATTTTTCAATTGGGAGGTTGTGCGGACACACCCATCTGCGCATATGACGATGTGATTGCGATGAGGAGGTGGGTTGTTAGGGGATGGGGGGAGGGCCCAGCCCGACAGACAATTTTGCCAAGAATTCTGACTTACTCTGTCAAGAAATGTCAGGAGGGCTGGTACTCTCACCAACATCTTAGTCAGATTTTAATCGCCCTCAGCTTCTGCCATACTAAATGGTTATGCACACGCAAATGCCACACAAGAAAGAGATGCTTTAAATGAGGCTCAACTGGACTGGTCTCTGCACATCCAAGTTGAGTTTTCAAAAGGGGGCATGCCCCTCCCTCTTGGGTCAATCCTCAAATCCAATACAGCAAGACTCATCGGGTGTGATGTAACAACACCATGATCAGAAATTAAAGGCTGACTGCACTGTCCTGACAATATCAAAGACCTTCATGACACAGGCTCTGTATGAGGAACCCCACAGCATGGGGGGCACAGCAATGTGAAATTGTGTTGTGGGCACTGGTGCAGTTAACCAACAGTGTGGACAAGTGGATAGAGTACTGGCAGACAGTGGCACGGGATATTGGAGCAGACCCGCTGCTCAGCAAGGTCATGATCCTGGACTTGGCCAACGAGCCTGACTCCAAGGGCATCAAGTGAGACCTTCTCTCTTACTGCTTCTTTGCTCCCCACTCCCCACTCCTTGGACGGGAAGACCTCCCACACCAAATAAGCACCCCCTCAACAGAGACATGCACAGGCAGTTGCACAAACAGCCTTGCAGACAGTAACAAGGAGCCTTGCAGATCCACGCCTCTTATCAACAGGGCTGTAGGTCTGTATGTTTGGATTAAGAACGGTGTAAGTTTTGAGACACGGACCACAGGAATGCAATTCACAATGAGGAAACAGGGCGAGGTGCGTATGGCATGCATGGGCTGAACTAAAGAACTGTGCCATTGCACTGGTGCCACTTACATTGCTGTGCCAGTAGGATGGCCAATTGAGGCAAATCCCACATTGCCTGACCGTTTTGATGTACAATTGTGCAAGGCACTGTAGAAATAAACTCAGTACGCACAAGAGAATGGGGGATTTGAACGTGGGAGTATTTTCCAGGGGAGGGGGTTGCCAATAAGCCACTGTTAAGCCATCAACCCTACCTTTGAATCTGGGAGTATTGGCAGAAGCAGCTTGTGGAACCTGCCAAGCGCAAGGGGATATAGCAAGTGAGAAAGAGGTCCTGAGGAGTTCCTGACTGCTGGGGGGCCACGCAATGACAGGTGGGAGACGGGGCTGCCAAATGGGAAGGGTATGACGTACGCCTACTTAGAAGCCATGAGAAAGATTGATCAGGTGCACTCCCAAACAAGCCGCACCTCAGATTTCTTTCCACAACTGTGCCTTCCTCAGCATTGCCCTGTTTCCCCTTGTCCGTTCTGCTTCCCCCTCGGTCTCTTTGTCACGGTTGTTCCCCCCCTCCCCATCCCCGCCTGGTGCGGGCATGCACATCTATGGGAAGGAAGAGGATGAGAGAATGAGAGAGAGAGAGAGAGAGAGAGAGAGAGAGAGAGAGAGAGAGAGAGAGAGAGAGAGAGAGAGAGAGAGAGAGAGAGAGAGAGAGAGAGAGAGAGAGAGAGAGAGAGAGAGACAGACAGACAGAGAGAGGGGGGGGGGATAATAGAACCCCTTGCCCTTTCAGCAAGTTGACAATACGAATTTATGAGGAATTCTGGACCCAGAAGTCCTGGCGCATTGGTCCAAAGCTAAGTTGGTCCAAGGGGTCCGATGCCTGTAGTTCACAATCTATGGGACAGCTCACGTATGATTGATCATGAGGCAGGGTCCAGATGCACATAAAGTAGACAGGTGTTCCACAGGGAGGGGGCGTGACGTGCAATGCAGGTGTGGCCGGATGCCAAGTACGCAATTGAGGGTTGTGGACAGCTGGGACTTGCCATGAACTGGTAGGATCCCCGCTCAGCCTGGAACAGCTCTAAGTGTTAAATTGATCTTTCGATTTGTGCAGCTCATGAAAATCCTCAGCGTGCTTTGCAATACAATACAGACAATGCCGTAGTTTCTGTGGCTCCTACCCCATGTTCCCCCTCTCCCCGCCTTCTCTCTCTCTCTCTCTCTCTCTCTCTCTCTCTCTCTCTCTCTCTCTCTCTCTCTCTCTCTCTCTCTCTCTCTCTCTCTCTCTCTCTCTCTCTTTGTCTGTCTCTCTTGTCCGCGCGCGTGCGCGCGCGTGTGCACATGCGTATTCTTCTACCATCAAGATGTGGCATGCAACAGCTGGGACAGACGGAGTGCGACCGCAACAGGGAAGGCTACAATTTTCTTCCCCTTCCCTTCTTTGGAAGGCGCCCGGGGGGGGGGGGGGGAGGGGGGTTGTGCCAGGAAACACTAACAGGAGATGGGGGGCAGGGGTGATGGCACCTGGACGGATGAGGCCATGATTGCAGCTCGCAAGGTG
>KV908441.1:352500-360000 GCA_002005505.1 Botryococcus braunii
TTCGGCAGGTGATGACTACATACCGATTTAAGAGTCACAAAGACCATGCGGGAGGAGGCAACAATAGATCGGCCTTGAGAGACATTACTGGTATTTTTTTAGCTGACAAGCGTCGGTGATCTGCATTGTCAGGCAAACATGTCATTACATTCCCCCGGATATAGTCAGAGGGCTTTGGACCGTGAAGCGATCAGAACACACAACAGCTGTGTGTACCCCAGCAGCGTTATTTGAGGGCGCTGAACAAAGCAGGTGTAGTTTCAGCAAGGAGGTCTGCGTTGTTTCACAGGCCGATAAAATTATGGCGACATCCTGAAGATGCTGGATCAATTGATCATATTCAGTGGAGTTAAATTGGACAGCACCTTCTTGGCGCTCAAAGTAGAGAAAAGGCGTCTGTGTGATGCAGTACTATAATTACTTAAGCTTTAACTATTCTACTTGTTTTGTCATTCCCTCCCAGAAGCAGCTACAGCAGATTATCTGCAACTGCATCCCATCTCAAAACTCTGGTAACAACTGTCGATGTGTACACACATGTATATGCATGTCCCGTCACATTGCAGAATATCCAAGATAGTAATCAACATGAAGCATCATCTCCAACTTTCAAGGCAGTTCAAGGTTGTTTTCATCGCTCCTTCCTGAGTCCTAGAAAACAGCTACTTTAGCCTTTGCATGTTCTTGGGCCATGCGTACTACTTCATGGCTCTCAGGCACAGCACCTCAATCAGAAACTACCTCCAAGCCTACGCGAAGGCTGGGTGTATGATTGATAATATCACGGCTCCACCTGGACGTGAATGGAAAGTACAGCTTTACCTATTGAAGCTACAGACTATAGACGATTGACTAGAGAGTATACTGGTTCACTACTTACTTTTTAAGCAGGCAGGCTAATTAGGTTATAACCTGTTCACGAATGCAAACCTCAACATTAGCTACTCGAGGAGCATCTTTAGCAAGTCACACTTCTGTTTTACTTCTTCAAAGCCACAGGCCTGCAAATGCCCGTCCTCAACAATAATCCATATCTGCACCGGGAAAAAAAAATACAAAAGTGTGAAAAATAATGGATTGCTTGACATTGGATATTACCGAATACCATATATTCGGAATATGTTTGGGACATCAAAATTGTTTGCCGTTTAGGTGTCATGATCTCGACCCACTCTACGTATTTTGGGACGTGCAGACCCATTACTAATGCCTCACCTCCCGGATCGAGCTGAAGTAAACTGATAGGCAGGTCGAGTGTCTCAAGCACCAACCTTTCGTGTCATGATCTCGACCTACTCTACTTCACCCTCCAGAGATGTACCAGACCCATTACATCCACCTCAACTCCTGGATCGAGCTGAAGTAACCCGATATGCAGGTAGAGCTTTTCAAGCAGCAACATTCCGTGGCTAGGCTGGGGTACTACAAAACTTTCTACCAAGGGGGCCACTCCTGTAAATTCTGAAAGATCTTGGACAAGATAGATAAGGATATGCTGGACCAACCCCTACTCTTCATGCCCAACGTACTTGTCACGGATATCATTCAAGTCCCGCTCAACAACACTTGCGCTCTTTCGTACAGCAGTGCCATATTTTACACCTCTGACCGTCTGCAGGACAGGCATCCCGACCTTGGTGAGAGGATGCTTTATTATCCCCTTTTCCATGAGTTCCAGCACAGGCTTTCCCCCAGATTTGACCTTGATCTGCAACAATTTTCAACTCAGTAATGGGTAAATTTAAGGCAATGTACGCCACAATGTCAAGACACGAACATGAAAAAAGGACCCAAAATGGCATGCAGGTTGCTTTTTCGGGTTCAAAAAGCAACGTTGCAGAGATAGTCATGCAACTTGCAATAAACCTGCCCTCTTTGATGGTCACACACCTCCCTGAATTGCATGCAGTCTCCAAGCAAGAACATGTAGAAGTCTGATGTCCACAAGGGATCCACTGTGGGAGAGGGACAAAATAGCAACAAGTAAAATTGACATTGAAACACCTCAAACTCGTACTTGGGGAGGGCATGGTGCGGCAATTACCTCTGTTGGTTGAGGAAGCTGTTGCTTCAGCGGCTTAACTGTATAGAAACTGGTTTTGGGAACTGGGCGTTTGCCGGAAGTCTCTTCTTCAGCAAGAAGAAAGAACCTTTTCCAGATACATGATTCTGGAGGATACAAGAATTCTAGCAGAATTTTTCTTAAAGTCAAGCCCTGCAACAGCCCAGCACAACAAAAGCAAGATCAGGACACTAAAGACAATACAACGTCCCAACAAGTGATAAAGGCTCTTCAAGTGGGCTGTGTCAGCCAGCTAACACTCTTTGACTGTTGTTGACCACAGCAGTGAAATAATACCCACAGCTGCCTCACAAGTGAACATCAACGCAGATCGATCTGGACATGCCAACAACTGTTAACGATGGCTTACATGCATGTAAATGCTGTAGCCAGTATCTCTGATCAGTTGATCGCGGTAGTAGGAGTCGTGCTGCATAATCATTTGGGAACGACGGGTGCTCGGGAGCATCCAACTGCGTTTCCACTCTTTCATAGCAGCCACATCTCCTAACTGGTCCTCCACTGTAGGTAAGACTATTTTCCCCTGCAAAGACAGGTCCCAACCCGTCAGTTGATTACCAGGAACTTTTTCAGAGGCATCTGTCATTCTATGGTGTGTCTGCTGCTGTGCGTGGTGATATATTGGCACCTAGCAATGCTCAGCAATCAGAGTACTTCTAACTTGGAAACAGTAATGGCTACTTTGGTACTACAAGCCCCTTACCAATGGACGCACCCAGAGGCTACCTCTGAGCCACCACTTGGCTGCGGTTACGTGGAGTCCACCAAGAATGTTCTATCGAAAAGATGATCTGAGTGTAAGGGAAGATGCGGGTGTGTAGGGACCATAGAAAATGGATGAAACTGATGCGTTGGTTGGCTGGCAAGCACAGCTAGTCATCATGACTGGTGATGTGTAACACATTTGATTCACTTGTTCATGTGGGTCAGTTCGGTAACTGAGATACGAACAGACTAGGTCCACAACCGCTTGGGGCGATGGAGGGCACATTGGCAGTCAGCTATCCTTGTGAGGTTATTTGAGTTTGAACACTTGGCGCTGTTTGCAGAAAAATGATTTCCTCAGAGATCAACTACAGCAATGACTCGTACTTACAGCAATTACTCGTGCGATCCACTCGGCCTGGATGCCAAGACTCAGAATCCCATCATTTGTGACCATCTCTCCGCCAACAAACGCAAGTCCCTGCGGACAACAATGCGCACACATACAGACCTTTACTACTTCGTGACGGTAGAAAATTGCAAGTGACATGCCAGCCCTTGGTGGGAAACAGGGATGAGCGATCAAGGTAACCCACGATAATAGAGGACCTTGCAGTCAGCGCAAGGCTCTTACAGGAACTTTGGTGGGGATTATGTGGCGGTAGAGCCAAAGCCCATCTTCTTCGATATCCAGAAGACGATGCCACTCAGGCGGGAGGAAGCTGTAATCTCTGTGGTACCCAAGAGCTGTGAGGATTACATCAAAGCCAGACAAGTGTCGCCCGTCCTGGAGAATGACTCCATCTTTTGTGAAGCGATCGACGTCCCCTGTTTCAAACATGAGACTAAAAAGCAACCCCAACTTGGATTGTCAAGGCAGACATATCAGCAATCACTACAACAGAAGCTATCAAAAGGCATAGCACTATGAGACAAAGCGGCGATTTACCTTTGACTGGTTTAATCCGTCCTTGTTTCATTTTATCGAAAAGTCCCCGTGTTGCAATGTATGTGCCACAGATATAGACATCATCCAAAGGACCAATTGATGGCAACAAATCCCCGAAGAGCCTGCATGACCAACAAAAGGCTCATAAGACCTGATACCACCTATGAACACACCTGCTGAAGACCACGTCGAAGTCTTTAAACCCACAGACAATGCCTACGGTCAAGTTGTGCGCAATTAGTTGCAGAGGATACAGGAAGGGATTAGCAGTTCAGCACGATAGTGCGGTAGATCTCCGCCACCTAGCTCAATGTCCTTGGTGAACAAATGTAAAAATCCCTGGCATTGATGTTCGCCCACTGCACTAAATCGCTGCCACCTAAGTTATCACAGACTCGCTGCCATGCAACTTATATCTTTGAGGATCGTAGAACAACCATCATTACCATACCCCAATGTGGTGCAGAAAGCCCATTGAAGGAACAGCCAAATAAGCTTTTTCAATGGCGCCAACATCCATTGAAGGGCCTGCATCAGGCCCCGCTGTGTGTAGTATCCAGGCAGTGCAATCTTGCTCAGCCGCATGAACCACTGGTGTACGGGAATGAACCCCAAAGTGTATTCTGGTATTGGCCAGTGTGCCTGCCCCTCATTTGTTCAATCAGTGCATCAGTTTTGGTGACATCCACAGGTGAGTTGCCATCTATTAAATGACAGCAGTCAGAGTGCAATGCAAGCACTGAAGGTTTGGCAAGAAAAAGGACAAACATGCGGTTGCTATTAAAGAAGTCAACCGCTAAATCCTTACAGAGACAATCTCCAACGCGTTCCTCCAGTAAACACACGGTTCCCTGGCAAATATGTCTGACAAGACAGTCAGCGACAGGTCAAACCCGTTCAGAGGTGATTTGCACGGGCAAATCAGAAAAGTGTGCACCAAGCAAGACTGCAGATTTCTGCCTTTTTGATGAACAGTTTTGCCAACAATGATGAGATGGAGAGACATTCCATGCGTAGGCAGAACCTTCTAGGCAATGTGTGGGACTTAAGGAAGTACTCCACGCGCTAGTTCCTTACCCTGCGAAATAGAAGTGTTGTCTGGGCACCTAGCTTTTCACAAGCTTCTGCGACTGACATTGCTGTTTTGTTCCCTCCAATGACAAGAACTCTTTTGTTTGCCACAAGGCTCTGGTCATCTGCATAACGAGCTGGAAGCAGAACCCCTTCAAACTTCTCCAGGTCCTGCGGGTAGATAAATACTTTCTGTTTGTTTACGATAGAATATAGGCCATGTCTTCAGTTGTTTTCCTCAGAAACCAAGTGCAGCACTCTTGCAGGTGGTGGACTAGACATCAAAATTACAAGTGTTCATGTTTTTTTTCCCCCATCCATTTATTGCAAGCCTCTGACACAGTCGCTGGCCCACCTTGTACTCCTCTGGCATGGCTGGGATAGCATTTACTCCGGTTGCCACAATGACAAACTGAAAAGCCTCTCTGTGCTCACTCTGCTTGGCATCCTTGTAGACAACCCACCATCCAACATCGCGATCTGAGGGTGCAAGAGAACAAGCTTGGTGACATGAGCTGAGGAGCAAAAAAGTGATTACTGCCATGAACAATACTGTTGGGGCTGTGCTAGGCTTGATGTACCAACTTCCCAACACAAGACTGCACAAAGAAATGCTGCACAGGACAGCTCAGAAGCATGGTCAGTCCTGGCAAATCTTATGGCCAGAAAAAGGACCTTTTTGCTGCTACTGGGCACTCTCTGTTTGGAAAATAGAGTCAATGCACATCTTACAATCCAAAGACATCAGTTCTTGGAATCACAGGTCTTCACCTGCTGCATCTGGAGTTTCAAGACGCATGAAGCGACTTTCAAATTGAATCTTCTCCCGGAGGCTGAACTTTTCAACATAAGCACAACAGTAATCATATATCTGCAAGGTTTCACAAAAACTGTTATGCCTGGAGAGACCACCAACAGTATGTTTTTGCCTAAAACCTTGCTGATGAAGTCGCGAGGAGAAGGAAGCCCACCAGCTGCCCATCTGGTAGGTCATTGTCTGCCAGTTGGTACTCCTCTGGATATGGAAATTCGGGAAACTCATAGAAATGGGTATGAACTGCATGCCCCCCCCCCCCCCAACTCCCAATTTAAAACCATATCAATGGGTCCTGCTGTGATGGCTAGCGATCAAGGTCCAAAAAGTAAAAGTGCAGATAGAATGGCCTGCACCTTGGGCTTTGTATGTCGTGTAGTTTGCTCTCCATACGCCAGCAACGTCGTCGTATGCTTCAAAGACTTTGAAATCAATGCCATGCTTTTGCAAAGCCCTTGCAGCCTGTTTAGGCACCCATAGTCACAGGATTATGAAAATAAACACTCCAAAACAAGTGGCTCCACCGTCGAAGCTGCCGCAGTTACGGCACTCGGCGTTCGAGTCTTACCAAAACAAGTGACCAGAAACTTCCAAAAGTACTTCAAAAGACATAATTACCATAATTAAATGTTTCAACCACTGAAACGCACCTGCAATCCAGAAACCCCTGCGCCAATTATCGCCACCCTCTTCACATGTCCCCTGATGTTACATCGGGCAGCAGCCGACATTTCCTAAATATTGCTAATCCTGAACAGCAAAACTTTAAAAAGATAGCTACGCCCACACACTATTTGGAGTAAAGATCGCAGCCACGCCTTTCCGGTACGGATACACGGAGATCTCCCGCAGGCCGTACGGGAATCTTATTCTTCAGAAAAAAAGAGACGTGTAGTTCAGAAAGACAAACAGTTTACCAATAGAGGCGAACAACTGATGGTCACTGCAACGCACTTCTCATATTGTCGAATACGAGCACACTCGGAACATCAATGGACGGACGGTGACACGGTGGTAAGATCAACCTGCCAGTGGCCCCACGTGCGCGAGATCATTGTCCCGAGGTCAGATTCCGTACGGACAGTTTTGCTGAGTTTTCCTAAGTTTTGATGAGTCGCGTTTCATGCTCCAAACTTGCGACAGCAGGCTGTGATATTCCATGAACTAATTTAACACCGGAGCCCCGTGTAATATGGTCTAACCTCACATACAGGTACGGACCTGAGAACCTACACTTACCCCATATTAGTCCACATGCATATGTTGTGGAGGGATTTGGGGTTTTAGAGGCTCTCTTTATCCAGGTACAGTAGATGTGTTGGGTGCCTTTTTTTTTGGGGGGGGGGGGGGGGGGGGGGGGACATGTATGTACAGGCCTCCTGTCACATCCCCGTTCTAGGGTTTTCCAGAAGTTTCATTTGCTCGACTGATTTAATGGGGGAAGGGTGGAAATAATTCTGGCCATGGAGTCAAACTGCCGAGAGTATTAAAGGAAAAGTGAAGTATTGGGGTGGGAGTCCAGGCCTCCCGCCGCCATCTTCCATTTCCTAGTATGGACTAACCTGTTCACCACTTTCTTGTTCAGATGGATGTAGGGAAGTGAAATATGTATAACTTTTTCCTGTACAGATGCGATGACAAAACGTGGCCACTTTTCTTCATTGAATATATTGATTTAGAAATCCAGATGTGATTGTCGTGATTTTACTATTTTCGATTTTCGCTCTTGGGGTGGAAGGGGAGGGGGGGGGGGGCTGGAGGTGAGCGAGATCTGACTCCTTGTTCCCCAGCCGCATTGCATGCGAAAGACATGTCCTAGCCCACCTAACCGCAGACAGATGGACAGCTCTGATGTCCTGGTTCCCCACAACCCACCTG
>KV908441.1:365000-380000 GCA_002005505.1 Botryococcus braunii
GTGAGCGCTCCCTTAGAGATGAGCCCATCAAAAGAAGCCACACAGGCAGACCAGCCAGTCTCTCTTCTGGATGACAAGTTCATCGGTGTTGATGGGCAGCCATTTAACATCAAAGGTGCATTACACGCATGTAACCTTGATTGAGTACAGTACAACACCAATACCAGCTGAAGGATCCAAGTGTCTTCATGTGTTTACGGCTGTGTCAAAACTTGTAGTTCCATGTTGGCCTACCCAAATTAATGCTTAACTATACATTTCATGTCCTTCTCAAGCATCTGCTGAAAGAGAAAAAGGAAAACTAAGGAACACAAGAGAAACATAAAATGGGGAGGGGAGATAGTCTTCCATGTTCAAAGAAGAGGATGTTTCATTGAAAATATGAGGCCAGAGCTCCCAGTCGGGATTTTCTTCAAGCTAATTTTGGAAGTCCAACACAACAGATGCTGGGGTCATATCGTATTCTGAATGTACGATGTTTACGGATGAAAGGTTGAGAATGGGGTATGCTCTGCAGGTGTTAACTGGTTTGGCTTTGAAAATGGACAGGTACGGGTGTTGCCGACGTCTTTCTGTAGTTGCATGTGACGTGACCCTGCATTGGCAGACATTATTCATGGCTCGAATTCTAGGCAATGCATAACTGTTAATGGGCAACTTCAGCAAGAAACCTGACATTGTCGTGTCAGTCATGCATGTGGTGGACTTCCTTCTTCTACTTCAACAGCGCACAGCAAATTGCAATCTTACTTCCAGGGAACTTTCCGACGTAACCTGGTGTGGAGTAACTTAGGCAACGTGTCAAAGGAAGGGATTGTGCACTGACTATCTGTATCTGACTTCTAAAGTGCCAGAGTTGTTTGTAACAGAAAGAAACCAATATCTGTCAAAGAACTGGTGAAAAGCGCATACAGCTTGTGAACACCTAATTTTAGAGGGACCTACGGTGCTGACAAACAGACTTTGGTGAGGTGACAAGGCCTGATATGCACGGTAGACACTAATGTCATGGCATGGGGTTGGACAGACATTTTTTGATGGGCTTTGGGGAGGTGACCAAGCCACCATCACACGCGAGTTCTCTGTTGTGGTTCAACGAATTATAAACATGGGATTCAATTCCGTCCGTGTGCCCTTCTCCTTCCCAGTAAGCCACCCTTTCTCAGTAGTTGAACTGCGACATGGCCTTAACGAACGTTTGAAGCGAGCTTGAAAGCATGTTGCTGCTTGTATCCCAGACTAGCTGCCTTCCTGGCTCTCTCAAACGGGGCCAGATTGTCAACAGGCCAGGACCGTATATCGTGGGATCTTCTGCTGAAACACACCTTGAATCCCTGAATCCTGCATCTAGCAATGGTTTTCTGGCTGCTTTTGGTCCTGTAAGATTGCCTCCTGCGATCTCTTTGGTTGGTGAGGCTGTTGTAGTATTACCACAGTTTGCTTTGCAGCTGACCGTATACTAAATTTCATTTTTTTCCAACCCAGGCCCTTTGGAAGCTGTCAATCAAAAGTCAAGTAGTCTCGTGCACTATTACACCAGTGAGCGACATAAAGGCCAGCTTAACACCTCCAGGAGTTGCTGTGCCTACTGCCGATTTATGGCCTCTGGTAAGTCCTGGACAGCTTGATTTCCAATGGCTGTTTAAGTTTCTGCTCTGAAGCCAGAAGGATTTTCTCACGGGGTTTGTGAGTAACAGCGTAATTAAGGTATGTTCAGCTTGGGTCTGCCCTTAGAGGCAGTTGAGTTGCATAGATGTGTGCAGTGTGGGCAGTGGGCATGAGGTTCATTTCCAATGAAGACCTGTGTGTGCCAGCGATGAAAACAAACAACTTGATTTGTTAAAATACTGCTCTAATTACTTGCAATTGTGCTCTTCGATAATATTTCCGTACTTGAAATAGGGAAGGAAGTAGGCAATTATTCTGTGGGTTTCAGAAATGGGGAGGGGGGATGGGGAGGACTTTGTCCACCATAATGATATGCTACAAGCGATGCAAACAAATGGCAGAGCATGCGGACCTCTCATGCTTGAGGACTCTACGTGGTGACATGTCCTGATGAGAAGACTGTGGGTACCACTCTTTCTTGTGTTAAACCAGGGTTTGACTAGTCCCTGCCGTGCTTTACCCAGTACATGTGTGCTGGGGTTCTGGACAGATTACTTCCCCGCCACCGTTTGATCAGACCAAATGCAACAGTTGGCTTCCAACCACTTCTGTATGTATGGCCCCACAACCACTATATCCAGTTGGCTTGCAAATCACGTGGCAGTTTCCGCTGATGACAATGTGGAACTCCTTTTCATACGTTCAATCCAGACAATTGAAGATGCTACGAGGGTGGAATTACTTTCCTTGAAACATGTGTACAAATGTCCACATCCTCTCAAAGTATTTTTTAACTGTGTAGAAGAATGATTCAGGTGGATTCAGATTCACAGATGAAGCTTGTGAGAAATGGAATGCAATAAAATCAAACATTGCATTTGGATTTCTTTCTCTTGGTCCCTTTTTAGTAGCCACATGCAACTATATGTACATTCAAAGAATCCCTATTCTGGGATTCTTGGAATGATCCGAATGCACACAATTCCAAGAACAGCAGAATTTTATTGTATATGCTAAAGGAAGTGTGAAGAACAAAGTGTCTACAATTATCATGTTTCTTTCAATATGAGAATTACCATGCACTCCTCGCCCTGATTTATAATGGTCTTTGTGTCATGTATTTCATAGAGGCTGCTCCTAATCCATGCCAGTTCAGAATTGTTTTTGTAGTTGAGTGACGACCTTATAGGTTTTCATGAGAATCTGTGACTGTTGAAGGAGCCAACTTACCACAAAAGCAAGAGTTAGTTATCTCAACTTACGTGGGTTTGTGACTGGATGGACAGACGATATCTTCCTTACAGCCCTGCGGTTTCTTGCTGCAAACAGGCTGTACATAGTGGTGGATAACCATCTGCAGAACGACCAAACTGTAAGCTTTTACTTTTAAGGAACTCCCTGGCCAATCCACCTTCCCATAATGTTTCTTGGAACACACCAATCCACATCCATTGTGAGCGCAACTTGTGCACATCAAATTGCAAGATGTCCGAATGATTTCTCTCAATTAAATCTGCATCATGCTAAGGGCCAATAATGCTGTTGAATACACGTGTGCGTGCCCATGTTGCTAGAGTATCACGCATGTCACACTGATGGTCATAAACACACACCCCCCTCTTCTCTCTCTCTCTCTCTCTCTCTCTCTCTCTCTCTCTCTCTCTCTCTCTCTCTCTCTCTCTCTCTCTCTTCTCTCTCTCTCTCTCTCTCTCTCTCTTTCTCTCTCTCTCTCTCTCTCTCTCTCTCTCTCTCTCTCTCTCTCTCTCTCTCTCTCATATATATATATATATATATATATATATATATATATATATATATATATATATATATATATATATATATATATATATATATATATATATATATATATATATATATATATATACCCGTACCGTCGCAAAAGATTGACCCATATTTTTATTTTGACCCCCCAAAAATCTCGATTTATTAAATAAAAATAAGAAATAATCCTAAAAATAATGGCGCAAATTATTGACCCCCCTCTCAAGACAGTTAAAAATATTCTTAATATCCTCATATCCTAACCTACATCAGCACTGAATAACACTTAATTGGCCCAAACCTTCATCATTGAATTTTTATATGATGTCAAAGTGTCTCGAGAACTCTCCTACACCTCGTAGGCATCCGTATGCTGGAGAAAAATCCAGAAAATAATGTTGCAAAATATTGACCCCCCTCAACCGGTGGTTTATTCATAAATTTAATTTTGACCCCCCAAAAACGTCGTGGGTCAATATTTTGCGACGGTACGGTATATGTATCTCTGTTTCCTCCCCTTTCTCTCTGCCTCCCTCCCTCCCTCCCCCGCGTCCTCTCCCTCTCGCCCTTCCCCTCACTCCCCTCCCCCCCTCTCTCTCACAAACACAAACACACACACACACAAACACACACACACACACACACACACACACACACACACACACACACACAACACACACACACACACACATGCACGCTCTCTCTCTCTCTCTCTCTCTCTCTCTCTCTCTCTCTCTCACACACACACACACACACACACACACACACACACACACACACACACACACACACACAGACTCGCAACGCACCCCAGCGTATGTGCGTGCTCTCATACTTACCATTTCTACAATCCACTAATGCACCTGACTCAACAACTGTCACCAGATACCACAATTTCGTAACAACAATATCTGGCCCAACATTACACTGGCCAGAATCTCAAACGTTGCTGAGTTTGGGTCTTGTGGCGCAGATTAAAACTGATTACAACACCTGGATTTCAAATTGGGTAAGGCTTGCTGGAGATATCAAGGCGGATCCCTTGCTCTCAAAGTGGGTGATGTTTGACTTGCTTAACGAACCCGACGCACAGGACATCCGGTAGGTCAACATTGTTATACTGCATAGTTACTCCCCGAGTTCACTTTCATGAGGCATTCACCCAATGTAATCCAGTTACCATTGCATTTGTTGTTATGCAGGCTTTGACAGCACAATTTGCATTAGGAGCTTGAGTCTTGCTTCTGTTAGTTGTCAAGCCTCATGGTCTTGTGGGTTCGAGTAGTTGCATTCTGTTGTTCCCTGCACTACCCAGGCAACCCAATTCAATGTTCGTCCTTGACATTAAGCGTGGATGTGCAGGTGGATTACCGGCTTACCCGTAGGTGGTATGCAACAAGCTTACCTAGCAGCTATGGATGCCATCTATGCAGTGAGCACATCCTTAAGGCATAAGAAGGCTTGAATCCCATGTCAATCGCTTATTGCGCCGACAACTCACATCTTCTGTTATCGTGTCATGTGTATTTAAATACGCTGTATTTTACTACTGTTGCTACTGAGGAATAATGGTCTCATAGTTCCTGGCACTACATAACACAACTAAGGTCTGGAGAAATGAGGGAGTAAGAAATGCCTCCCTAACACTATATCACCCTCCCTGATACACATGACTCTGCTTTGGCTTATTATCATAGTAAGTCTGTGTATGTGCATTGTGTAAGACCCGTGGCTTGGTTGCTGGCATGTCCTCTTCTGCTGGTTTAACTGGGTTTCTCAAGTGCAGGTCCACCCAAAGGCTGTTTTCATTATAGAGGGCACTGGTCAGTTGGGGTTGGCAAACAATTGGTAGGGATTTTCATTTACGACCGCACACTGGTGTTCATGTCCCTCTTTGCCCACCCATACTAGTTGTAAGAGAGCGTTGCTCGGCCCAAGAGGTCTGCTTCCAGCACTTATCACATAAAAATGCTTGCATGTCCAAAGCATGGGCCCAGCTTCTTTTATCTTCAAGATCGACGGATCTTCCCTATCTCCACTACGAATGTAACTGAAAGTTTTGGCTCGTCGAAACATTCCAAATTTTGTTCCATGCTTTTTCGGCATGCAAATCTGTGATTTATGGCTATATCATTGGCTATGCGGAGGACATATGGGTCTGACACTTGGCTGCAGATCTTCTTGGCCCCCTGCTGAACATATGTGCCTTGACGCAAATGTTGTGTAGAGACTGATCTGCTATGAACACACATCTGTTGGCTCACTCTCGTTGACCACAGAATTTAAAGCTGCCAATTGCCTGATGACTTCAAGGGGGATTATCCCCCTCCCCTCCTCTGGATTTTGACAATATTGGGATTGATTGGACAGGGGAGATGGGACCTGGACAGATGCCGGGCTCATAGCTCAACGAGGTGTACAAGATGCTTCTGGATTTTTCAAAACGTTGTTGACAAAACCTTACCGGAAGCAGGTGGCAATTGGCAACCATATCTACTCCCCCACTATATCCACCCAGACTCAAAAGTATGCCCATGATTTGTCAGCTCTCCTCTCCGAGGCCTTCTTGGCGGTCTGTGTAGTGTACGTGGATTAGACTTACACTCGAGCACATTGTGTGTGTGTGTGTGTGTGTGTGTGTGTGTGTGTGTGTGTGTGTGTGTGTGTGTGTGTGTGTGTGTGTGTGTGTGTGTGTGTGTTTGTGTCTGTCTGTCTGTCCAAATGCAGGCCAATTGGTTTAAAAACAACAAAGGTGAGCTTTTAAATGCTCAGAATCTGCGTGTCTCTTAGTCGCAACCAATTGATGGCCCTGGCCCAGTATAGTACCAATCATTTCCTTGTCATCCCTTCAATATGTTCTTGGGCACCTTCCAATGCAGGATGCTGTCCTGACGGATCTTACCAAAGTAGAGAAAAACAGGGTGTGGATGGTTGTTGCAGCATATCTGGAGCTGGCCTCAACTGGAGGCTGGACAATGGCATTGGCTACCTTCAGAAGAAAGGTTACTGCAATGGGAATGACTGCCAGAAGTTCCCTATGGTGATTGGAGAGACTGGAACACCCTTCACAGATGTAAGTCCGAATCTGGAACTCAACGGAAATTCACAGCTCATATATCCACGTCGAACATAGCTGTACAAGCCGGGACACGTTGTGCTGAAATCAATTTGAAAAAGGCAATGCACAGTGGACTAAAACCCAGAAGTAATCCAGAGTTTGACGATTACATGCATTGAGTTCTGTCTTCCAGTCGGTTGATAGGAGACGGAACCACTGGCATTGGCTTCGCGCAATTGTCCCTGTGATTTCTAGGCGAGAATATGAAGCCACATGCACTCATCTGGAGCGAACCATGACGTAGAAAAAGACCCTCACATCTTTGTTTATCGCGGGTGTGCCTCGACACTGGAAGGCTGAGGACATTGTTCTTCTGCAATGGGGATGCAGCCACGTGATGTCACCTTCATGGCAGATTTTGCTACGTGGCTGTCCGGTCCATATGGGAGCCCCAACGTCTTCTACTGGTGCTGGAACGCAAACTCAGGGGACACTGGTGGCATTGTCGGCAACAACTGGAAAGATGTAGATTCCCGCTTGCACCATAGCAGCCCCAGGGCATGTGCATAACAGCGACAGAAACCACTGTGCAGCTCGAAGGGTTGCTTGCGTATACATGTGGAGGCTCTCTCTCTCTCTCTCTCTCTCTCTCTCTCTCTCTCTCTCTCTCTCTCTCTCTCTCTCTCTCTCTCTCTCTCTCTCTCTCTCTCTCTCTCTCTCTCTCTCTCTCTCTCTCTCTCTCTCTCTCTCTCTCTCTCTCTCGCTCTCTCGCTCTCTCTCTCCCCCCTCTCCCCCCCTATCTCCCTCTCCCTCCCCCCCCCCCTCTCTCTCTCTCTCTCTCTCTCTCTCTCTCTCTCTCTCTCTCTCTCTCTCTCTCTCTCTCTCTCTCTCTCTCTCTCTCTCTCCCCCCCCCCCCCCTCTCTCCCTCCCTCTCTGTGTGTGTGTGTGTGCCCTCGTTCTCTCTCTCTCTCTCTCTCTCTCTCTCTCTCTCTCTCTCCTCTCTCTCTCTCTCTCTCTCTCTTGTGTGTGTGTGTGTGTGTGGGTGTGGGTGTGTGTGTGGTGTGTGTGTGTGTGTGTGGTGTGTGGGGGGGGGTGTGGGTTGGTGGGTGGGTGATGATGGGGGCATCCATGTGCATATGTTACACAGTTAAAGAGAAGTACTCTGGATTAGCTGCTTGGTGTATTTGAAACTATCAGGTGGTGCGCGCATACTGAGTCTCCACTCTGCACACCCTGCAGTATGTTCGAACAAGCCTAACACATCAGAAGATGTAACTCCCTAGCAATTGGCCGGACAGAGGTGGCACCACAAGTCAAGATACAGCAGCTGTCTGATCTGGAATGGACGGGGGATTCTGATGCAGATCCAATGGGTGAAAGTGAACTTCATGAGGAATGCAGTGGGACTCACACCGTGGTATCTAAGCCCAGGAGCGAAGCCACCGCCTCCCCCAGCTTCTTCCCCTCCACCAAGACCTCCCTCCCCACCCAGTTCCCCACCCCCTCCTCCGTTTCCCAGGCCCCCACCACCACCTCCTCCTGTAAAGTCCCCACCGCCACCTTCTCCCAAGCCCCCACCCCGGCCCAGCCCGCCACCTTCTCCCAGGCCCCCACCCCGCCCCAGCCCGCCGCCATTCCCTCCTCCTCTCAAGTCCCCGCCCCGACCTCCACCGGCAAGATCCCCCCCTCCAAGGCCCCCGTCCCCGAAATCACCACCTCCGCCAAAACCAAAGCCTCCGCCTCCCCCAGCCAAGTCCCCTTCCCCTCCTCCTCCAACGGTACGAGTTCACCAGAACACATGATGGTTGCCGTGACAAGCAGGGAGTACTGCAGATATGGCATTCGTGCGTACAAACCAATACAATCCTGATCTGTTACAGTCATGTCCGTGAGAAAAAGGGAGGAAACTTGCTATGGGTTCCATTCCTCAATCAGAATGACCGATGTGCAAGTGGGCTGCGGTGCGTGCGGTGTGCTTGCTTGCAAGTGTTAGTCAAACGCCTCGTTGTCCATGGAATCCACTTGCACTTTTAAACCCCTCTTTTCCCAGCCCCCCTTCTCTCTTTCCAAGTCTCCATTGTTGTCCGGCCCACCCCCCCCCCTCTCTGTGTGTGTGTGTGTGTGTGTGTGTGTGTGTGTGTGTGTGTGTGGTGTGTGTGTGTGTGTGTGTGTGTGTGTGTGTGTGTGTGGGGGGGGGGTGTGTGTGTGTGTGGGGGGGGGTTGGGTGGGTGGCTCTCTCTGTCCTCACTCTATCTCCCCCCCCCCGGGTGTGTTTGTGTGTGTGCGTCTGTGTGCGCGCATGCGTGCGTGTGTGTGTGTGTGTGTGTGTGTGTGTGTGTGTGTGTGTGTGTGTGTGTGTGTGTGTGTGTGTGTGTGTGTGTGTGTGTGGGGGGGGGGGGGGTTCCCCTTACGCCCTCCCCCCGCAAGACACGCGTTGCTGTGGCGGTTTGCCGAGCACTTCGTCTCCTTTTTCTCAACCTGATCAGGCATTTAGCGTCTTTGTGTTATTCCTCTCACCATTGCGGGTTTTGCGGTGCGTTGCAGGCTTCAGGGTGCACGGTTCGTTTTGCATATACAGGAACATGGCAGCAGACCTCCACGACATACGGTGCAGCCTTGCAAGTGTACCTTAAAAGCACAACCAGCATTCCAGTCCCATACACAGTCGTTCTTACCAACCCAGTATACACCGGCATATTAAACACTTGGAACTGGGACGCCACGGCCAGCTCACAAACAATCACGGGACAGGTTACAGCCACTTGGGCCTTTTTGGGTCCAAACCAGCCGGAGATTAACATTGGTGGGTCCGTCCTGGGCTCCTCCTCGAACCTCTTTCCCACCGCTGTGACCGTGGCCGGCAAATCATGCACTATTATACAGTAGAGAAGAGCTCCGTTTTAGCAAATGGCCATTGCAGGAGTGTGAGGGAATGGAAGCAGGACCAAATTCCTTCAATTGGTTTTGCAACACACAATAGGTGGCTTGTTATTACATCAGTGATAGAGAGCCATGCATGGGTTTGCGTGGGTTGCCATGTGTACCCTTGTGTGCACCAACTACATGCAAGCATCTCAGCGATACAGAACATTGCTTTCAAATTCCTTAAGAGCTTCATCGGTGCTGAGCTTCCTAGGGCCACCTGGAATGTACATCAGCATCCCCCCATTTGCCACCATTTGCAGTGGTTAAATGTTCTATCTTTTGCTCCATATGAAACGGCTTGCCTGTAATAACCCCAAGTTGAGTATCTGCCAACATGCGAACAAATGCTGTGTCAAATTAAAATGTTCCAGCGATTACATGGCCTTTAGCGTTGAGTTCGTCCAGTTTTCCTGACCTGATGAGGTATACACATAAGGTATACCTTCTACAACCCAAGTCAAGTATGTTTTCGGTGGCCATACATTTTCTGGGCTCTCATTTTGATGAAGAAGTATATACATATATGATGAAGCTTCTTAAAATTAGGACCCTCTGTGGTTCCCTTCTTTAGCTACAAAATGGGTTTTCAGGTGCATTCACACTTGAGGATTTTGTCACCCTCCCGTCTATTTGTTTGGGGGACCTGCTGAGGTTCATAATGTGTAGCTACACATTATGAACGTCAGCAGGTCTATAGACGCCAGTCTCGCCTAAGTGCCTTTCCCATAATCATGGGTATACCTAAGCAGGTGGGTGGCTCACCTCCAGAATATATAGAAGGACGGCTCACTCCATGCATGTGAGTGTTGGCCATGACCAGCTGAGTGCGTTGCTCCCCTCTTCGACCGAGAACATGATAAAAGTTTAGTGGAAGTAGAAAGCAATGAACGTACAGCTGTAGATTCATGCCATACATGTGAGTCATGGCCATGATCAGTGCGTCCTCCGTTTTCCAAAAAGATAATGAATCTTAAGTTCCATTTAAGTTACAAAAATGACATTAGTTGTGTTGTACGTGCAAGTTTGTATGGGCTAGACGATCATGTGGCCTCAGAAGGTTCTGTGCCTTTGTCTATGATACAATTGCGTCTGCTAACACCCTATTGGCAGTCCTCTGCTACTAACACAACCTGCAGACATGAATTACATATGTACCGCCATGTCACCACCTAGAACATCTTCCGAAAGTATACTAACTAGCTAGTTAATAAAGCTAGTTACTAAATCTTGCTATAGCCCATTATCCTATTATTTATTTATTTAGCTAGTTCTCTTGCATGCTTTCAAATGGTGGTCCTGGGAAAGGGAATTGCCTTGATATCATGATGGCATGGGACAGTCTCCAAGCATATATGCCTGTATAGGCCTAGGGTGCGGAGCAGACCATGGTTCAAACTGATATCTTGTCATGAACGCCCAAAGAACATAGGATGGAATTTCGTCAATTTTACATGGAAAAATCTCTGGTGAATGGCATCATGACGTCAGACAGTTAACCTTCAAAAAGCATTCCCTGCAACATTGGGCAATCACAGCTCAGTGGCAGGAACAGTCCAGGCCTCATCAACATGACGGGCACACACGGACTGGAGTTCAGACGACACATCAGAACTATTTACATAACAAAGAGTATGCACAGTGCCACATCTAACTAAGAAACACGCTAGGAATACCTGCAACATTGGGCAATCACAGCTCAGTGGCAGGAACAGTCCAGGCCTCATCAACATGACGGGCACACACGGACTGGAGTTCAGACGACACATCAGAACTGCCAGTCACCTCTGACTATGCCACCTATATGCTGCAGCTGAGGACCAAAGCTTTACTTGGTTTGCCTCCCCTAGCTATGATGTCACTACATCTATGCAACGGAGCTCCTATCTGAGGCTCCGTATCAACACACAGATCGTGAAACCGTACATGCGTTGTTTAGGGCTATTGGTTGAACGGAAGACCGACCCGAACAGTCATCGATCCGTCTAAACGACACCATCTAGCCACAAGTGCTTCGAACACCCAGCTCGGAGCCAAGCATCAACACCGTAGAAAAGTTCGGAAAGCACAGTCAGATCGTAATGCCTACACAGAGTTCGGACTCACTTACGACTGCCTTACTCGAATCTATCAATGAGAACCGTATTTACACCCCGGATGTCATCTATATGTACATAAATCACATGGAACTTCCCCTACTCCCTGGGAATGGTCATAAACATTACCTTGTAAGTCAACATGACTTCACCTTACTATGATAAGTATAGTATTGTTGTACCTCAATGTTGTGCAACTGTACCTTATTAAATCCTGCAGCTGTACCTTATTTAAATATGCACCAGTGAGCCTTCTAAGTCCCTTATTAATAGGATGCGACTCACAAACATGTAACTCTTAAATTTCACCACATGTCTAATAAATATCTAAGGTATACATGTGTGTGTGTGTGTGTGTGTGTGTGTGTGTGTGTGTGTGTGTGTGTGTGTGTGTGTGTGTGTGTTCAATATCCCAACATAAAAGGATATACATAAAGACTGTTTCGCTGATGTCCTCTTTATTGTTTTCTGCTGCTCTTGAGTCGTTGGACATGGACTGCGCATGTGTGGATTGCACATTGTGGGTGCAGCCTTGACACATTCTACCTGCAAGTTTGGAAGGGCCTCCAACCCACTGCCCGGGCCTGGCAAGTCCGCGTGCTTGTGGTTTTTTGACACAACACGGAGTAAGTCCTCTTGAAGTAGAAATTAGGAGCAGGCCTAGGTGCGTTCCTCGAGAAGGTCCATCATTTCGCCTCACATTTCCCTTCATCAGTAGTCTGCCATATATGTGCCTTGATGAAATGGCTACCCGGGTGTATTGACCGAGTCAATGGCGAAGCATTTGGTTTTATTTGCAGTTGTACATCCACACAATTGTAATCCAGCCGATTTGCAAACTAGTCGATCGCAATCGATCTGGCTAGCCGCTGCATCTGCCAGACTTTGCAGATGTTTGCATGCGGTTATCTTACACCATACTGAGGGCCGTGCCCGGCCTTTACATCAATTTGTCTGAGGTCTGTGAGGGTAGCTGGCATCAGCGAAGCCCATTACATGACTCTTCAATCTTTGGAAGAACTTGCTCCACAGTTGCAACTAATTGGCCAACATTGCGACGTCGGTGGTTCTAATCCTTGTTGGTGCGTGCAATTCTTGGTGCAAGCTCGTGGGCCACCCATGTGTCTATGAAAGGCTTTGTGCATGGATTGAGTTGCATGTCCAGGGGTTGCAAGTATATATATTTATATATATATATATAGTTATCTCAAAACCGCGTGATGCAAATACGTTCTCGATTCTCACTAGCAAGGAAGAACTCCCTTCCTTTGTTGCGTATGGCTCTGTAGCGAGGAAATTCATGGATCACTTCATGATTCAGCTCTGATTTATAGGGTGCGCCATCCAGAATGTCTGTTTGCTGTAGCTATGAGATATGTGCATGCACTCACAAGTGTACACATGTGCTTTTCTGTGCGGGGCCTCCAGCATGGGCCTTGGGTGATCGTGTTGCGCAAGACACAAGATATCTAGATTCAAGCAAGGAATGCTGTTTCAGCCATGGCAGCTTCCTGCAACTTGTACCCCGACTCCTTCCCTAAATGTGCAATGGGGGCAACAAGCCTTTATCGCGACAACATTACCCAGGAGCAACCACGTGGTTGGGTGCCCCATGACAATTCCTTACATATTCTGTTTAGACATGCGTTCGTTTACATCCTGCTGTATGCAGATGACAGTGACTCCTTAGCCCACTGACAGTCCTTGGTAGAGATAATTCAAAACCAGAGAGTAAGAGTCGGGTCTGGCATTGACTTTTGATTAGACCGAGGTGATGCAAGTGGTTCAGCCCATCAAATGTATTGGTCGAATCTTCACGCTCAGTGGGTGAAGACTATGCACGCACACTGGACTTCAGAGACTTCGGGATTCAATGAAGATCAGCGAAGCTCTTTCGGATTTCAAGTACTTGAGGATTTCAATGACGTGCGGAAATGATGGGTATGGCCTGATGAAGCAATATTTAGGTCAACAAAATGAAGGAGTTTTGAGACACTGTTTCATCTGTAGAAACTTTGAACAAAGCTTGCCAGAATGTCAGCGAAAAAAGGGGCTCATGTACACCATGTACAACTCTTGAATATTCAATTCAAATACACATGTGCCAGTTGTATTTATGGCTGCAGCACGTTTCCCGCGATGCATCTGACCGGCAATGTTGGAAATCATAGTTAACGGCACATTCGCGCCCGCAGGTCTGGCATACTTGTACACACACACACACACACACACACACACACACACACACACACACACACACACACACACACACACACACACACAGACACAGACACAGACACACACACAACAACAACAACAACAACAACAACAACAACAACAACAAAAATAACAAAAGAGCACACACACACACAAGAGAGCTCTCTCCTTCGACCCCTATCTCCAACGCCTGACAATGTCTTGGGCACAGGGCTGAGTGTCACGTACCTACCATACTGACCTACGCATGAGCTGCCCCACAGGACAATGCAACCATTAAATTATAAATAGTCTTCCTGCATGGAGACTTGCGGCACTCAAGGAAATTGCCCAGCCCAGCCCAGCACTTCAACCCGATCGACTGTCGCTACCCACTGTAAAGGATAGGCTTCACTCTTTATATTAAATAGGAGTCAAAGGTCATGTCGGACAGCACGTGTCAAAGTGACTCCGCATTTTTGCAAAAACGCAAGTTCCAAAGGTTAACATCGAAATATCCAGTCTACTTCACTACATCACTAGCAGAGCATAACGACGACTTAGCTCACAAGTGCGGAAACCAGGGTTGAAAGCCATGTTCAGCAGATAATCAGTCGCGCTCTTTTGTGCAAGCATGGCCGATATCTTGAAGCCTGTGTGACCCTCCTGTGTCGAGACACTGATTTTGCCTGCAAGCAAATTTTATGTAACCTGTATAGCGTGTGCCTGTTCATCATTCTCTCTCTCTCTCTCTCTCTCTCTCTCTCTCTCTCTCTCTCTCTCTCTCTCTCTCTCTCTCTCTCTCTCTCTCTCTCTCTCTCTCTCTCTCTCTCTATATATATATATATATATATCTCTCTCTCTCTCTCTCTCTCTCTCTCTCTCTCTCTCTCTCCTCTCCATCTCTCTCTCACGCACGCATGCACGCGCGCGCGCGCGCGCACACACACCACACACACACCACACACACACACACACACACACACACAACACACACACACACACACACCACACACACACACACACACACACACACACACACACACATGGTCATGCGCTCACGCCCACGGCCCAGCTTTAGCGCATGCGAAAGAGCCTGTTAGGGGGAACGCCTGCTTCTTGAAGCAGCCAGGCGATGAGATGGATCAACGACCAAAAACCTAAGATCGCACTTTTGACCCAGTGCGGACGGGTCCCATGGGTGACCTTCCCCTCTTGCTCATAAAACAGAAAGCCACAGCAGCAGGACCAGGAAACGCCTGGGAAGATTGGACGGCGGTTTCCAATTTCGAGGCAAGTGATGTCATCAGCGCCAAAACTACTACGGGCCGTACGCTC
>KV908441.1:385000-395000 GCA_002005505.1 Botryococcus braunii
AGCTTGCTGAGCAAGGAGGTCAACCTTCTCGCCCAGCTGGAGGAAGGAAGCCGCCAAGGACTCCGACTCGCACTTGCCCAGGCTCTGCATACTTGCCCCAAACTCCAACAGGCTGGCAGCCAGCTCGGATTGGCGTTTAAGGAAGCGGGCTGCCTGCTTGTGTACTTCAACTAGCTGCGACTCCAGCTGGAAGATGTACTCTCGCGCCTGCACCACCACCCCCCCCAAATGCATTCGACTCAGGTGTGAGGACTTAGCGTCAAGAGCTTCCACATCTGCAGGCCCCTTGTTCTTGCGCATAAATCTCACTATTCACATAAATCTCATTACTCACATTAATCCCACTATTCACGACAGCTTTTTGATGATTGTTTCCACATGTGCGAGCGTTCCTTGGTTGACAAGTGGCTACACTGCCTGTGCTTAGTGCATGTGCCATGTGAGGGAGCGCACCTTGATGTAGTCGGGATCCTCCTCCTCGTCATCGGACTTGGAGTACACCAGATTGACCGCAGAGCGCTGCACGTTGCGGAAGAGCTGCAGCGTGTTGCCCAGCGTTTTTGCCCCCGAGGAGGTTTCGCTTTGGGCGCGCGCCATGCCCCCCGCCCACTCCTCCTCCGTCGCTTCTAGAAAGTTCTGCAAGTCCCGGCTTTCCCGGAGGAGAGGGTGCGCTGCCTGTCATTACCACCCCCCCCCACACCTCTTTGGCCCCCAGGCCCCACGAGTGTCCAAGACCGTGCCCACCACGGGCGCCGGGGGCCGTGCATGCATGCAAACCACCATGGCGACATCATGCTTAAAGCCATGTCACGGAACCTTATTTCCCTGCAATGCTTTGCGAGCGCAGTATCGTCAACATACACCTCTAACAAAAAGGTGACCGTGTGCATGCATGCGTGTTCGCGCGCGCGCGCGCGCGTGTGTGTGTGTCTGTGTGTGTGTGTGTGTGTGTGTGTGTGTGTGTGTGTGTGTGTGAGAGAGAGAGAGAGAGAGAGAGAGAGAGAGAGAGAGAGAGAGAGAGAGAGAGAGAGAGAGAGAGAGAGAGCGAGAGAGAGAGCGAGAGAGAGAGAGAGAGAGAGAGAGAGAGAGAGAGAGAGAGAGAGAGAGAGAGAGAGAGAGAGAGAGAGAGAGAGAGAGAGAGAGAGAGTGTGGGTTTAAACCAGCCAAACTAAAAAGCAAGGAAACCAAGCTACATGGCAGACATATGGCTTTTGAGGAGGGGCAGGCACCACTCTGTTGATGTACACTTGCAGGGCCCGCCTCCGCGTCTCCACGAAACTGGCAGAGTGTGTGATGTACTTCTCCATGGCGTTCTTCTCCGGCAGCGGCGGCAAAATCACACCTACAATATCCAACCGTACCGAGCCGCACTGTGTCACTCTCGGTGTAACCATAGGGGGCTTTTCCGGCACATCCTGGCTTACCCATCAAAGCTGTGGTCCCAAACAGAATGGCCACTGTTGGGGAACGCAACAAAACAAATACGGCGGGGGACGTCACGTTGGTCCCTGTTCCCTATCTGTGAAATTTCCACGGGAGGGCAGGGTAGGGCAGTAGGATCGGCAAGAAGATCCCCCCCCCCCAATGGGGTAGGGCGTGATAAAAGACGGAATAATGCGCAGTAGCCCAATAGACCACCCATCCCCACCCTTGGGAAGTAGGATACTGAGAAAGACTCCCTCGCAAGAGCACCCCCCCCCCCCTTCCCAATACAGACACCCCGCCCGCGCATGCCACGTGCTTAAAGGAAGACCGACCGAGAAATGCGAAACAAACAAAATTGATCCCTATTTAGTAAAATTTAGATAGCGCCCGTCCCTTCAACCAAAGCAGTTTGCCTTGTGGCTGAGGCAGCTGGGATTGATTTCAGTATCCCGTTTTGGTTCTCCCCCCCCCCCCGGGTTTTTTTCCCCTCGCCTTCCACAGCTTCAAAGGGCCAGGCCCAAAAGCTTTGCTCCCCAGCCCCCTGCACCCTTACCCCTCCCTTAACCTCCTGCTCCCTTACCCCTCCCTTAACCTCCTGCTCCACCTCCTTCCCCCTTTTTTGAGCAAGTTGTCCTTGGGTCTGTGTGCATATGTGTGTGTGTGTGTGTGTGTGTGTGTGTGTGTGTGTGTGTGTGTGTGTGTGTGTGTGTGTGTGTGTGTGTGTGTGTGTGTGTGCGTGTGCGCGCGCGTGTGTGTGCAAGGATGGGCCAAAGATGAGGGGTGAACGGCAGAGATGGAGGGAGAGAGGGCCCAGGAGAAGAAATAAGTGAGACAGGAAGAATCTCACGACCCCCTCCCTCTTCTATCTCTCTGTGTTTGTCTCTCTCCCTCTCCTTCCCCGCAGAGTATGTAGAAGCGAAGTGTCGTGTAAGACGCACCGCGGTTCTGCTCGGCCAAGCGGCTGTGCAACCAGGAGAAATCTCTGAAGCGGCGGAGCACGACTGGCTCCTTGTTGGTGTACTGCTCCAGGCTTGTCTTTGTCAGCACCCTGTAGCTGATGTGTGCCTGCAAGCATCACCTGGCTGCATGTCAGTGTCTGCATAATGGACCACCCCTTGGCCGAACGACAACGCCTTTGACCACACAATACCAAATCAGTGGCGATTATGATGTATTAGGCAGTTGATAAATGCAGGTGCCGCCAGCACCAAACAATGCTGGACAGTCTGCCTCTTTATGACTTGGCTCTCACGTACTTCATATGGAGCAGCAACCCGCTCCTTGAGTGCTAATAAATGACAACAGTGCAATCAGACGGCTGCATGTGATGAGATTAGCCCAAACATGTTCAACAGTCTGACTGCTCCCAATTGGCCTGCTTGAGAGGAGGCCGCGGTACTTGCACATGAACAGCGACTGCCATTGCTTTACGGTGGCTGTCACATGCTTGTACATCACTGGAAACCGTACCTTCATCCCTTCTCCAACCTTGTGGGGGTCTGCAATTGTCACTTGGAAGTCTGAACTCCCAGCGCCACTGTAGCTGCCTACAGGTGTGTAGTTCTGCACAAGCACCCTCCTCAGTCACTGCAAGGGGACAAGAGCGCTCAACCTGTACATCGATCAGTAAAAACCATCTTTCTGCACTGAGCTAAACCAATATCATCACCAACATCTGTTAAGCGCCCTTAACTTCACACCATGCCTTCTTTGGTCCTGAGACATCCCGTAATTGTAAGTGACTAGCAGAGCACCACCTGGAAACAGGTCCCCCAAGCCTCACCTGTTGTTGCAAAAACCCTTAGCGCATATATGGTTCTAAGTCCAACAGGCACATGATGCTCAAAATCCTATGGTTTGATTGTAATTTTCAACTTTAAAGCCCCCTATGGCCTTTGAGTGCAAGTTTCAGTGAGGCTTGCTTGGAAGTTCTTATCATCGTAGATAGTTTAAGGCCATGAGAAGTGCGGCTCACAGGTAATTGATTAGGCTGAGTGACAATAAATGCGTGTTTAACAAGATTCAGATCAAAAGCACATAATGTCATGTGTGTACATCTGCAAACTGGAGCAGATTCTGTAGCAGCATGCCGGCTGTAAGTGGTGATTAAAATGACTGAAACAAGCCAGGTGCAAAACAGGCTTTAGAAGAGAATAAGAACTTGTGGGCTGGAGTACACCGAGTCCTATCCAAAAGAGGTAGAAGGTTCCCTTGGCATAACGACAGTGACGCAATATCATCAGCTTGCAGATAACTACAAACCTAATGCATTGGTTCCTTGAACCCTGCCGGAGAACTCCTTCACATTTTTATCCAAACATGTTTTTAAAGTAAGGTCATCGAAATCGATCCAAAGTGCCTTGAAGTGCTCCATCTCTTAGAAATCTCCATAGGTTCTCACCGTAT
Organism: Botryococcus braunii; assembly: GCA_002005505.1. Taxonomy (NCBI): domain Eukaryota; kingdom Viridiplantae; phylum Chlorophyta; class Trebouxiophyceae; genus Botryococcus; species Botryococcus braunii. The sequence goes on from KV908441.1 coordinate 388,832, forward strand.
CATTCATTACGACGCTCTCATAGGGTGGAGGGGGCGCATTGTCTTCCTCTGGCCGGAGAAGGTTTGCAGAGAAGCCATTAACAAATCCATCAGGCGCCTGCAATGTTTGTCGGTAAGTCATTTAAACTTGAAAGTAGCAAAACATTAACGCTCATGGATTACAGAAACCAAGGATGAATGCGTCTCTGCTGCACAAAAGTTTAAACAGGAATTACTTCTTCGTGCGACATGTTGCCGTCTTCAAGAGCACGTCCTATTTAATCGACGCTCATAGGGGCGAAGAGATTCCCAGCACAAGCAGCTGATAAATGGACAAAGAAGCCATTATATCATAACAAGTTGCCTCAGGGTAAAATTCGTGTTGCACTCCATTTGATCAGCCTCCCTGTCGGGAGTCCGGATTCGAGACTCCTGCTGTGCAGTCCCTGGACTTCAGAACGGGACCCCCTCTCCGTTCTTTCGGTCACATTCTGGTAACGTTTCAGGCTCCTCCGTGACGTACCTCTAGGCAAGTTCACCCCATCCTGAATACTATTCATGTGGGTCCGCTCCCCCGCATGAAGGGCGTAGCTCTTTGAAATCTTTCTGTATAAATGGATGACTATTTACTTATATCGGCAACTCTTGAGAGATATATCCGGCTTTCCGGTAGGGCCTGTACGACGAAAGTTGAAGATAAATGTGCGGCTCTTGTTTGAGGTGCATAGGGGGGAAACGAATCCTGATCAACTGAGACATCTCAGAGCCAATGCACTGGCTGCGGTCCGTGTGTTGGCCTGGTTAAAGTCTTTTCCAAAGGTACAATTGTCGATGACCATATCTACAGTCTTTTTAGTCACTGAATCCTGCGTTAAGCAGATGATCTGGAACCACTTGCATGTAAATACTTTCTTCCTTTAAAATATGTTGCCGCCATACTGAAGGTGGTTGACCTGAGCCCATAGGGAAGGCGTCTTCTCTTCTAATCTGAAGTCAAAGAACCCAATCAGGGGCTTTCGGTTGGTAATGTATCAACCGTAGATTTAGTGGACCAACTATCATTATGGGGTGTTATGTTTGGGAGCATAAGGGCCCAGGAGTTTGTTGGAGCTGGTCAGTGGGAGCAGGCGTGATGTGGCTGGAGGTTCCTTGGGGATTTTTTTTTTGGGGGGGGGGGGGTTGTTAAATTTGTGCCTGACTTGGAGTCTGATTTGGACAGGAAGATTTCAATGTTATTTTTAAGAACTATGTGGTAAGCCAACGCACCACAAAGCCGACCGCGGCCAAGCCATCATGACAACCCCAGCACAGTTGATTGGGCCATGTTTAGAGAAACTCTGCGATGCAGCAGCAGGGAGAAAGTACACGAAGCTTCGGCACGAAGCCAAGGTGTGCTGTTTCTCCATGACATTTTCTGCCTCATGCTTGTTGGACTGCGTGCAGGACTTGGGGCCAGATTCAGTGGAGCTCAAGCAGTACTTATCATGGCTTTCCTGGAACAGTTCAGCTGAAAGAAACTTCTGCTTTCTCATTGCTAAGTTCGTGAATACTGAAAGTGTGCTGGTTACAGTCCATCTAATGTCATGAATGCATCTGACCTGCTGTGTAGAGGTTGAAGAACCTACATGGAGTTGTAAGTGCTCAAATATGCCTCCCAGTCAAGCTCGCTGTCTGTCTCTTTCCCCCGCTTCTGCCTCCCCCCTCCCTGCCCGGCCCCGCGCATGTGTGTGTGTGTGTGTGTGTGTGTGTGTGTGTGTGTGTGTGTGTGTGTGTGTGTGTGTGTGCGCGCATGTGTGTTCGTGTGTGTTTGTGTGTGTGTGTGTGTGTGGGGGGGGGGGGCCTCCCTCCTTCCCTGCCAATTTCTCAATGGGGGGGGGGGGAGTGTGGAGGACTCTCTTCCCCGCTACAACTATTCACCCATGCATTTTGGTGTAAGAAAGAGAACTGTGGAGAGGCTGGCCTCAACAAGCTGCCTAACAAAAGGCATCCTGGGCTTATCATGGGATGATGTAGCAACTTCCAAGTCAGGCATTCATTCAGGTGCATATTGGGGACTGCATGCCCTGGCTGGCTGGTGCTGGGGAGGAAAGCAAAAGTTTTGGGATTGGTCCATCTGCTGTAATGGTTAATGGCAGTGTCCACAGTTCTGATCTTGATATGTGAAGCAGCATCCCCAGGAACTACAGCTCCCTGGGTTTAGCAGATTGCTGGACAAGCAAAATTTATGACTCTCGAATTGAATTCTAGTGTCGATTGGGAAAGAGCTTGGGACAAACTAGCCGATGTGCAGGGGAGGTACGTGAAGCTCTGGGCAAGTCCATGCAGGTTTGTGGTCTAAAAAAGGCCCAATTTGTTTTGCGAATAGCATGTGCAATGGTATGGGAATCCAATATGCGATGGTATGGGAATCCAGGGCCCTCGCAATTTATTGGAGATGGAGTGCAGGATGTACAAGATAGTTTGCTTTTGGATCATGAGGTCCATGCAGGTAGTATGTCATTCAGGCTCTGAAGCCAGTCTTGGGGGATGGTACTTGCAGTCCATGCTGATGAAGCTGGATGAGGCGACCCGCCCAGCAACGGCCCCGCCGGGGGCACCAGGAGCTGGGGGGAGCCTGCCCTTGCGGAGCGGGCTCCCGCTGTCCCAAACAAGCACCCCCCCGCCTGAGCCTGCAAGCTTTTCCCATACCCATCAGCCTGCAGAGGGCGAAGCCGACCCGGCCACATCGGCACTGGAGAGCGCGGTACAGAGTGCAGTACTCCTCACTGACAACCTCCAGGGGACAGCGGGGCTACCGGGGCCGCAGGAGGGCGATGGATCGGCGCGGTCGACAGCCGATTATGGCGAATCTGTCGTAGAAGCTGCCCCGCGGCTTACGGCGGACTTTGCCGACGATGGAGAAGGGCTGGGCCCCGGGGGGACTGTGGAGGTGCCAGTCTTTTCGGTGTCTGGGGTAACCCTGGAAGTTCGGCCGGGTACCGGTGCCAGCGTGCTGGAGGGCATGCCTCCTGAGGCTGGGGCTCGTACCGCTGAGCAGGGGGAAGCCTGGAAGGGATCCTTGCGACTTGAAACTGCTCAAGGCATGGGCCTCTGCTTCTCGATGACCCCCTGTCCATCTGGTGGTGTTCCGTGTACAGCGTTGCAATGGCTCCTCCGCAAGGAAGTCAGAGGTTCTAGGAAGAAAACTCTGACTAAAAGTCCCTCCACTGCCATGTCTGCATTCGCGAGTGTAGACGTTGCAATGGAGGAGAAAGGCAAATGCATACGTTGCAATGGATGGAAAAGGCAAAGGCAGATGCTCAAAGTTGTGGGAATGGCTTCATTGGAAGCAGTGTTCGAGTGTGTCCCCTTGGAATTGTTGCTCTGGCCCTGGACCTGCTTGCATGTACAGGTGGGAATGGGCTGGGCTTGGGGCAAGGAGCTTGATGGCACCTCAATACAAGCTTCTTGGCCTGTCTGCATGGGGGTTGTGAAAACGGTTGTGTTGGCCTTCATGCGTATTCAAGAACATCGTATCAAGCGAAAAACCAGAGTGCAGTACATTTGTGCTGTGCTTCTTGCCTACACGCAAGCCCTTCCGGGGGGAAGGGGGGGGGGAGGGGGAAGGTGTAAGAGTGCCCGATCAAAAGATAGGAGGTGGGGCAATGGTAGTCTAAGTTTTTTTCCCCCCCCCTTTTTTTTTTGGGGGGGGGGGGGGGGGGCGGAGAAGTTTCGTTGTTTTAACGACGGCTGGCGTTGACTTGCGCGGAGAAGCAAGCTGTGAGGCCGTTGTTTGGGGCTGGGTTGGTTAACTGGGCGTGTTGACAGTAAGCTTTCCTATTTTATGCCATGGTGGCGAGGTCTGCTATTTTCAGGTTGTCTCCCAAAGTCGTGTAGTTCAAGAGAGACATATGTGGGTGCACATTGCAGGGCTCTGCCTAATCTTCTGACTGGGATTTGGTTCCTACTTTTGACTCGTAAAAATAACACAGGCTTGCCCAGTGATGCTTAATGCTGCCAAGGTCATTCAGAAACCATCGTATGATAGAATATTGGAAAAAGGGAAAATTAGGAAAAAGGGAAAATTAGGAAAAAGGGAAAAAGGGAAAAGGGGTTGTCCTGTCCAACCACATGGTAGCCTGGACAGTACAAATGAACCAGATGGTAGCTCGGAAAGCACCAGTGGAAGAGGATGTGAAGGTCCAGTGGTTTATGCCTTTGTTGGACGCAGAACTTTTGGACATTCTGCGGATGGCGATAGATACGCGCAAGGTGCCCATGGTGGACATTGCGCTGGACCTGCTGCAGAAACTGATGGCGTACCAGTACCTGGCGGGGCGCGTCTCCAGCATCAGCCACAAACGGGACCCCAGCGCCAAAACTCTCGGAAAGGCGGGCGCCGCTGTTGATGATGACGATGATGATGTGTCCGCCTCTGACGACATGCCTCCTCAGGTTTGCACATCTTTGGCTCTCCATGAGCTCACATGATACATTCCACATGAGGGCTCCCACATATTTCCAAGCCAGGCTGTTTGCGTTGCGCGTACGAGCGCGAGGGCACGCCCCACAAGTATACAACCCCCCCCCCAACATACACACATGCGCAGGCGCGCGCGTGCGCGCGGGCGCGTGCGCACACACACACACACACACACACACACACACACACACACACACACACACGTGCGCGAGCGGGCGCGCGCGCGCCCGTACTGTTAGACAACTCCAAAGTGTTGCATCTTGTAATCAGAGAACGGCTGTCATTCTATGGGACGAAAGCACTGGCTTGTTGAGATTCGACTTCACATGTTGCAGAGGGTCTGAAATGGTGTCTTTTTGAGAGCATGCGGGGTGCAAAAGAGAGAGGCAGGGGGTTGGTGCTTTTCTCACACTCACTCACACACACACACACACACACACACACACACACACACACACACACACACACACACACACACACACTCTCTCTCTCTCTCTCTCTCTCTCTCTCTCTCTCTCTCTCTCTCTCTCTCTCTCTCTCTCTCTCACACACACACACACACAGACATCCCCCCTCTGTGTGTGTGTGTGTGTGTGTGTGTGTGTGTGTGTGTGTGTGTGTGTGTGTGTGTGTGTGTGTGTGCGTGTGTGTGTTGGGGGGGGGGGGGAGGAGGGATGGACAGGGAGCTCAAGCAAAAGGTCGTAACCCCAAGGTGTCAGAGTCTGATTTGTAATGTGTGGTTCAACCAGGCACAAGCAGTGGAGCTGCTGTGCCGATGCGATGATATTCCTGATGAGGCCATCGAGCTCAGGGTTTTAAAGGGTTTGCTCACGGCCGTCACGTCCTCGACCATAAATCTGCATGGCCAGGCGCTCCTGCTGGCGATTCGAACCAGTTACAACATTTACCTCATGTCTCGATCTGAGGTGTGCCAAAAACGCCTGCTTTGCAAATGGAGGGGCGGGCAAATCATTTCTGTCTCCTTATCCAACCTCCATAGGCCTTGCTTGCATGCTCAACACCTCAACATGTCGCTCTTTTTCCTGTCACCCACCCAGCTACCAGGATGTCCATGCCTACTCGGGCTTAAGGTTTATTGAGGGTTAGGGTTATTTGGGGTTTAGGGTTGTTTGGGTTTTGGGTTTTAGGGTGTTTTAATTGTTCAATCCTTCTGAAGCGAAGGGGGATGTGCAACCCTGCAGGTGAACCAGACAACGGCAAAGGCAAGCCTGACGCAGATGTTGAACGTGGTCTTTCAGAGGATGGAACTGGGTACTGAGACAGCGCATGTGCCACCCATCATGGTGTCGGATGTGCTGGGCCTCCCTTCCACCGACTCCTCCTCTATGTCAGCCTTCGTGCAGTCCTTCCTGCTTGACGTGCGTTCCCTCGCCTCCTCTTGTGCTTCCTGTCGCACATTTTTGGTTCAGTGAAGTTGTTGCAGAGGCTTTGACACGCTCTGTTCTCCCATGTCCGCCCTTCCCCCACTGTCTTTCCTAAGAGTGTTGACTTATGCTAGCTTGCTTGCTGCTTGTTTGTAAATGGTCCCGGTGAGTGGACGGTGTGTCTTAACGGCGCATACACATGCATGTGTGCGTGCGTGCGCGCGCGCGCGCGCGCGCGCGCGTGTGTGTGTGTGTGTGTGTGTGTGTGTGTGTGTGTGTGTGTGTGTGTGTGTGTGTGTGTGTGGGTGTGTGTGTGTGTGTGTGTGTGTGTGTGTGTGTGTGT
>KV908441.1:402500-410000 GCA_002005505.1 Botryococcus braunii
CTTCGTATGTGTTGTGTGGGTTGGGGGGGGGGGGGGGAGTGGGGGCGGGCGAGTGAGATGGAAGAGAGGGAGGAGGGAGGAGACATTGATAGGGAGGGGGAAGGGAGAGGGGGAGAGAAGGCCAACACGCACATACATACATGCACGCACGTGCCCTCCCCCCCCCCCCCCCCCCGTCTCTCCGGGTGCGGGTGTGGGGGGTGTGTGTGTTTGGGGGGGGGGGGGGGGAGAGGGGGAAGGGAGACACGGAGGGGGGAGGAGGTAGGTTTGAGGAGAGGGGACGGGGGGATTGAGCAGGCGCAGACACAGAAGCATTTGCTGATGGGTTGTCAGGGCATATGAGCAGTAGGATCTCGCGCAATGGCAAAAGAAACATGACATCTGTATACATGCTGCTAGCTTAGCTCTACACTTCTGATTGTTTAGTTGAAAAGAGTAGGGGAGGGCCCGTTGCACAAGGTGGGTTTTTTTGTACACAGCTGTGAAGACATTTTGAAACTCTACTGGCAATTATGATTTGGGGGGGGGGGGGGGGGCGAGCACAGGGAGAAGGCCAAGGGGGCAACCTTCTTTGAGGCGACGGAAGGGGAGACCGTCCGCCCCATGCTTGATGTGGCCTGGGCTCCATTGCTGGGAGCCTTCAGCGTCCTCTTTGAGGAGTTCAGTGATGGTGTGCCCCGCCTTCCTAAACACTCAAACCTCCCTGTTGCCAAACCTCGATTTTGGCCACGTGCTTTCAAGGGACCTTTGGGCTTGGAGATTCAAGTTCAAAACGCCCGCTCCTGAGGAAATCAATGACGGTGACGTTGTTGATGATGGGGTGTATGTGTGTGTGTGTGTGTGTGTGTGTGTGTGTGTGTGTGTGTGTGTGTGTGTGTGTGTGTGTGTGTGTGTGTGTGTGTGTGATTTGGGTTGCAAAAAGGGGGGGGGGCCTGGGGTTGCAGGTGTGGTGGTGAATCAGTGCCTGGCAGGATTTGTGGCGGCAGTGAGGATCACATCCTTGCTGGGTATGGACATGTTGCGGAATACCTTTGTCACAAGCGTGGCCCGCTTCACTATGCTGCATGCCCCAGCCTCCATGACTGTCAAGAACGCGCGGGCCTTCCGAGCAATGCTTGTCATTGCAGATGAAAATGGCAACTATCTCGGGGTGAGCCCCCAGTTTCCCTGTTAGCTCTCGTCCGAATTATGGTTTGGGGTTTAGGGCAAATCTTGTTAACCCTAAACCCGAGATCCTTTCTCAGGGTAAACAGCCACTTGTCCTGCGGTCACCTTTAGAAATACAGTACGAGTCTGGGCGGGTGTGCGCAATGCCACCTGTGTTGTGGCGGCGGCAGCTGCTGCACGATCTTCTGAGTGAGGGACAGAAAAGAGTCCAAAAGGGGGAGCCCATGTGTTCGGTGCTTCCGCCCGTTTTATTTTCTATGTTATTGCTAGGGGCCAGGGATGGGGGAGAGGGAGTACCTTTACCCCCCCTTCCTCCCCCCCCCCCAACAAGCCCGTCTCCCCTCTCTCTCGCTCTCTCTCCCTCACTGTATGTACTGTATGCACGCGCGCGCGTGTGTGTGTGTGTGTGTGTGTGTGTGTGTGTGTGTGTGTGTGTGTGTGTGTGTGTGTGTACGCGCGCGCGGTTACGGGCACGTGTTCCTCCTCTCTTGATGGTTCAGTGTCAGCACGGACTCATCCAAGTTTGTGTACTCATGTGCACGTGGTCAAAAGCAAGGCGCCTTTACACGGCCACCTGTCTATGGCCCTGCTGCACCTCATCTGGTGGGTCGAGGGCGTGGTCTAGCTTATCCCGCCGGCACGGGTGTACGCAGGAAGTATGGCAGGAGGTCTTACGCTGCGTGTCCCGATGGGAGCTGCTCCAGCAAATGGCATCAGGGGGGCCCACAGACGCCGTCTTGTTTTCAAGCGCGCCCGACACGTCCACAAGTGTCAAGAAGAAGGGGCTGTTCTCCCGTGTCACGCCTGTCACGCCTCGCCATCATGACGGTACGATTCTGAAGCAAAAGGAATCAGCACTGGAAGGGAGGCTACTCGGGCCTGGGTCGGTCAATTTTCACACTGAGCACTTCTGTCATGCACGTGCCTTGCTTGTCACACGGGCGACACACACAAGACTCACGTGTGTCCATGTGACAACACACACACACACACACACACACACACACACACACACACACACACACACACACACACACACACACACACACACACACACAAAAAAGCAGCAACAGTCACCAGTTGAAGGGAGGCTGCTCAGGGTAGGGTTTGTCAGCTTTCACACGGAACACGCCTGTCATGCACGTGCCTCCTCGCTTGTCACATGGACACACACAAGACTTATGTCTGTGGCCGTGTGACAAACGCACGCATGAGTCTTGTGTGTCCATGCGACACGCAAGACTCGCGTGTCGGCACCATCTGTCACTGGGCAGCTCAAGTTGCAGTGCTGTGCTGTGCTGAGTCTTTGAAAATAAGCTTCTTAGTCGGAATTTCCCAGCTCAGATGTTGAACACCTCGAAGTGCATCATGATGAGACTGAGACATCATAAGGTGAGGCAGGTAGAGCAAGAAATGGCAGTTGTGTGAAATGCTCGGAAGTTATTGATGACGGGGGAGGGTGGGGGGGGGGGGACGCGATAATGGTCCTTAGAAAGGCAGTGGAATGATGGGGAGATGTGGAGGGGTGTTTGAGGGGACAACGAATGTGTTCATTGGAAGTTGTTAATGACAAAGTTGGAGGGCGTTTTGGAACAGCGAATGGCAAGGTGTCGGAGAGCTTTACAAACATCAACGACGCTCCCCTCAACCTTCCGAATCGGTCGGGCAAGAGCGGCGAAGTCGTCTTCCAGGGGCCCCCAGAGGCGGTTATGCGCGAGATCGATCCCCAAGAGATCAACCGCATGTTTGTGCGCAGGTATTCCCAAGTTTGCTGATGGAGGTATCGTCGGTCAAAAAAGGGGACCGCCCTCTCTCTCCGCGCTCTCGTGCCACTGCGTCTTAGCAACTGCACTTTCCTTGTCTTGGCTGTGTTCAAACTCTTTGTAGAGTAGGAAGTAAGCGGTGCTGAGTTTGCTTCCATTTCCTGCTCCTGTATCCTCACAGCAGGAGAAGATTTATTTGCATCTTTCACAAGCAGGTTTTGGCGCTCAAGCAGGTAAGGGTCTGTGGGGCCCAGGCGCTAGGCCATATTGACCTTCAATCTGGATTCATATGACTGGGTTATTGTTGTACATGCACCTCTCTGCCATTAGTGATGCTTTAGGCCATGCGAGTCCAACAATGTAGGTCTTCCGGCAGCGTTGTATCATCTTCCAGTCCTCCCAGTGTCGGCAGGAGTTTCCGGCGAACGTTTGAGAGGGAATGTGGCTGGGGGATGGAACAGTGACCGGCTGGACAGCTCGGCCATTGTCGATTTCGTGAGGGCTCTCAGTGCGGTGGCCAGCGAAGAGTTACGGCCCGTTAATGTCCCCAGAGTGTACTCCCTCACTAAGATAGTGGAGATCTCCCACTTCAACATGACCCGCATCAGGTGACCTGTTCCCCCATCACATATTTCCACCCACCTGCATCCTGGTGTTCCCAAGTGCAACCCCTTTCTACGCCCCCTGCACTTGCTGTTTGTGTAGTCAGTGAGTCTGCATCTGTGCCTGGCTTAATAACTCACTTGGGAGTGAGTCGCTGTGACTGTTGATGGAGCTCACTTGTAACACCTGCCGTCGTGGGCTTGGCCCTGCGCCCGCGCCGCGCGTGTGTGTGTATGCGCGTGCATGTGTGTGTGTGTGTGTGTGTGTGTGTTTTGTGTGTGTGTGTGTGTGTGTGAGTGTGTGTGTGTGTGTGTGTGTGTGTGTGTGTGTGTGTGTGTGTGTGTGTGTGTGTGTGTGTGTGTGTGTGTGTGTGTGTTCGTGTTCCAGTGAGGGCCTGAGCTGGCAAGTCACCATGACTTCACTGGGGTCCCTGGCTCGGGCAGGTTGGTATGGAGCCGCATCTGGGCGGTGCTCTCGGACTTCTTTGTGGAAGTGGGCTGCCACAAGAACCTGCAGGTGGCCATGTATGCTGTGGACAGCCTGCGCCAGCTGGCCATGAAATTTCTTGAGCGTGATGAGCTGGCCAATTACAGCTTCCAGAATGACTTCCTGAAGCCCTTCGTCATTCTTATGCGCCAGAGCCGTGCTCTCGAAATTCGCGAGCTCATCATACGGTGTGCCTCTGAGCTCCTCTGTGTGTGTGTGTGTGTGTGTGTGTGTGTGTGTGTGTGTGTGTGTGTGGCGTGCGTGCGTGCGTGTGTGTGTGTGCGTGTGCGCGCGCGCAAAGCGTGTGTGTGTGTGTGTGTGTGTGTGTGTGTGTGTGTGTGTGTGTGTGTGTGTGTGTGTGTGTGTGTGTGTCACGCACAGGGATGCGTTGATAATGATGGCTTGTAAGTATGTTGCTTGGGTGTATGGTATGGGAATGGCAAATGTTGCGTGTCGCGTTGGACTTGCCGACACAATACACAACAATTGCACGAGGCAATTCTTGATTCTTACCGGGGATCAAGTTGGGACACAGGTGTGTGTCTCAGATGGTGCTGGCCCGGGTGGCGAATGTGAAGTCGGGTTGGAAATCAATGTTCATGGTTTTCACAACAGCAGCTAATGACGAGCAGCCAACGATTGTGCGGCTAGCTTTCGAGACGATTGAGAAGATTGTCCGCGACCACTTCGATTACATTACGGAGACGGAAATAACAACATTCACTGACTGTGTGAATTGCCTCATTGCCTTCACAAACAACCCTCATTCACTTGACGTGAGCTTAAATGCCATCGCATTCCTTCGGTATTGTGCCATGAAGCTGGCAGAAGGTGCCATAGGTGCGTTCCTACCATTCCAATGTCAATATTCCTTCCGTGTACCTGCATGTGTGTGTGAGTGTGTGTGTGTGTGTGTGTGTGTGTGTGTGTGAGTGTGTGTGTGTGTGTGTGTGTGTGTGTGTGTGTGTGTGTGTGTGTGTGTGTGTGTGTGTGTGTGTGTGTGTGTGTGTGTGTGTGTGTGTGTGTGTGCGTGTGTTGGTGGGTGCACATTCGGGGCGGGGGAGGTTTAGTGCATTTGCCTAAATTACCCGGCGCCCAATCAACTCAAAAGAAGATCCGAAGTTCAAGAATTGACATTGTGAGGAAACTGCTGGCCCTATGGTGACTTGACGAAGGCCTTCATGAAGCATTTTAAGGGGCGCAAGGTCCTGGACATTGCAGAATAAGATGGTTGAAACAAGTTTGATCAGTCACATATGTATAAAATCTATAAGATGCAGAAACCAAATGAGTTATCACAGCATCCTGCCTTATGTTCCATTCCGACATCGTGTCGAGGCTGACACCAGCCTTGTACATGTTGAGAAACAGGCTCCAGCAGATTCAATACCCGAGAACTAGACCCAACCAGCGAACAAGAGGAGGTGCATGGTACAATTCACATGCAAGCGATACATTGTCACCCCCTCAACCCCCAACCGCAGAGGCAGTAAGACAGAGAAAGAAACCTTGAAGGAAGAGGCGTGTGCGCGCGCGCACACACACACACACACCGAACCCCATACACACACCCTTCCACACCCCCAAACTCACACCCAACCCTACCTATACAACCCAAGAACGCATGCACAACCACATCCCCACAAATGCATGGGCATGGCCTGCAAGCCTGGTTTGTACATTTGCAGCTGAGGGGATTGTGTTCAATGGGAGAATTATGTGGGGGCCCAGGGGATGTGGAAGAGCTGCCGGAGGGGACAGATGGGCACATTGAGCAGAATGTATTCCGAATACGGCCAAGTGCGTATGAGCCAGACATGGACACCAGCGTGAGCAGGCGCACCACATATGATACTCAGCCCGAAGTGTCCACCGCTGACCGTGAAAATGGTCACAGCATTTCTGACTCCACGAAGGTGATGCCTAATAATCACTTTCCACCCCACCCCCCCCCCCCCGGGGCCGCCTACCCCTGGCGGGGGCGCCTCCCCCTTCTTAAGTAAGTGGGTATGCACATGGCTTTGGTAGATCTATTATTTTGTGTCTGCTCCAGTCTCGGGCCTTGTGGCTGAGTGTGTACATTGGTGAAAGATGTGTGTTTATGACCGTGCTTCTTAACACGTGCTGAAATATGGGGTGGGGTGGGGGGGGGAGGGAGGGAGGGGAGGCTGGAGTCAAGTCAGCGTCTTAAGGGGCAGAAACAAAAGCAAAGATTCTTACCGAGTTGCTATATCATCCTGCTATGTCACGTCCACTACACACTACTCCATGCTCCATTGTTGCGAATATTACATTGGTAACGATGCAAGGGTATGCGCCGCAGTTTATTTTTTTGCGTCATAGTATCCTTGATAGCAGGAAAACGAACCGAAATCTGTCGACCCTATACAGTTGGGTCTTCAGAAATGAGCGGTTATGTTGCTTTTTGCAGATTTCCACCCATCCTAAGGCTGGATTAGGTTTAGAGGTACTGCCGTGATGCCACTAGTCTTTATTGGGATTGAAAGTATGAGTTGGGGGTGAGGCAGGCTGCAGTGGAAGTCCCAAAGAGCAAGGGGCTTCAGTTCAGCGACAAGGACGAGCACATGTATTTCTGGTTCCCCCTGTTGGCAGGTTTGAGCGAGTTGACTTTTGATCCGCGGCCCGAGATCCGGTATTCCGCTCTGGAGGTGAGCCCTCCCTACCTATCTGTTAGTGTAAGAGGACATTGCCAAGGAGCACTGTCAAGGAGGCGCAGAAAGAACGGGAATGGGAAAGCACATTTGCATAGCGCGGGAATTGATAGACGGCACGCAGAACACTCTCATGAGTGCTGCGTGTTGGTACTGCCAATACCTTCACATAGCTCCCCCTCCCTCCACACACACACACACACACACACACACACACACACACACACACACACACACACACACACACACACACACACACACACACACGAACGCACGCACGCACGCGCGCGCGCGGGGGTGCGGGAGGGTGCAAGAAAGTTGGTGGGTAGAGGAGAGAGGGGGAGGGGCCAGTCAATGGGGAGCCGGCGCAGCAAGTGCGAGGACAATGCTGCATGCTCGACTTCAAGCTGCTTTGATTGTAATGCTAGTAAAAGTCATGTTTCCCAAGATTCAACATCGCTACTACTTCAGCATGGTTTTTGTCCTGAACATCACTCTTCAATCTGGATCAATGTTGAAACAAATTCTTTCTTTGTATTCAGGTGCTATTTGACACACTTAACTTCCACGGGGCGTCCTTCACGACGGCCTTCTGGACGCGAATATTTGACAGTGTTCTGTTGCCAATTTTCGACCACGTGCGCGCTGAAGTGACGGACACAACGACGTTCACAGATGAAAAGAGGAGAGAGGAAGTTGATGCCTGGCTATATGAGACTTGTACCCAGTGCCTGCAGCATATCATTGACGTTGTGGCGACGTTCTACCCAACCGTCCAGCCGCTACTTCCTCGCATCATCGACCTCCTG
>KV908441.1:424280-429280 GCA_002005505.1 Botryococcus braunii
ATCTACTTAGGATTCCCCCAGTTGAATCCATTCTGTCACTAACCATCGAAGTGCGAGTATCTGTTGGCCAAGAGCCCTGCTGAGCATAGAGTTTCATGTGAAATTTAAGCTGATGTGGAGAATTGTCAGAACTTCTTAGGATTCAGAGTAATGAAACTCCAGCACAACAGCTTCGATCATCAAACTTTTATGGGACGCTCCTTGCGTCGAGCAACCGGTGTTTCGGGGACGCCGATCGCTGCTTCCAGACGAATCGGACGGTCAATGACCGTTGGTCATCGGTCAATTCAAATGAATCAATTGATTGACCCGTACCAACATTGCTGCATAGTCTTCAAATAAATGTTTAGGAGGCAGCTTGCTAGCGATCGCGGGCCCACTTAGGGGGGCGTGTTTATGCGTGCGAGCGCGCATGCAAGCGCGCGTGCGAGCGCGCATGCAAGCGCGCGTGCGAGCGCGCATGCAAGCGCGCGTGCAAGCTTGCCTGTGTAGGGGCGTGCGTTGAGCTTGCATGCGCGCGCGCGCGCACGTGTGTGTGTGTGTGCACGCGTGTGCGTGCCTGCATGTTTGTGTGTGTAAACATACGTATTTGTGTGTGTCCGTGCGTGCGTGCGTGCGGGCGTGCGTGCGTGTGTGTGTGTGTGTGTGTGTGTGTGTGTGTGTGTGTGTGTGTGTGTGTGTGTGTGTGTGTGTGTGTGTGTGTGTGTGTGTGTGTGTGTGTGTGTGTCCACATGGGGCCTTGTGCTCACGGTCTCTCTATGCCTGGGCCATCTTAATATTCCCCCACATCACCAGTGGCGGGAGCTTCAGAGTTCTGTGTGAGCTCATGCTTTCAAGCATGGATGATAGGAGTTCTGTCATAGAGCCGCAGAGCGTGCTCATCTCTACAACAAGCATGAGCTCCTTCCAGTAGCTATCGTGCCGTACCTTCCGTTGAAAGTATTCCGGAATCTCCTTTGGGGTATGGCGGATCCTCGAGGAATCTCCTCTAGGGCCATAGAGCTCTATGGTATGGCGGATCCTCTAGGGCATGACGCACCAAACCCTGGCCAGGGCCTGAGGCACCAAACTCCCAGACGACATCCGTCAGATCCTTATTACTGATCATCCACTTTGACCCCTCCAAAACCGCCTTTTCGGTGGTAACCTGGAGCACTTGCTTTGAAAATGTAAATACGGTGTGACCGTGTCATATCACCCCCCGCCCCCAAGCCATGGACTGATCCCCAAGCAAGAATGAACAGGGGTAAGGGCACGGATCACCCCCAATGCCCATGCAATCCATTAGCCCTTGTCCAGCCCGGGCCCTTTGTCCAAGTGTTTAGAACCCCAGCGTGCAGACTTGAGGAAGGATGGAAGGAAGAAATACTACATCCCGGACCAGCCACTCGGGCTGAAGGGGACGGCAATACATCGAATTGCCAATGTCTGGCCAACCAATTGGTCGCACAGGATCTGGGAGAATTACATACCAGGTGCTTTAGTCACAAATTTGGCAACCCCTAGAAGGCCTTCTTGCCATATATGCGATTAATATAAAGAGTGAAGCCTATCCTAACCGCACACCTTGCGTTTGTACAGGTTAACAAATAATTAATTGTTGAAATAGATGCATAAATTGCTGCCATACATGTCGTACAGCCGGGCAAGTGAACAACAGCTTATGATCATCACCAACGAGCTCCAGAGGATCTAAGGAACACATCGTGCAAATCCTATGCATCCCCCCTTTTCCCACCTTCTCTCCCTTTCCCCCGAGAGGGAGAGCTCTCCCTTTGCCCCTCCCCATTTCTCTCTCTTTCACACACTCTCTCTCTCCTCTCCCCCCCCCCTTCTCTCTCTCTCTCTCTCTCTCTCTCTCTCTCTCTCTCTCTCTCTCTCTCTCTCTCTCTCTCTCTCTCTCTCTCTCTCTCTCTCTCTCTCTCTCTCTCTCTCTCCCTCTCTCTCTCTCTCTCCCCGCCCCCATTTTCTCCCTTTCTCTCCCTCCCCCTCGAGTTTTCAGTACCCCCATTTTGTTTCTGGCCCGTAGAACCAGCGTAGCCACATTCAAGATCTATGGTGTGCGGTTAGGATAGGCTTCATTCCTTATTCTAAATCCTCTGGTCTCGAGGAATACCCTGCACAGGCAGGCAGCATGCCTACCTCTATATAGAGACCTTCCGACATATCAATCGGAAGGTCATGACACCCTAGTCCAAGTCGTCTAAAAGTCCGCAATGTACTATCTGGAAGGTGGACGCACTCTTTCGACGAGGCACATGGGGCGGAGGAGGAAATCACCTTTGGTATATGCAGAATAAGCTTAAGCCTTAAGGCTCTAGGGTATGCACATGAACGAGTGGGAATATTTTTTTAGTGTCTAGGGCATCCCCCCGCTCGCTTAAGGCAAACCGGGTGTTGTGGCTACATCTCCATGGATAAGAGATGGCCACGTCACCATCGTCCAAGGTCCAGACTCGCCTGTAACGCGTCGATGACAAATAAACAACATTACAGCAATATTGTATGCGCATCATAGACCACCATGGGTACGAGGATGAGCTCGAAATGTTACAAGCCATAATAGTCACTCCCGAGGCGCTTGAGCAAGTGCAGGGCATCAATGGCGTCCAACATTACACCAAGCATTTCCTGGATGGCGCGTCCAGGAGCTCTCTCTCTCTCTCTCTCTCTCTCTCTCTCTCTCTCTCTCTCTCTCTCTCTCTCTCTCTCTCTCTCTCTCTCTCTCTCTCTCTCTCTCTCCCCTCCCTCTCTCACTCTCTCTCTCTCTCTCTCTCTCTCTCTCTCTCTCTCTCTCTCTCTCTCTCTCTCTCTCTCTCTCTCTCTCTCTCTCTCTCTCTCTCTCCACTTACATGCATGTACATGTAAGCACGCAGGTTCCTGGCTGGTTATGTGAAAGTATATCATAAACAGTTCCATTAAATTTCTGCCCCAGTAGGGTAGTGCTATCAACCCAATCTTAGATCAAACAAACTTGGGTGTCTTGAAATGATGTGAGACATGTCACATGCCTGTAGGTGTGACATGTCTCTCATGCCTCTTGTGCGTCGGTCGGTGACTGTACGGCAGGCATGTGCGACGAAGTGCCCGGCCCGGGCGACTGACCCGTTCAAATGATGTCCAACAGCCGGGTCACCAATAATGTCAATCTCATACGCACTGTTGCCAGTGTAACGTCTAGATGTTCGTGTCTTGATGCAGTTAAGCATCGGATTCCAGGCGTTAGGGGTTTTGGGGGCGCTTGTTGTGCCGATCTTTCACTTTCAATCGCCAGACGGCCGACGAGGTTATGAGAGTCAAAACAGTGCAAGTTGTTTGGCATTGCAAAGAACCAGTATTTTCAATTGATTTTCATCCCTCTGGGCTACTTGCGACGGGAGGAGGAGACAAAGAAGTGAAGGTGAGTTTGCGACTCAATACGTTGTTCTTTGTGTTCTTCGAACGCGTTGAACCTCCCGGTGCACACATGTTGCTGACATTGGTTTTGGGATCACGGCATGACGATGGAATGATGACGGCAGATCTGGCAGGTACTTCATTGCAAAAATTTCGCATATGTTGATGACTTGAAGATTGGCCTTCTTTGCAGGCATTTTAAAAGATGAAAACCCTATGAAATTGACCAAATCATCATGTTTTTGTGAAATTTACAGGTTAAGCATACATTGAGTTCGGGCCTCGACGTGTCTCATGTTAGTAGCGTTGCAAACCACCAGAAGTCAGTGAACTGCATACGCTTTTCCCCGACAGGTAAAATCCAGCCATGCAGCATTTTAGCTGCCATGTATATTTTGAAAGCTTCAATATTTATGTGGAGTGTACTGTGATATTCCTTACCGAAACCTGGTGATTTGTAGGTGCTCACCTTGTATCAGCTGGGGACGGCGGAGAAATCATTCTTTGGAGAGCAGTAACTTCACATGGTGATGTCAAGCAAGTGGAGGACTGGAAAGCAGCTGCAGTATTGCGGTGCGTTGGGTTGCAACGTAATTGTCTGATGGTTCAGATGAGAAAGGACCTTCTGTGACACAGACTGTCAAGGGAACAATCAGTACGAGTGTCTACCCAAAGTTTGACCGTCAGGGGGCCACGTGATGAAAGTTGCGGGGTACGGCAAAACGGCAGAAGGATTTAACTTGTACAACAGACAGAGAACTTGAGGGGATTACACATGGTCAGCCACGACATCAACTTCCACATGAATGATGCCTGCCCAAAGCCCCTTGAAAGCTACCCGCATGACTACGGGTTCTGTTTGTTCTCGGCCCGGTTTCAACGGACTACCCACACTAAAAACAGAGACATGCACATCGTTGAGGGCTCTCCTCGGAGACCCTGGCACATAAAGCGCATCTCCAATGAAGTTGGCATGAAGAAGCCTGATTTATACTCTAGCTTCTTCCAAATGCTGAGATGCTCATGATGACAGAGGCTCACCCATTCTTTTGCTGGCTGCTGGCTGAGGAGGACCTCTGGTCTGTGCTTCTGTTACCCTCTGTGACCTCTGTTAGTATCTTAGACCGTAGAGGCAAAAGATTCTCCAACGCAAGGTACAAGCCTGTTTGGAAAGTCCCTGCGTCTGAAAGAAAGGAGTACTGTCTTTCAGGGGTCACACAGATATTGTACTGCGTCTGAAAGAAAGATGTACTGTCTTTCAGGGGTCACACAGATGATGTACTGGATCTCACATGGGCGCCGGACGCATCGGCGCTTGCCTCTGCCTCCATCGAGAATGTGTGCTACATCTGGGACATGGACACAAACAAGGTGAAGCTGCGGCTTGCCAACCACCATCACTATGTGCAGGGCGTTGCGTGGGACCCAATGTCGCAGTACATTGCCTCGCAGAGCGCCGACCGTACCTGCAGGTGCTCCTGGTCCAAACGTCTCTCTGCGATGACTTCTGCCTGTTTCCTACCATCCCATTATCTTCCCTTGACAAGTTCCATGAAGTTTAACTGTAAAATCACCCTCACAAGGCGTGCGATTCTGCTTTACGC
>KV908441.1:434280-439928 GCA_002005505.1 Botryococcus braunii
ATATGAGTTGTTTTAGCCTTTACCTCAGCAAAATCCCAATTTCACGTTTCTAAACCGGCAATGAAGTAGGGTAATCGCAAGTGTAACAGATTTGTAAGTGTACGTGCTTCATCTGACGGAAATCTTTCTAAGGCAATGACTCACGTACTTAGTAACTTCTGTATGATTGAAGGTTGTGTTAAGAGCGTAATAAAATCCAGCTGTGGCACGGCAAGTCACAAGTGTCCTTCATCAAACCCATATGGGCTGAATAGATGGGTGATGCAAGCTTTCACACATAGCCAAGGCTAGCGCACGTAGAACAGAATGCAATACAAAGGTCGCAATGGGCGTCTTAGATCAGCGAGTTGTCTTACAGTCCCCGTCTTACAGTCTTACCCCAGTCTTACAGGAAACAAGCCAGCACCGTCTCTCCATCTGGAGGGCGTACCCCTCGCATTGTTCAAGCTCTTGTTGACGTCTCGTGCTGTGCTGTGTTGCACAGTTGGCTCTGGGGTTGTAGATGGAGCATGCGAAAAGGAGTCGATCACAGGCAACCTTATCATGCCTCTTGCGGCAGAGATACAGTAGGTGTCATATGCAGGTGCATACTACAATTTTCTGTACGATTTTGATTTTTTTTCGGCAGGGTCAAGGTAGCGAGGAACAGGGCATCCACTGGAGGACAGGCTAGCAAACAGTATGGTCCTTTACAGGGTCTTAATTGCTCTTGAGAAAGCTGCAAATAAGTGGACACAAGGTGTTGACTCTCTAGACGGTACATGTATATAGCACAAGGACAACTGAAACCCAAGCTTCACTTTTAAGGTTCAGCCAGGACGCAAGCTTCTGTCCTGCAACTGTTGTGGAGCAACTCCTGTACCGTTTCCTTCATATCAGTTCTGTGCTCAATACCCCAAAAGTGCATCAAGCACGCCATTTAAACGACTCGATAAATTCATTGAATGTGCTGAAGTCAAAGACTGCACTCGACGCACTGTGAGGAGATGCCAGCCTGTGCTGCATACCAGCGGTGGATATCCACATGAGCCAGGCACTGTTGGAAAGCAGTCTCTGCATGAGCGCCCCTTGCCCCCCCTTCCCCCGTCCCCCCTCCTTTTCTTGAAGCAAGACGTAAACCATCTCCTCCCAGCGCCTACAATCACTCACGTGAAAGAGTAGGACCATGCCAATCCTTGATTTGTTGGACATAGCCACCTCAACACAAAGGCGCAGTGTGCTTTGTGTCGCAAATACAGAACTTGGACCAGCTTGAGAGCAAAAACAACCAGCGCCCGTTTCACTCATAACAAAGCCGCTTTACCTGCTGCAGGCTCGTTACCCACACGGAAGGTGGGCGCAGTTTTGTGAACGTTCCTGCGGAAACGCTGGTCTTCTTACACTTGCCTCTGAGCCTCTTGTTGTCATCTTCCTGAAGAGATGACGCTGTCGCTGTGGCGACCTTCATACTTGAAGAATGGTGCGGCCAATGCCTCACTGGCAGTTATCCCGGGGTTTTTGGGGTTGAACCATGCTCGCAGCCTTAAAGCTCTGATCCGGAGGACATGCAAAGAGCCAGAGTGCATGCGAATGGGTGGACAGCAGACCATGTGATCCAACCTGCCGGATCCCCCATGCATAGATTGTGTCCATTGTCGTTGATGGAAAGCCACTGTTGACAAGAAAATTGATGTTCGTGAACTCAGTGGGCGCTGCAGCTGGATGCCAAACCAATTGAACGCTTCCACGGCGGTTGAAAAGCAATCAATCAAGAATACCTACCTTAAGATTGTCGCTGCTTCAGCTGTACGTTTGTGTTCAGTCTGTTGCGCACGGCCGAATCCAGTCGGATGACGCTGTGCAGCTTGACGATAGATAGGCAGCGGAGGAGGCAGGAGAGAAATCCCCTTTTTGTTGTTAAGGGGGGGGGGGGTGAGGAAGGAAGAGAGTGGCGAGGACGAGCGTGACGAAGGGGGAGAGAGCATCATGATCCAGCTAGAAAACTGTTGGTACAGTACCGCGTTACCGCACGCAGAAGGTAAAAAGAGTTTAACCAGCAAAATGCACGCGCGCGTGCGCACACACACACACACACACACACACACACACACACACACACACACACACACACACACACACACCCGTGTAAATTTAAAGGGAACAGGGAATAGAAGTGGGAGTACCAACATGGAGCGAGTGACATTCCATGCACAGCCCCACGCACAAGGGGGGAACTTCACGCAAGTGGCCCCAACATGAAGGCCTTTGAGGCACACTTAATTGCAAGTGCATGTCAGCAGTGACACAACAGACTCGGTGAGACGTGGGGGTATTGAATGCATGTCACCATTAAAAAAGACGCTGTTGTCTGCCAAGCTTGGCAACAGAAGAAAATGCAGTGTGTACTCCAATGACCTTTACTCGATCTGGGATATCCAATACGCATTGTTTAATCATGACGCATTGTTTGATTAGTATTGAAAAGTCTCGCAGCCTAGCATAATGGCTGAGGTTCACCACTGCATACTAACAGCGCAGGTTAGTGGAGGCGTGAAAAGGAAACATTAAAACCGTGAATGGTATTTTCATCTCTTTGCCTCTTATTGAGCTCTTGTTGCTGGGATGAGTTGTTGTGAAACCCACAAACTCTTCTTCTGGACTCCATAAGTATACATTAGTAAAGAGGCGTTAATGCACGTGCGCACACGCATACTCACACACACACACACACACACACACACACACACACACACACACACACACACACACACACGAAGATGCAAAGTGCAATAATGATAACGCCCCATTGCTTTGAGAATATTCCATCCCAGCACCGGTGATGAACTCGAGAGCTCTGCTATTGCTCCTCCCAAGGGAGATGAGGATACCGAGTACCGAGGTGCACAGTCACGGCAAAAAGGTGTACCTCAATTCCCCATCCTCGTCAACATCGGACAGAGGGGTGAAATATGCTCTCAAGCGGACGCCAGTCACATGGTGGATGAATGCTATCATCAAGCGAACCTGCCGCTCGTCTTCTTGTGGCCACACTCTTCCATCCAAAACCCTGCAGCTTGATCAGCAACCTATCAGTGTCGTAAACAGAGTGCTAGCAATTGCCAACAAACAATCTTCCCTATCTCTGCAGGTCTGGCGGCATTCAACAGCTTGACTCTGTGACAAAACTTTGACTTGTGGTACCATCGGCACGTTGGTGTGGCTTGCATAAAGTGTAGATACGTATATACGATGCATAACGTATACGAAGATACGTAATAGTTTTACGTATACACAATACGCAAGGTTTTACTAAAACCTTAATTGAAGACTCTCGACCCCAGGACACTGCTCCTGCGAGCGCAGACAATGCTCTGATCCCTCGTTATTGTTACCAGTTGGCAATTTTTCCGGTTGTCCCAGGCGAAGAGCATCTTGTGCGTGTGTCAGGTACAGTAAAAGTTGCAGGCTGCCTTGACGAGATTTGCACGATCTATCTGATATGTATGACACAAACACCGCTAAAGCTAAAGCAGCCCTGCCCCCCCCCCCCCGCCCTTCCCCCGCCTCACCCGGGGCAAGGGAGTCGGGTACAATTGGCAAAATAACAATTCTACAGTTAAGCCCGCGTTCATCTTTAAATGCCGCTGGTTGCAGCAACCTGAGGATCAGAAAACAGGACCGTGAGCCTTGCATACCTCGTCAAATCCCAGGTGATGTTAAAGACATCGCCTTTGTGGCGCCATGCATATCGGTACATCCGCTCCAGTACTGAAACCTGCCCATACCCACACAGGCGAGAGTTGAATGTGGTATGCATCAGTGGAGAGAGAGAGAGAGAGAGAGAGAGAGAGAGAGAGAGAGAGAGAGAGAGAGAGAGAGAGAGAGAGAGAGAGAGAGAGAGAGAGAGAGAGAGAGAGAGAGAGAGAGAGAGAGAGAGAGAGAGAGAGAGAGAGAGAGAGAGAGAGAAGGGGGGACAGAGGGAGAGGGGGGCGCAGGGGTGGGGTTGGGGGGCCATTGAGGGAGAGGGGAAGGAGGGAGGGCGAGCGGGGGAGGGGGGGATGGAAGGAGGGAGGGGTGGGAGGGGGGGGGGGGAGAGAGAGAGAGAGAGAGAGAGAGAGAGAGAGAGAGAGAGAGAGAGAGAGAGAGAGAGAGAGAGAGAGAGAGAGAGAGAGAGAGAGAGAGAGAGCGGGGGGGGGGGCGGAGGGGGAGAGAGTGAGTGTGTGTGTGTGTGAGTGTGAGTGTGTGTGTGTGTTTGTGTGTGTGTGTGTGTGTGTGTGTGTGTGTGTGTGTGTGTGTGTGTGTGTGTGTGTGTGTGTGTGCGCGCGCGTGCGCGTGCGTGCGTGACTGTAGGCATATGGTAATATATCTGAACCTACCTTTGGGATAGCCTTCAAATGCTCCAAAGCCATTGGGATAGAAGCTAAAGGCCGCAAAAGCTGGCCAGCTGCTGGGTTTCCTGATGTGCCTATCATGTCCACAAAGCCTGCCGGATAGGACTCGGAGAAGTCTGCTAGACCGAAATCAATTATTCGGAATCTGTTGATGACTTCTGGAGGGGCTTGCCCGTGACGGAGAACTTCTGACTACATCCCACGAGGCACTCCCGTCAGCCCTCCTGGTCATGAAGATCACGCCTCTCAGCATGAAATGATTATGGGGATCACCCCTCAGCATTGAGTGCACTGAAGGCTGAGAGGAGTGACTATGAAGATCAAGTGATTATGAAGATAACTCTGCTCAGCCTGGAGTGATTAACAGAATCACTCCTCTCAGCCTTAGTTGAGCATGCGGATCAGTCCTCTCATCCTTAAAATAGCATGACGACCACTCCCTAAAGCCCTCAGTCATTGCGTTGACCGACTCTTACAAAAGATTGGAAAAAAAAATGGTTGCCACTGCTACCGGGCACAGTTTGCCTGGTCTTAACGGCATAACCCAAGCTTGACTTGCTACATGCAAGCGAGTGCCCGGAACCTTTACAAGATGAAAAAACCCCCCTATTTATCCAATGAAGCCCACATGTACCGACACTTGCGTGATTGGTTTATCCCGTTCCATGTTTGAGCACTTAGATAGAGAAGTCTCTGAGCTGGAGATGGGAGAAAATTTCTCAATATTTACCCAAACCGACACAGTGTTAGTAAGCGGTGTTATTACGCCACACTGCCATAATCAACGGATTGTCGATGACAGCCTTTCAAATATTCGTCCATAACTCATGATCAGAATACGTTTAACAGGCAGGAAAGGTATTTTTCACTTACCCCACATTGACTCAAAGCTTGTTCACTGCCCTCCTTGAGCTCCATAACCTGTTCAGAGCTGCCAACACCTCGTCAACCTTCTAGAAAAGCCACATCAACAACTAAAACAGCTTCTCATGTTACCGCGTATGTAAGGTCTCTGTTTGACCCAGAACTTTGCGAATGCATAGCTATACCTCGATATGGAGAGGTTGAGATGTGGAGGTCCTTATAAGAGGGTTAGAAGCGTCGAGCAGGTTAGTCACATTGCACGAGTACCACACGCCGTTCTACAAAAGGTACCCGCTGCTGGAAGATATGAATAACCCCTGGCGCGCGTGCACGCGACACAACACACAGAGACAGACACACACACACACACACACACACACACACACACACACACACACACACACACACACACAA
>KV908441.1:444073-457601 GCA_002005505.1 Botryococcus braunii
TCTTTCTGTTTTGGTACTCTGTACAACACAAAACCAAGAAAATAATCAATAACATGTGTCAAATGCGCATCAGATCATTGAGGTGTTTGTATATGCAGGAGGGCTACGTAGGGTACACACAGGAGGGCCCGTATACGGGAAACATGTAAGTGGTGCATGACTAACTGCAATTCTGAACCTGGACGGTGAGTAGAGGCTGATGATGCTGGTTTAGAGATAATGGCGAAACACTCCAACCACACTACAAAAATTGCTTGGACTCTTGCTTGAAAGCATGTGTCCCATAAAGCCCATCATGAGAGTCACGTTAGAAATGTGCAGGCCCATTGACGGTTTAATCACCAATCCCCCTCTCCCTCTCGGTCACCCGCCGAGAAATGTGCAGGCCCATTGACTGTTTAATCACGAATCCCCCCCTCCCTCTCGGTCACCCCCCCCCCCCCCCCTCCTCTCTCTCTCTCTCTCTCTCTCTCTCTCTCTCCTCTCTCTCTCTCTCTCTCTCTCTCTCTCTCTCTCTCTCTCTCTCTCTCTCTCTCTCTCTCTCTCTCTCTCTCTCTCTCTCTCTCTCTCTCTCTCTCTCTTGCGCGCGCGTGCGCGCTTCCCCTTCCCGCCCCCCCCCCTCTCTGTGTCTCCCTTTCCAATCTATTAGCTGTGGCAGTTTTCCACTGCTCAGATGGTGATCATCAGCATTTCTTCTTTCCATAGTCGCAAAATTCCGGAAAAGAGAAGGATTCCCAACAACGGAGAAGCGCAGAATTCTGGAAAAGCGAAGAACTCCCAGCAATGGCGAGAGAATGCAACTTACTCGAGGCCTCCGCTTCAAACTGACCGCTGATTTCATGTATTTCAAGTCTGGAGCATAGATATAGCATAGATCTAGGATATATTTATTGTATATAGCATATCTGTGGAGGGTTTTCTTGCGGGTACCCTGGTGCATCCCATTTGGCACGCGTAGAAGCCTAGTGTTGGGCGCCTCTTATGTGTTAACTACACTTCGTCCCACTGCTAACCAAGTGCGTATCATTGATGAAAAACTTAACTTCTTGCACCTTAATACGGTTCTTCTAACTTTTAATCATATGCCACCTTTCGGAGTCCTTGTCTGAAACTTTTGCATTTCCTATCCTCATGGTCATCAAACCTATCCTGCAATGAGTTCAGGTTTTCACCGCCAATGGTCCATGTAATGCGGCCTTTATGATCTGGGGAATAGGAGTTAGATATACTTCACATCTTCTCTTAAGGTTTACATGGGAAATGCATGGAAAGCCTCTGCGGGTGTTGTCACGCCAGGAATATGGCCTAATGGGGCTGCTTACCTTGAGCAGCACATGCAGGTGCCCAACACCCCCCCCCCCCCCCAACACACAACTGTGGATCCTGCAAGATCCAGTTTGTATTTAAATTTATAAATCACAGACGATGATACATATGCATGTGTCATCCAAGTAAGTAAATACTTTCAACATCAACAACATTGTATGATGGAAGCAGTTTAACAGGCCAGTCTGATCTCCTCTTGATCTGACACAATGCATCCACGATGCCAACACAGATGAGAGTTAATTGAGATCAGACTGAGAGTCAGTGTTTGAGACAACAAAGACGTTTCACAAACACAACGGATTGACTTACACCGGGTAGTATACGACACTGGTCTATCTAACGATTACCTGCAAGATCCAGTTTGTATTTAATATTATAAATCACAGACGATGATACATATGCATGTGTCATCCTGTGCATGTTACACAATCAGTAGCTTGCTGGTGATTCAAATGCGGTTACTTGTCTGCAAACCAACGTGCAGCGTAAACTGCTTACCAAGTAAGTAAATACTTTCAACATCAACAACATTGTATGATGGAAGCAGTTTAACAGGCCTGCACATTACCAAGAATACTTTCTTAGTTAAATTTAATAAACCAGCACTTACGGCTGCTAGAATAACGTAAGCGACAAACGTGCGTCTCACCAGTCTGATCTCCTCTTGATCTGACACAATGCATCCACAATGCCAACACAGATGAGAGTTAATTGAGATCAGGCTGAGAGTCAGTGTTTGAGACAACAAAGACGTTTCACAAACACAACGGATTGACTGCTTGAGACTTCGGTCAGTCGCTCCTAGTATTATCAGACCAGCGCGTTGACTTGCGCTGTTCTGGCCCCTTTTCATGAATTCGTATCAGAGTTGAGGTTCAGAGCCTTGGAAATTGGCCCTTATCCCAATTGAGTTTATCACGTTATTAACAATTAGGATAAACTCAATTTTAATAGCCACAAACAACAGGAAAGTCCTTCTCTACCATGTTCTTAGATACTTTATCCATTACTACTTGTGGCCATAAAGGCCACTGGCTGTTTATCAAAGAGTTTCCTTTGAGTTGAACACATTGTCAACTATACAGCTAATTTATTCAGGTTAAAATTTGTCATCCTTGGATTGTCCTGACAGTACACAAATTCCAACAATCTTCCCCTTGTACTTTCAGGACATGCCAACAATCAGTTACTGCATTCCCAACATGTTACGATGCCTTTCAAACACAGTAGATGCTAGTGGCTTTGTGAACATGTCAGCTACATTTTCAGTAGTTGGCACATATGTAGGATCAATCTGACCCCAAACCACCTTCTCTCGTGCATGATGGTAACTCACACTGATGTGTTTAGTGTGTTTAGAGACCATGTGATTTCTCAGGTTTGACACACACACACCCCTGATTATCACAATACATGGTTACACATGTGATCTCTTCTCCCAACTCACAGAGCATACTTCCCACCCACATGGCTTCTTTCACTGCTGCACTTACAGCAATGTATTCAGACTCCACAGTGGATGTTGCTATGGAAGTTTGCCTCTTACTTGACCAGGATACAGCAGACCCGTTCAATAGAAACACAAACCCAGTTGTGGATTTTCTACTGTCCAGATCACCTGCAAAATCTGCTTTTACAAAGCATACCAGTTCATTTTTATTTGATCCAGTATACTTAATTCCCATGTATTTGGTGCAGTTGAGGTACCTCAGTACTCTAATTGCTCCATTCCAATGGGATGTTGTTGGCTGTCCTCTAAATCTGCTCAACATCCCCACAGCTTGAGAAATATCAGGCCTTGTAGTTGTTGACAAATACTGTAGTGAACCAATTAATTCTAAATACCTGTGACCTTCTGGTAAGGGAATTCCTGATCCAATCTGCTCTCCAGTCATCCCTTTAGGAGGTTCAGGCATTTGGGTAGGCAAGAAGGAACCTGACATGGGTGTATCAACCTCCTTCCCCTGATCAGGCAGCCCATACTCTTCCACCAATTTCTCAATTTTCAGGACATTGGTCATTTTCAGAGTATGTGAGGATTCATTTATCTTGATTTCACAGCCCAAAAATGACTTTATCTCACCAAGATCGTGAATTGAGAATATACTAGTCAGCTGTTGCTTAACACACTGAATACATTCCACATCCTCACTCACAATCAGCAAGTCATCCACATATACCAACAAGTATACGTATGACTTGAATGACTCCTTGTTGATGAAGAGCGCTGGATCACTTTGACAGGCTATAAACCCAAATTTTCCAAGCTCTTCAACCAGACACTTGTGCCATGCACGTGGTGCTTGCTTCAGACCATACAAAGATCTTAGTAGCTTGCACACAACATTAGAATCGCCATTAAAGAAACAGGGAGGTTGGGCTACATACACTTCCTCATCCAGTGTTCCATTAAGGAATGCTGTTTTCACATCAACTTGGTGAACTTTCCACCCATTTGACGTAGCCAGATTTAACAGCACCCTCCTAGATGTGTGTGTACTTATTGGAGCGAAGGTTTCAAAGTAGTCAACACCTGGCCTTTGCTTGCAACCTTGTGCCACCAGTCTCGCCTTAAATCTGACAATATCACCAAAACTGTCAGTCTTCAGAGCATAGACCCATTTTAAAGGAATAATTTTGGCATCAGAGGGTCTCTCACAATATTCAAACGTTTCATGAGAGTCTATAGAATCCATCTCTTCATTCATGGCTTCTAACCAGTATGGCCACTGTGGGGATTTTTTAGCCTCCCACCAGTCCTCTGGAACCTTGATATTCTTGGATGATAATTTCACTTGCTCTTGTGCACAATTTTGATTTGGAGGGATTATTTCTGATGCATGTGTGACTGGCGGTTCCCCAATGTGGTATGTACCCGGAACATACCTGTCTGGTTCTGCCAACGTTTGCCTCAGTTCGTATCTACCTCCACCATTCCTGGCACCACCTTGCATTTCCTCAAATGAGTCACTGGTTTCAGCAGGAGGTTGATTATCTGATTCTTCACCTGAACTGTCTGGTGCATGTGACACTGGATTTTGCATGTTCCCAGTGCCCACTACTCCTTCCCCTGGAGCTCCTGGCCCAGATAACCCACTCGGACCACTCTCTTCCGCTGTTCCCAAGCCTCTCAGGATATCATTCATCCTGTGCATGACTTCCATGTTAGCTGGGAGAGTTGTGGCAATACCCCTTCCAGCTTCCCTGTTTAATTCCAATGCACCAGTGAGGTCTACCGGTACAAAATCCCAATCATCCCCATCATCAGTGCATGGAACTTGATCAAAATTTATCTCCTGGGAGAATTCAGCAGTAAGAGAATTACTGGGAGTGAGAGCATGAATTCCTAATTTGTCTTCAAAGAATTTTACGTTCTTTGACACCTTTACCTTGTTCCCCACTCTGTAGGCCTTTGATGCAGGCTCATATCCCACAAACATCCCAGCTGTCGTAGAATGCACAAGTTAGAGAGAATTTCCAAGTTGTGAGAGAGAGAGAGAGACAAGGCCGGATGGCCGACAAGTTGGACGCTCTTTCCAATTACAAGTAACCCCCACCTCACGGAGCTTCCACTCCCTACTTGTGGTCTACTAAGCTTCCAAATTACCTGAGTGCGTGTCTTCCCGTGGCTTACGTCTCTATCCGTTCCTTCCCGTGGTTCGTGATCGTGTGTTCACGTTCCTCCAATGGTAGCGCACTAGTCCACCAAACCTCTACAATAGTATCTAGAAAATATCCTAGAATCCTACTATGAGAGTAACGTCCATAACTATCCAATGGAATTCGACGGCTAGGAAGCCAAGGCTAGACGCTAGGCACGTGCGTACTCGCGTTGCTCGTACGACATGTGCGCCACATGTGCGCCTAGGCTAGGGGGTAAGGGAAATGTCCAGAAATGCCGGGAAATCCCTACATTCCATCACATCATCCCCCCCTTAATTCCTGCATGTCCTCATGCAGCCACATACACACATACAGTAGACCACAATTATAAGGGAATGGTCGTCACCGAACGGCCCATCCACCAGCGCCGTTAGACCCTTGCCGAATGGGTTACATTAGGGTCCCCGCCTCCAAGTTATTCCCCTATCATCCCAAGCAATTGACTAAAGCGTCCAAATTTTTTTTTTGTTTTTTTTTTTAATTTATTTATTAGGTGTGCTTTATTCCAGTCCTAAGTACAATACTGTACGATACGACACGGTACGATAAATTACGATAAATTACGGCGAACTACGACGAACGTTCGCCTTATTCCTTTCGAACTATCCAAGTCCGCCTTTATTGACACATCCCTATTTATTATTTATTAAAACAATACAATGCTTGTGACACAACCGATAAACAATCCGAACAAGATAAATATGACACAGGTGTAGCTCAGTCCACAATGCTTTCCTAAAGTGGCTATCCATACAACACAGTTTCTTTATGATACATTGTCCATACTGTACCCATACTGTACACATAAGGTACACATACAGTACATAGAAAGAAATCCATCCCAAGATGCCAAGTAGTCCATATCCAAGGGTTCCAAGTAGCCCATAGCCAAGGGTTCCAAGTAGCCCATAGCCAAGGGTTCCAAGTCACTTCTGTACTTCAAGCCCACGTCCCAAGTGCTAGTTAAGCAGACTGCGGTTGCGCGCCATGTGTACTTCAATTCCCATCCCCGAATGCAGAACCCCGAGTTCAATGCATCGAAGCGGTATGAGGCCTCATGCCACACATACCGAGGTAGGCAACCTACCCCGTCCCTTGTCCCAAAGTACACAAGATATACAGTCCCTACCATAGGTCCCGTCCCATGTATTCCCAGACACCAGGTGGGAACTCCACAAGTGGAATGAGGGGGACAACCGTCCGGAGGGGCCCGTTCAAGGGAAGGTGTCGCGCAGCGCCACCTGGTCCCAAATGGGCGGGGCGAGCCCCTGGAGTCTATGATAGGTATTAACCAGCCCGGGATGGGTCTCGAATGCTTCCTGAGATTCCCATGAGTCCTCTGTGGCCCCATGGCCTGCCCACTTTACAAGGTACTCGAGAAAGGGTGTGCCATCCTCAAAATGGTAGGAGAACCCATCCTTGTCGTGCAACAGCCGGTGATCGACTAGTGCATCCACTACCCACTCCAGGTGAGTGGTGCCATCCGCTTTGGTGATGACTTTTGGGGGGCAGTATCCACGCGACTGCGCCTCCTCACGTGTCCAGTATGGCTTCAAATAGCAGACATTTATGCGGGGGTGGATGTCCAACCGGTCCGGAAGATCCAGTGTGACGAAGTTAACGTTGTCGGGCGTGACCGCCATGACCCTGAAGGGTCCCACGTGCCTGGGCTGCAGCTTGCTGAATCTGTTTGAAGTTAGCGTGGGGGCCGCACGGGTTGAAAGGAGGACATAGTCCCCTTCCTGGTAGATGGCCTCCCGCCTATGCCGGTTGGCATAGGCCGTCTGACGGTCTTGAGCTGCACGCAAACACTTCCTTGCAAGGGTGATTTTGTCTTGCATTTTTCTCATGAAGAGATCAGCCCTATCCACCTTAGTGCCCTCCATGTGTCCCACCGCAAACGGTATATTTGGATCTTGCCCATATGTTAACCTGAAGGGTGTGGAGTTTAGGGAAGTTTGCCAAGAGTTGTTGTAGGCAAATTCCGCCACTGAAAGGTAATCCTCCCACTCCTTTGGGTTATCCTTGACATAGTGTTTCAGAAAATCTTCCAAGATCCTATTCACCCATTCCGTTTGACCATCTGACCATATGAGGATGATATGCCGTAGTTCGAGCCGGCTTGCACCCCGTCAGACTTAGAAGTGTGTTCATGAAATTATTCACAAACCGAGGATCTCGGTCCGAAACAATTTCTTCAGGGAAACCGTGATACTTCCATACTTTATCCCTCATCAGAACAGCAACTTCATAAGCATCTGCATTGGTAGTGGTAGGGGCAAAGTGGGCACATTTGCTCAACCTGTCAACCACTACCCATATTGCGTTATGCCCGTGTTTGCTTTTAGGCAGTCCCGTGATGAAATCCATTGAGATGCTTTGTGTAACAGGAATAGTCGCGTGTTATAGGAAAATAACCGGACCACGAGGATTTGGACCTCCATAAAGGTCCCTTCGTGAGTTATGGTCCTCCACGCCAAGAAGTGGCTGCTTCACGCGCCAAGGGAGTGACCCCTTACTTGACAAGGCGCATTGGCGATGGAGACGGGGACACTTAGAACAGGATAGAATAAGGCTTTGGCAGAGGAAGGACCGGGCCGGACTGGACGGGTACTGAGGTGGAGCCCAAACAACTTGTAACCATTGTTTTCGCATCCTTTGGCCGTTTCTACTGTATCACTGGTATCGGCGAGAGGGGCCAAATTTTGAGCTCCTCTCGTTGAAAAAATTTCCCAAAGAAGTTTTTCAGAGAATTCTATAGATTCGGATTGGGTTAGTTGTGGTGTGTGTGGCGCTTTTAGGGGCCTACGACTCGGGTCACCGAGTTTAGGGCCCCCACCCGGACTTTCTCGATTTCCTGTGTCACCGAGCCTCGCCAACACTGACAGCTCAGAAATGGCTAGACGACAAGTTGAAGAGCTGCAGGCTGCTTTGGCCGAGGCCGAGGGGCGTGAAGCGGCAATGGCTGCCGAACTGGCTGAGTTACGACAACAGGCAGAAAACGCTGAAGTCGCGGCTCAAAACCCCGCGAACCCACAGGCAAGAATCCCGACAGTTCGAACGCATTTACCGGAAAAATTCGAGGGACGCAGGGACGATCTCGAACAATTCCTAGACGATGTGAGGTCATATTGTGAACTCACCGGTGTGCCCGCGAACCTCAGGGTTGATTACGCAGTGCGCTGTTTAGGAAACATAGGGCCATCCCTTTAGGCGGATCAGCGGAACCTGCCCCCAATTCCGGCAAAAGGCAGGCGCAATGGAAGGCCGAAAAGGCTGGCAGGCGCAACTAGGTTGGGATGCGAGCGAGGTATGTGAGATGTGCAGGGGACAAAAACATCATGCAGCATTCTCTCTCTCTCTCTCTCTCTCTCTCTCTCTCTCTCTCTCTCTCTCTCTCTCTCTCTCTCTCT
Source organism: Botryococcus braunii (assembly GCA_002005505.1). NCBI lineage: Eukaryota > Viridiplantae > Chlorophyta > Trebouxiophyceae > Botryococcus > Botryococcus braunii. The sequence goes on from KV908441.1 coordinate 452,479, forward strand.
CTCTCTCTCTCTCTCTCTCTCTCTCTCTCTCTCTCTCTCTCTCTCTCTCTCTCTCTCTCTCTCTCTCTCTCTCTCTCTCTCTCTGAAATATTCTGGGCTTGGCGTATCCTGCATGGTGGCGGCACGGAGGGTGTTAGACGATGTCCTCCTACTTGTGCGTTGTTAAGTAGGCACGGACATATACAAGTCAAGGACTGGTTAGCAACTGATTGATAGGCACCCGGAGTGCCACTATAGTTCCAACCAAGTGTTACAATATCTCTCATCTCTCCTAACAAGGTGACGCAGTTCAAACACGCCTAACCTGCTCTCACCCAGGTCGTGTTCATTACTTTGTCCGATGAGCTAAACTCAACTCTATATGTCTAACATGTTCTAACAATGTTCATCTGAGTGCTAAATCCAGGAATACAATAAGGATTAAGTCACCTGCATGGTGGCGGCACGGAGGGTGTTAGACGATGTCCTCCTACTTGTGCGTTGTTAAGTAGGCACGGACATATACAAGTCAAGGACTGGTTAGCAACTGATTGATAGGCACCCGGAGTGCCACTATAGTTCCAACCAAGTGCCTTCCCTATCCGTGCTTGCCCCATATGCCTCCTTTCTACAAACGTGTCTGTAACTTGCGTTATGATAGTCTTCGTTCAAATGCATGTATTGCCTGGCAGAACTCAGGGTTCTGCCTCTCTTTCCTAATTAGTATTGTCTTCATACGGAGACTTGCCATTATTACTCCTCTGAGGGAAAGGCATAAAATTAATTAACACAACACTTCCCCTTGCCTTTACCTCACAGAAACTTGGCCAGTCCCAGTGAGTTACGATGTCCCAGAAACACTTGTCTAACTAGTGGTTTGGTAAAAATGTCAGCCACATTTCTAGCAGATTGAATGTACTTGAATTCAACCTGCCCCTTTGCAATAGCTTCACGTGCGAAATGACAGCTAATTGCAATATGCTTTGTGTGTTTGGAGTACACCGGATTCCTCAGGTGGTTTATACACCCTTGGTTGTCACAATGAATCTTCACTATCCACGGTAACACTCCAATTTCCTCCAGGAAACCTCTCAGCCAATTTGCTTCCTTCACAACAGCACTTGCTGCCATGAATTCAGCCTCCACTGTTGAAGTGGCAACAGCAGATTGCTTTTTACTTCCCCACACTACTGCTCCTCCAAACACAGTGAGGACAAAGCCAGTGGTAGAGAAGCGATGATCCTGATCACCTCCATAGTCGGCATCCACATAGCCTTCTAGCTCTATCTCCCCCCCTCCGAGAGTTAGAACCAAATCTCGGGTTCCTTTCAGATACTTCAACACACGGATGGCTTCATTCCAATGTGCTGTGGTGGGAGATATGCGATAACGAGACAATACACCTACTGCCTGAGCTATATCGGGACGTGTGGTGTTGGCTATATACAGAAGAGACCCTACTAACTCACAGTAACGGTGACCTGGAGGTAGTGGACTGCCAGCACCAATGCTGTCGCTCCCATCTCTCGGTGCAGGCCTTTGGGACATTACGAAATCTTTTGTCATGGGAGTATCAGGTCCCACTGACTCAAGATCCAAGCCAAATTTCTCTACAAGTGCATCGATTTTAGGGATGCAACTCAGGGTGATCAGCCCTTTATCTCTATCTCTCATCACTTGACATCCCAAGAAATCCTTCACTTCCCCAAGATCATGGATGGTGAATTCTTTCTTGAGAAGTCCCTTCACTCTCTCGATTTCTGACATGCCCTTGGAAACTATCAGAAGATCATCAACATAGATCAGCACATAGGACTTTCCTCCATCAGTAGAGCATCTCACATACACTCCCGCATCACTCTTGCACACCTCATACCCCATGACTTCAAGTTTGTCATTCAGGGTTTTGTGCCAGGCACGTGGAGCCTGCTTCAGGCCATACAACGCCTTTCTCAATCGGCACACAATATTCTTATCACCATTCTCAAAGCCAGGAGGTTGCGTTACATATACTTCCTCCTCGAGCTCACCATTCAGAAAGGCGGTCTTAACGTCCACCTGATGAATTTCACAGCCCTCTCTTGCAGCAACAGCAAGCAGAGCTCTTCTAGCTCCATAGCTACTAGTAGGAGCAAAGACCTCCATCACATCCACTCCAGGGATTTGTCTGCATCCCTGTGCCACTAATCTGGCCTTGAATCTCACAACATTGCCATGTGCATCCATTTTCACTGAAAATATCCAGTGAACTGGAATAACCTTATGTCCACGAGGTCTCGGAACATACTCCATGACCTCATGAGTATCTAGAGAATTTTGCTCTTCCTGCATAGCTGCCTTCCAGTATTCCCACTGGGGAGACATCTGTGCTTCTCTCAAATTAGAGGGAACGTGAATTTTCCCAAATCTGACACCTGTGTGCTTTTCCTCTGAATTGCCTGATTTTCTCTCACTTTGTCCAGAACCCACTACTCTTCCACTGACACTCGCTGAGTTACACATCACAGGCTCTCCAGTAGAAGTAGAATGCTCTCTCATAGCACGCTCTCGCTTGGACTCACACTTGGCTTTGCACAAGTTACTCTGCTCATCCCTCACATCATCCTCCCATGCACAGGTACCTCTCGGACAGTCTTTGTAATTTGGAATCCCTTCACATTGTCCAGACTTCCGATTCACCTCCTCAGACACACTCTGACATGCCTGCAAGAGTTCAGACTCTTCAGGTCTCTCACAAGCAACATCGGGATATGGCAGAGTGTCTGCATACTTCCCCTGATTTATGTGATCCACATGCCTCTCAGACCGACTGCATGTCACTGTTGGGAGTGACCTCACATCTCTGACATCACTCTCCCAGGCACAGGTACCTCTCAGTGAGCACTTGTAATTTGGTCTGTCTCCACAATGTCTGTGCTCCTGATTCACCTCCTCCTCTCGTCCCTTACATGGAGTCAAGGATGCAGATCCTGTCTCCCGCTCACAATCATGTTTGGCTGGTGCAGAGAAAGCATATGATGCTTCCTCTGACCGGTGGCTGCCACCACAGTCCCGTCCAGGAGTGCTCTGACTGGACGGGTTGCCAGAAGAACTCTGCATGGTCACATCTCTTACATTTCTCTCAGTCACTGAACAAGACCCACCCATACTGCTCAGCTCCCCGGGACCATTTGCAGCTTTGCATGTAGCTGCCCCCCTCACTGCACTCACATGCAATTCATGCCCCTCATGTGAATCACCCTCTAGCTGCACTTCCCCTGGTCCCTGTGACAGAGAGTCACATTCAGTCAACCCCTCTCGCTCTCTGCTCTCTCCCTTCTCCTGTGGCAGCAGGAGGTCTTTGGCGGCAGTGCGTTGTTCGTGTCGTTGAGCCCGGGTCAGGCCATCCAATTGGTGGTTGCGGCAATCAGACCTAGTTGGTCTGAGGACCTCCTGGGCTCGCTCCATCTGCGGTCGAAGGTGGGAGTCCTGTCTCACTCCTCTGGCTAAGTCCTGTACTGCCTCCAGGGTTTGATCCATCTCCACTGGGTCACACAGTCTTCTGGATTCAGGCTCGGGCTCAGCCTCACTGGGGGGTCCTGTGACAGGCTGTGTGGGGAGGTTGCTGGAGGCTGGCAGGTACTCAGGCTCACTGTGTGGGTCATCAAGATCTGTCTCAAGGCTGATGTTGGTTGTGCCAGGGGAGGTGCCGGGAAAGACTGGGGGAGTGTCACTTGCAGAGGGCTCAGGACACAGAAACTCTGTAGACTGTGTTGAGGAAACGCTCATGCCAACCCGAGAGGCTCCCCTGAGGTGCTCCACGAAAACCACATCTCTGCTCTCCTTCCAGATACCCCCTCCCACATAGATCCGATAGGCTTTGGAGGAGGCTGAGTAACCAGTAAGCATCCCTGGCACAGTTTTAGGGGAAAACACAGAGCGCTGGACATCAGGAATGTGCACAAAGGCCAAGCAACCCCAGGTACGCAGTGGGGTTACATTTGGTTTGTAGCCAAAAAATAATTCTGATGGCGTGCGGTCCCTCCCGGTACTGGGACCCATGTTCAGTAGGGTGCATGCAGTTTCCAGGGCCTCCTTCCACAACGTTGGACTGGCAGCTGCAAAAGCCAGAAGAGTCCTGGTACGTTCCTTGAGGGTGCGATTGGCTCTTTCAGCCGCTCCATTCTGTTGCGGGGTGTAAGGAGCTGAGGTCTCCAATTTAGTCCCCTGGGATGCACAAAATTCTTTGAACGTGGCATTCAGAAATTCAGTTCCACGGTCACACCGGACACACTTCACTTTGGTTTTCTTCTGGGTCTGCCAGTATAGAATGAGGTCCCTCACAGCAGCACTGATGGCATCTTTGGACTTCACAGGCAGGACCGCCTTTAACTGAGATGACTCATCCAAAGCAGTCACCCAGTAACGTTCACCAGTTACTGCAGCAGGAAAAATGGGCCCACAGTGTCAATATGTCTCTGTCAAGTGGTTCAACAGCTGGTCTACTGCTTATCCAATGGAGGCCGAGACGTCTTTCCCTCATACATGCTTCACAGTAGACTGGACTTGGCAACATGGATGTTCAAGTCCCGAGACCAGTCCTCATTGGTTAGGCGCTGCATCCATGTTTCACCTGGATGTCCCATTCTGCTATGCCAGAGGTATCGTCTGGCACAGTTGTGTGAGTTTTGGGTGGGGGTTTTGGACTTCACAGCAGCTGAAATTCTTCTTGGTTAACACTGGGACTCAGAGCTACAACTTGATGAATATAAAATAGCCCTTTCTCGCCACGACCGAGACCTCCAGCTTTGGACCACAGACTTCAGTGAACCTCCAACATCATCTGTGCGAAAGACTGCCCATCCCGCAATGCTGCAGATACTGACAGTATTGAGGTCAGAAAACACACAAAATGATGTATCCAAGGGAACTCCACCGACTGAGGAGCAACAGCCTGATGCTCAACCCATCATCTGAATGCCAGATGTAATGATGGTTTGGCATGCACAGTTGGGACATCATTCACCAATACAGAGCTCCACTTCCACCAGCCAGGATTGCAGAGACGAATTTCTGACAGGGAGTCTTTTCAGGATGTTGAGGGAAATTATGTATTGGCATTACCCTCCAGGTGGGTGGAGGTTGGGGGGAGCTGGGGGTTGGAA
>MVGU01000530.1:0-37500 GCA_002005505.1 Botryococcus braunii
CGTCTACATATGCTCCAACCGACAACGCATTTTGGTCCTCGCAAACTGGCTACGTCTACTCCTATCCTGCGAACACTAAGCCTGGGAACATTCCATACCTGAGCTGGCAAGACCACTTGAGCCCAACCTATCCCATTCCCTCCCGGGCAGAAATACCTTTGAGCATTGAAGCAGGGAGCAGTGGTTCTGCCCTGTTCCTCAACAACTTGCCGTCCAGCTTCCCAGCATCTAACCTGATTGTAGGGATCACTTCTTATGAGTACACCCGAGGGAACTGCCCCAATGGATTCTCCATCTTTCAGGGTCCTGAAGGGGGCTACAATCCCAAAACCTTGCTTAACTCCCTTTCTCCGTGAAGCGAATGACAGTCCTGCCATTGCCAGATGGTTGGGGCGAAACTGCAGCTGCTCAGACGTACCTTTTATTGATTGAAGTGGTACAATTCTTTGAGTTGGTTGGCCCACTCCCTATTGTTAGTGTTGGGTTGTCGATGCTACTTTTTTATCAGGCATGGGACGTTACTTGCAAAACGCATGGAGGTTTACCCATGCATGGACTTTCACCAGTGATGCAGAGAGCGCAGGAGACTTGTCCCTGGACCTGCCATGCATGAACACTGCAATCCTGGGGGTCCATGACAGCTACTCTTCTTGCGTCCTGTAATGTAGTGCAGTGGAGAGGTGTGGACTGGAGAGGCAGGAGGGGGGACATGGCTTTGCTGTTGTTTACTTTGGGTTGACAGCTTGATATGGTTGAAACAAAGAATAAAAGCTTGATGTGGTTAGTACTAATAAAACGTGGGTATAGCTAAAATGTTGTGCAAGATGTTTATCTGCGACGGCACAACATATTTCCACGCTTACATTCATATGATGACAGATTTGAAGTTAGCACAAGGTGATTGCATGGATATCAAAGCGTTCTGAGAACCTGGTCAGGATCCTACTGCAGGAGTTGAGATGAAGTCTAGAACATGCAGTGAAGTCACTGAGCATCTTGTTGGAAGGTCTATGTTCAGTCCTGTGATTTAAGCAATAATAATTTTCAAAGTGTTGGAATACTTCATGTATGGGTTTTGTAGAAAAGAATTGTGAGAAAGCATGTCGAGCACTACTTTGCCATGGCGAGGTTCCACAGTTGCTTAACACTTCAGCTGGGTGTGTCATGCCTTTGTGTGGGCATTTAAAGTTGAATTACCTTGTCAAGTATTTGGGGGATCGCCAAATGCTAGAATGTGTTGGCACTTTTGATGTGACAGGGACTTCAGATACTGACCTTGAGCAATCAGCATGTCATGGTTACTCCCAGGCAATACAAAACGAGCGTTATCACGCCAAGCTGTGAGCGCGGGAAAGATTCAAGGCCTTCGGGATGTTACTTTTGCAAAGGTTGACATGATGAACCACAGCTGGCAAGGATATTTGCCTTGTTTTGGTCGCGTTGTCGTTATAGGCTTGTGAGAGGCACTGCGTGTGGAGTCAAAACCAGCCCTTCACAAATGCGTGGTGCAGTGTTGTCTTAGTGTAAATTGACGGATCGTTCAATAGCAAACCAAGTGTCTATCTGCCTGAAGTGGTGCAACAAGCTCGTACATGATAACTTGTGGAGGTTAGTTCCATTGTGGACGTTTACCGAGGGCATTTGTTAATTTCCATGTACATACATTTGGACAATGTGCTGCATGACTATACTCGCATGCGTATATTTGGACAATGTGCTGTTCCGTTTCTACCTTGCAAGGTGAGCCGCTCGCCTGCCGTGCATGCCGCTAGGTGCAGGTGGGATAATTACACTAGACGAGGCGGGACCTCAAACTTTGGCTTTTAAGGGCCACTTGAAGTTTTGCAGCCTAGGACATGCGGGCTAGACCTTGTTACTTCTGCCAAGCTTGAGACACATGCTGAAGGACCACTTTACAGGGAGGATGCATGCTTGCAACATCAACACATATTATAGGAAAGTTCGAGGATGATACGGCAGACTTTCAACCTACTTGTTGTGATACAGTATCATAATAGAAAGCCTGCCTGTTCTCTGGCGCTCCACGAGGGTCAGGAACCAACGTGATGATGTACATGTTAAACATGTTAAAGTGGCGTAGAATGGCCGGGCGCCCGGCGCCTTACTAACTCTTTGTTGGATCTCCTAGTCAACATTAATGCACACGTTATGGCTGAGTATTTGTCCAAGGATTATCAAAAGCCTCAATTAATCCTATCCTCTTTCCTGATTCATGTCTTTTATGAACGTACAAAAAAGTCATTGCTATTTGGAGGGCTTACAAGGCCCACGTGCATGGGCATAAACATGGGGTATAAAAAAGCAAGGGGGCAATCAAGGGTATAAAAAGACGCCATTGCGATATCGGTCTTGTTGTGTATACTTTGTCCTTCAGGAGCAATCCACAGGGAAAGCAGCACAGTGATAGCAGAATATGAGCTCCTTTCATGTTATCGTCGATGGGCCCATCTGTAGAGGATTCGTGCTGGCCACATTATACCACCAATTGTTTCAACGCTTATTTGATCGTCCAGTGGTGCTAGGTGGGCTTAAGCACGTTGTCTGATAAGAACCACCTCTGCAGCTTCAGCAATACATACAATGAGTGCATCTGAGAGCTTGTATTCACATGTGATTGTCTTGCTTAGCAGGCATTGTCTTTTAATGATAATATGTCAAAGACAGTCCTCGGATATCAGTTGGGCTGAAGGCACAAGACGCTTCTCATATATCCGCACTACCATGCCAGGCACCAGTCAGAACTGTTTGTTGCAACGTAATGCAGTCGCCAACATTTGAATTCAGACATGACGATTGAATGAATCATTTGCTCAAGCTAACGCTTTGGTGCAATGTTGCATGGCCTTCGTGGTCTGCTCTAGATGTAGTGTTCGTTCTGGGCAAAGCCTTCCAAGGTTGTCCGATGGAACGGCAATGCTGGACAAAGAAGGCTGGCACTTGATTTGCATTGCTAACCTACTCATTAACTCCGCCATTTTACCAGTATGACTTCTGCACTGTCCCTGTTGACAATGAAGCGGTGATTGGCATACAGTTATAAAGGTGCTCTTACTGTGTGCTTAATGTCGCAGGATCCGCTCCGAAGTGGTGTCCAGATCTTGCCTATCTGGCAAATACTCTACATGACTACAATAGATCTCTAGAGTGCTAGCGTTGGAACACACTTTTAAGGCATGTGGTGCCGGAGCAGAAAGGCAACTGTGTCTGTCTGCCCTGCACGTGAACTGCCCTGCACGTGCGCACATGTGTGGAAGCGGGTACACGTATACCCACGCTTCCATGTTCGCATGTGTAAAAACACCAAAATCACAGGCAAAGTTTCACAGACACAGAAACTCTTAGAACACCAAGTCTAGGTAATTGCAACACAACAACTGTTGACCGGGTTACATTCTTGTCGATCCGGTAGGATCCTACTGTCATAATGATGCCTCCCACTGGCTCTTCTACTCCGCATAATGACACAACTAGCTTGTAGGATACCAGGATAGGGACATGAGCTCCTGAAGTCACCTCAATAGTGCTAGGCATAGCACTGGCCTTAGCGCTCTAGGAGTGTGGAATTTGTGCTGCACCTCATGCAGTTGAACGCAAGTTAAAACGGAAGAACATAAGCCATACACTGGCTGGCCCGGTGAGGGAGTTCACTCATGAGATCATTGCAGAAAGGCTCCAGCTCATAGCCCATAGACTAACACGCCACCATTTTATAAATTACTAACCTGTGGGTCACAGCCAAGAGCAGCAGATGTGAAAAGTGTAATTACTAGCCTGTGGGTCATAGCCAAGAGCAGCAGATGTGAAAAGTGTAAAAGAGCGCCCACACAAAGTGTTTGACCATGTGCTAAGAGGTGGGTACAAACACTAACACAAACATGTACAAGCCTCATTCTTCCGGGATCCCGTGTACGACTACGTAGTCGTAGGCATGCAGTCCCTCATACTGTATAGAAAACAGGTCAGTATTTGAGCAATTCTTTATATCTTAAGAAATGGATGGACGCACATCAGGTCAATCACACTATTATTTGGTTCCCAATTGACGTCTTTCCGGCATCAATTATTCCACCTTCTTGTGCCCAGACTTGCGAACGTCCCTAACATATCAAAAAGCTCAAGATACTTCTGACCTAGAGGTGATTGTTCAAGGGATACTGACGATCAGCAAGCAGCCCTCTTCACACGTAAGCGAGCCGTTTTCAGAGCCATATATGTCACCTGATAAATGTCAGGTCCAATAAAAAATTCATGAGCTGGACGCCTCGATAGAATGCATATATGCCCAACATGTTGCTAGAGCTCCTCGAGGTCCTGAAAACCATCGGGCCTGCTTTGAATCGCCCGCCCTTCGGCTATGTTTGAAAACTACACCGCAGGTATAAACAATGCACAACAAGGACGGGTCAAAACCAATCAACCTTTCAAGTCGTTGGGCTCATATTGTCAAAAGGACTCTCGCAATGCACCAAACTGGAAACACATAAGCAAAGACAAACCTTGTATACAGGCTAGTGAAGCCACACTGCTGGCAGAAATAGGCGCGTGTAATGTCAAGAACTTCGAGGTAATGCACAGAGAATGCGTGTATGCATCCTGAACTGCTACCACCATAGGAAAATCTTCTTGTTCCATACATGGCGTGTGCATAGCATTAACTGTATACGTATACATTAAAAGTCTATATCGCGTGTGCATAGCTTTAACGGTATACGTACACACTAAAAGTTGTATACGTACGTGCCACGCATGCCACAGTGTATACATGCCACAATATATTGGCAGTATACGTATTGGTACGCATCTGTGATGGCGCTGCCATACGTCAGCAGGTGACCCAGCACTTGAGGAACTCAGGCTGCTTAAACAAACAACTTGTGCGCGCAAAAAACATTTTGGCGCTGCAGTAGGCGTATCTGGCAAATGCTAAACAGTCTTGCGGCTGATGGGGCAATAATAAGCCACATGCCACACTTCTCATGAAGTCCTATATCGCATCTGGAGCCCGGCTGTATCATGAAAGCCACAATTGGCCATTCCCCAACCAAACCTTTGTATTAATAGCAAATGCGGATGGGCACTTCACCAATGAACTCTCGAGTAAATGCTATTCTGTACTGAACCAAGTAATATGCAGCTGCTGAGAGCAGCCATCCGGACAGGGGGAAGTAATGACGCCGGCGCCGTTCTGGCCAGACGTCCATCCATATGGACCCTGTAATGCTCCCCATATCTAACATGTCCACCAAACACCTATGGCATAGCTTCACACTTCTCTACTCCATGATACGACTAAAAGCTTGATTGCAGAGCCGTTTTAGCCTTACAAGCATTCAAGACGGTATCCAATCGAAGCCCACCGGTGGTATACCTAAGCCCATCGGTGGTGTAACTAAGGTACGTACCTTAAATTCCAAAAGCCAAGATTTTAAACGCGCGCGTGGATCGGGACGGCTGCTACACATATGCCACCCCCGAGCAAATACAAAGGTTTTTGATGGAGCTTTGCCTCATGATCTATACCAAATGAATGTTTTAACCCCACACACCACTGGAAGCCACAAGGGGATGGGCACAAATCCAAGCCCAAGTATGTCGGAAGTGGTCAAGGTTCTCGCAAGCAGCTTTCCATTTAAGCATCTTGCTCACTTCCGACATGACCGTCCAAGGCCCTGTGTGTCTCACCACAATTGACTTCGCAAGCATCTTTGCAGCCTGTCTACGGCACTCAAGTGCAATCCACTTCTGCGGTAAAAACGCAGGATCTAAATTTGCTGATGGCCTGAAATTGGGGATGCTGTATGGCCTAGCGGTGGCCCTATCGGTACAGGTCCCAAGAGTGGCCCCCAAAAAATTGCGCTCACCAAACGCTTTAGGAGTTCAATAGGCGTACATGGAGCTGTCAAGTCGCTTGACAGGCCCTACTTCGTGGAATGCGTCAAGCCTTCAGGTTGACCTCCGTTTGCCTGAAGCACGCTACCGTAAGCATGCAAACGGAACACACACCAAAGGCCTTGTGTTGGTGACTCTACTTTCCACCGACACAACAAGAGAGCAGCCAGATGGGGCAGCAGCCATGTAGTGGCATTCGCACTGCGAACTCTTGCTTTCCTCTCCTTACATTAGGGACGTGGAGCATGGCAGGTGCTACATTGTACATGCTCCTGCAGACAGACTTACCCGAAGCAGAGCTTGTGGACTGGACCATCACTGCCTTTAAGGGAAATAGAAAAGTGTGCACCGGGTTGAACAGAACGGAAATTCCGGTCTTTTCTAATCAGCAATCGTACAGGAGATCTGCCAAAGCAAGCCACTTCGTTGATATTACACCAGGTAGGGTACGGCAATAGGCCTTCCACTGTCGGCTGTCAGCCAGCCCTTGTCATACCAATATGCGGGCTGGCCAGTGCCATTAACAACACGCCTGAGGTTATAGTCGCCCTCTGGCAAGGGAATGACATTGAACAAGGTGGACCTGCGCAACCAGGTTTCTTGCCCATCCATCCACTGCATGGTCCAATTAAGAATGTACACAGGAATGGAAATGCGGATTCCAAATAAGTAGAAACCAACAACGATTTGGCCGAAGTTTACATCCTGTCCAGTGAGTACCACAAAAGTCACTGTCACTGAGCAATGTATTCCCACCCTTCATTCAGGCTTCTTTCCTGAACACATTCCTTCTTATGGTTATCCCGCTTGCCTTGAGGTTCGATATATTGCCGGGCAGGTCACGCAATCTGAGATGCTCTTGGGGCGCGTGTATCAGGCTGCAGAAAGAAAGCACGTATACTTTCCAGCCGACTCCCCCCCCCCCTTCCCGTATATGAGGAAGGGAGGGAGGATGCATCCTTCCTCCCTTCCTCCTATATCCCCCCTTGATAACCCCTTTACGCCCCCCCCCCCCCAACTTCTCGACCATTCTTCCACATCCCCCATTCTCCACATGACTCGAGTAAGAGGTTGGGCGTGGTGCCCGGAGAGATCCCATTCATCTATATTAGCCCAGTGCTGTGTGCGCATCATGATAGGCCAAATCACCATCCCCCCCCACATATACATGAACACACCCTCTATCTCTCTTCCTCCTACTTCTCTCTCTCTCTCTCTCTCTCTCTCTCTCTGTGTGTGTGTGTGTGTGTGTGTGTGTCTCTATCTCTGTGTGTGTGTGTGTGTGTGTGTGTGTGTTGTGTGTGTGTGTGTGTGTGTGAGTGTGTGTGTGTGTGTGTGTGTGTGTGAGAGAGAGAGAGAGAGAGAGAGGGAGGGAGAGAGAGAGAGAGAGTGAGAGAAAGAGAGAGAGAGAGAGAGAGAGAGAGAGAGAGAGAGAGAGAGGGAGAGAGAGAGAGAGAGAGAGAGAGAGAGAGAGAGAGAGAGAGAGAGAGAGAGAGAGAGAGAGAGAGAGAAGGCGGGGACGGGTAGAGAATTTGAGTGTGCGTTTGTTTGGGGGTTTATCGTGACCCCCTACTGCACCTCTCTCTCTCTCTCTCTCTCTCTCTCTCTCTCTCTCTCTCTCTCTCTCTCTCTCTCTCTCTCTCTCTCTCTCTCTCTCTCTCTCTCTCTCTCTCTCTCTCCCCCCTCCCCCCCCCCCCTCTCTGTGTGCGTGTGTGGTGTGTGTGTGTGTGTGTGTGTGTGTGTGTGTGTGTGTGTGTGTGTTGTGTGTGTGTGTGTGTGTGTGTGTGTGTGTGTGCGCGCGCGCGCGCGCTCACGCGCGCGCGCACGTGTACGTGCAGATGCAATCCAAGGATGGCATTTTAATTTGAACTTTGAGTTGTACAGGCAACAGAAGTTCCCTGGAAAAGATGTATCTGCATCTCGCAAATTGATGCAAAATTACTGTTCGGAAAAGTGTGGGTTCACACCCAGCGGCATCACCCACCTCATTGAAGATGATGTCAAAGAAGGGCGTCACAGTGAAGTATGCATTCAGCAATGCTGCACCAGAACTGGTCCAGTATAAGCCAACCTGAGTGGAGTTGCTGGAATAGTAGGCCACCAAGCGATCAACCAAAGGCTCCATAGTGAGGACATTCTTTATTGGATCCCACCCTTTTCCTGTCGCAAAGGCAACTGCCTCTGTGTCCAGCCTGCATGTTTCCCCATCCGAGTTATCTGAAATTGCTGGGCAGATCTCAATATTGAGGTCCTATGCAATGTACCGTAGTATCTTTATCACTGTCACAGCGGCTGTGGACACCCCTTCACCGCGGTTTTCTCTCCAGTGCAGAAAAGTTTACAGCAAGAGACTACAGAAGAGTTCTTGCCACCGGACTATCTACAACTTCTTCTTCAAAGACAATTATCATAAGTTTCCTCAATAATTTCTTATGTCACCATATTCTACCATGATAGATAAGGAGAAGGAACTACTATGAAGACTGCACAAAATCGGTTGTTGAAAGAATGCCATTTGCAAGATTACGAAGAAGTCTTACCCATCACCCCACCAGGCCCCTTGCAGCCGCTCTGGCATTCTGCTGTCTGTTCTTCCTGGAAGTCCACGCGAGCTTCAATTCAGTTGCAACTTGTCTACGGAGTGACGATCCGTGACCAACCGTCAGTGGCAATACATTTGAGATCAAGGGAAGAGGCTCGTAAAGAAATAGCTAATGAAACAAAGTAGATATTAGTTATCGAAGATTGAATTACCGTAATCCATGCACCTGGCCACGTCTCTCCGTTCACAAACGTTGATCTTTGCGAAGTCATTTTGGAACGAAAGACGCCAAGTAGGCAGAGTGGGTAGCGTGTCTGCAGTTGTTGCGTGAAAAACTTGTGAAAGAATGAAAGTCCCAGTGGATGCTAAGGTGAAGGGATTGGTGGTGTCCTGCAAGATCTTTTGCCTTTCTAACCTGTTCTGAAATCCTTCCACAACATCCGATATTATTAAGTTGGAATAAGAACCCACAATTCTCATAGACAAAACAATCACTGATATGCAGATGAACATCCGCGTTCTCAGAGCACCCATCTTGGCTTCCTCGAAGTTCCACAAGCCTCACGAATTTGCGCGGCACGTTTCAGTTCAAAGAGAACATTTGTGACTTAAAAACTAAAAAATTTTTCTTGCACGAGATCGGGAAATATGATAAGTCTATCTTAAGCGTGGTTTTTTATATTTTCGACCAGCAGATGTGGAACCGTTTTGTATTTGGGCCCTAAATTTTGGGGCTATAGCTATTCTCGTTGTCGGTGAGTCACGACGGTAACGTTCGCGAACCGATCGGGCCTTGCCGTCCCGGGCATGCATTTTAGCTGCCTGCGGCCAGAATAGCATTCTATGGGTAAAATGGTGCGGTGGGGGCAGGCCAGACGAAAAGAAAAAGGGGGAAGGGGGAAGGGACGAAGGGGGGGGCAAAGGGGGGAGGGAGAGGGAAGTGAGGGAGGTGGAAAAGGACGAAGGGGGAGAAAAGGGGGAGGGGGAAGGGAGGGACGGGGAAGAAGGCCCCCGGGGACAGAGGGCGGGGTCTCTCTCTCTCCCTCCCTCCCTCCCCCCCTCTCTCCCCCCTCCCCCGCCCCCCCCCCCCCCTCTCTCTCTCTCTCTCTCTCTCTCTCTCTCTCTCTCTCTCTCTCTCTCTCTCTCTCTCTCTCTCTCTCTCTCTCTCTCTCTCTCTCTCTCTCTCTCGCTCTCTCTCTCTCCCCCCCCCCATCCTCTTCCCTCCCTCCCTCCTCTCAAGCATCCACTCTACGCTTGCCATGCTCACACTCGTACAATGACTCGAGCGAGCACATAGTTCATTGGATGGGGTTGGGTCTCTGTTGCCATGCTCGAAGGGGGCCCGCTGGTGTTGGCATGCATGAGCCACCAGTAAATTACATGGCTTGTTAAGCTTCATGATGTCCCAAGCATCCATCACATGCTTGCCAACCTTGGGGCTCCTCACACATTCTTTAACATGATTTGGTAGACCATATAGTTCATTGGATGGGTTGGAGTCATTGTTGCCATGCTTAAAAAGGGCCCTTTTGTGTTGGGATGCATGATCCAATCGTGAAGTACATGGCTTGTTTAGCTTCATGACGTCTCAAGCATCCATCCCATGCGTGGCAAGGTTGGGGCTCCTTAAATACTCTTAAAATGACTAAATAGACCACATACTTCTTTAAATCGGGTTGGAGTCTTTGTTGCCATGCTTGAATGGGGCCCCTTTGTGTTGGCATGCATGAGCCAATCACTACTGGAGTGGAGTGGCTTGTTAAGCTTTATGATGTCTGAAGCATCCACTCCCATACTTGCAAAATCTGGACTTTTTGAGATATGTCTCCGTTTGTCAAGCCACATGAGGAAGCTCACAGTCGATGGATGTTTATATCCAGCTTGTGTCTGCTCATCTGCCGCAAGCACAGCGCTGATCGGCGCTGCGAACTGTGGGCAGTCCTTCGCAACTTTCCCCAAGGCGTCACATGTAAGCGGCAAACCCGTGGGCGCTATGACACCATCTTTCAACAGGCAATTCTGCAGTAAGGTGACTGCGCAATCGACCGCCACTATGGTTACGCCCCAGCCATCTCGCGGGGTGAGTCCCTGCATACAAGGCATGCTGAGTGTCACCAAAGAACCTGTTTCATCGAACAGAAAGTCTTTGTTCAAACTTTTTCTGGCCCTGCTGAGAGAGGACCCTAGACAGATAGTTGTTAAGATGCCTACCTAGATGGAAGTACTTTGACATGCTCCCGTCATAATCAGAGAGTCACATAGAGAGATGGGAAGGTACATCTGGCTTTGTACGCACGAAGTGTGCAGGATGCTTGACACAGAACAGTATGGCAAAGTCGTGGCGATACTCCGTGCATGCAAGGGCTATAGCCCAAGCAAAGACTCATTCTGAACATCCCTCGGAGAGGGCAGGTTTATGCTAATATCGTTATGCTAATATCTTATTCTCAACTAGTTGAGCGACTCGCACCAACTTTGCGAATGCAGCAAACATTCGTTAGCCACAGGGCCACCTGCAAGCCATTTCATCCACACTTACCTCAGCCAAGATAGCATCCAGCTGATTGACGCAGAGCAAGTCTGTGCGCAGCATTCGTTCAAGCAACCACGTCCTGAACTTAAGAGTGTCATCTGGCTGCCCCATGAAATAGGCAGCCACCTCGGCATTGACTTGAACCGGAAATTTTCGGTAGAGATTCTCCAGCGAAGACACATACGCCTCATGAGTTTGCCTGCTTAGAACAGCCGGGTCAGCCCAGTCCATCCAGCAAAACAGTTTCAGTTATAACATCACTTCAGGGGTTGCTTTGCAACTCCTCATAACAACCCTCATAACCTCACTTCAGGGGTTGCTTTGCAAGTTGGAACTCATCAGGACATGTCAGTTAAAAGACCATCTATGCAACTTGCAGGTTTAAAACTAGTCCAAGCGCAGACATGTGACACCAAGGACAAAAAGCCTGATCCGTTTGCACCAGCCCCAAGATATATGCGCCCACCCACCCCTTTTTGAAACGCCTCTTCCAAGAGGGGTGACGCCTGGATTTGTACTACATTTCCTCGCCAGGGCCCTCTCAGAGACGGGCAACTGCGGAGTGCAGAGCGCAGAGTGATGTGCGAACAGCAAATTTTTACGCACCTGGTCAAGGAGACATCCCAAAGACAGGCCAGCCACGTCCTGGCGAATAAACTCTCTGCGACATTCCAGTCCCCTGCAGCTCCCAGCACTTCTTGCATTGATGCCGCCACGGCAGAGCCAGTTGGTATGGGGCCCACAAAGTTGGGATTGGCGGCCACTTGCTCATCCAAAGTTGCAGTCCACCGCCTGAACTGAGCATCTACAGCGTGAAGCTCGGCCTCAACTGTATCCTCTACGCCCTGCAGGAAGTCATTCGGGATCAGAGCGCACCAGCAGTGCAGGAGCCTCTCAGGACCTCACATATGACCAGACACCTGCCCCGGGGGGGGGGGGGGGAGGCAGACACAACTTGCAGTGTGGCAAATCTAAACCTTTCAGCACCCTCTCTCACCTTCGTGCTGTTGTGCCTGTACTACTGCGAACAATGTCCAGCCCCTTGACATGGCCATGTAGAAGGAAGCAGCCAACAGGGTTGGCCACACCGATGGGATGATAGACTGTTCATCCCCAAGTTACAAGGTCAACACTCCCACAACTCCTCCGTGTACCCCCCATCCCCCAGGCAACGTGGGGGGCAGGGCAGTCACAATCAACTGAACAGCCAGCCCAAGAACGAATAAGTGACTGACCACTTTGTTGGCACCACCACTCATCTTCAGGAAGCTTTCATAGATACAACTGTGGGGTGGCTCGTGGGCACCACTCCGCGGCCTCAAGCTATCAGGCAGCCACGCAAAATCCGATCTTCGGAATTCCTCTAAGTCAAAAAATGGTTTGCCATGTGTCCGAAGTGCAGCCCGTGCCTGAACGAGTGCCCACACGAAAGAAGGTCAGCTAGGAAATCAAGACTGTGACAGGAGCAGAAAGCTCCCTTCTTGTTGCTGGCATCTCAACGGGGGGCAACCCATTTTGAACGCAATCCACAGCATCCCCTCCGCAGGGAAGCCAGGAGTCACGGACACACCTGCATCTTTGGAACCAGGAGCTGGTCGATCCTGTGTTTTGCTTTGTCAGACGTTGTGGCTTTCAGAAACGAGATCGCATAAGGCATATTGTCCTCCACGAGGACCTGTCAACACATGCCAAACCTGTCGTTAGCCAGGACTAGAGCGGGTGCAAAATGCTAATGGAGCAATGGAGCACCAAAATGGCAGCGGGGATGGGTGCCGGAGAGAGACGGGGGAGGAGAGGGTCAGGGATCACTGCTACCCCGTATAAACAGTCATAACTCCACAGCCATGAACCGATCAAGCGGTCCAGGAAGGGCCCATACCGGCACAACAGCTTCAATCACGGCTTCACGATGCGGGTCGTCATTAAGCGCAAAATCCATATATTTCCGGAGATTTTTTGTTAGATCAGCACGCAATATGTCCTGGGAGCTGGCAACCACCAATGCCGCAGCTAGCGCAGTCACAGCGCTGTGTGCACACCGGCACACACGAGCTTCATCCGCATCAAAGGCAAAGTCCTGGTTGGGGGGGGGGGGGCAAAGTGTCAGATGCAATTCCCACCCGCTCAAACCATGATTGTCCCAACCAAAAATCAATTGCATCGTGGCATCAGCACAAGTGTCAGATTGATGTGCCAAATGCATATCCTCCACCAGATGCAGGCCCGGAGCACATTTCATGATGAGTTATGATACACACTCCTCAGGAATGTTTCGCAGTGATGACCACCTGATGACTCCACTGCAGTGAGGAGACGAAGCTTCGTCTCCTCACTGGCTTAAGCATTATGTGCCTTTACAGAAGCAAGGAGGGAATAAGGATAGCTTATCCCGAAATACAAGACAGCAAAACTTCTGGATGTGTGTAGCGTAATAGCGTGAATATGTTATAACTAGGAGCCACTCCCATGTCCGGACATGCACGTGTCATTTCATGAACAGTTTGGACATACATGTGCATTTCATGTAGGAGACTTCGGAAGCCACAAATGATGATAGAAAAGAGAAAAGCTTCGATACATAAACCAAATGCCAACAAACTAACCTCCGCCGGTTTTGCCAGAGGTCCATCCTTGCAACACCCAGTTGTAGTCCGCACAAACATACAACTTCGACATACATGTGAAACCTTGTCCAGCCACTTCAAGACACTCCTACACACAACAAGAGGAAAGAGCAGCTTTCTCCAACATGCTCCAGCCTTGCACCTTCCACCACAGGGTGAAGGGAGATCTGGAATGGCTGAGGGCCGTGTCCACAAATGCATCACTTCAAGGATCATACCTTGCTAACAGCATGAAAGGCTGCTGTCGAGGAAATTTCTACGGCCCGGCCAACATGTACAGCAGACATAAGATGCAAAGCCTCTGACATAGCTTTCGCAGTAAAGCTTTGAAGATCATACTTCTGCGCGTAGGCAGCAAGCGACGGGGATATGACCACCCTTTGCAATATACTAGCAAACGACAATGATGGCGGCCCAAGCGCTATGTTTTCCCCCATTGGAGAAACACCTGCTGGCTCTGCAGCATGAAACCTTCAGCAAATCTGATTGTGACACTGATTGGTGGTTAGACAAAACTGTGAGTAGTATCATAGTAACCAGAGTGAGTATCAGAGTGTGAGATTATAACTCCGCAATGTTGTGCTGAGTCACAATGAGATGCTCAGCATCATGCTGTGGACGCTCACATCATGATGAGCTCTGACATTGATACAGGCACAGGTATGGACCCAGATACAGAGACCAGTATGCAACAAAAGCATCGCATGTGGAACAGATATGCAGCAAGTGGTTGTAGCAAAAGCATCGCATGTGGAAAACTTATGCAGCAACGCCACACTGAAGCCTGTCTATATCTAGAGCCCTTGCACATGTTAGGAAACAGTCAAAGTGCTCATCACTCTTTGTGCATGGACACAAAAATATATGTGACTGCGTGTGTATGTGTATGGCGGGGGGACGGGGGGAGGGGTAGGAGGGAGAGGAGGAGGAGGAGGAGGGGAGAGAGAGAGAGAGAGAGAGAGAGAGAGAGAGAGAGAGAGAGAGAGAGAGAGAGAGAGAGAGAGAGAGAGAGAGAGAGAGAGAGAGAGAGAGAGAGAGAGAGAGAGAGAGAGAGAGAGAGAGAGAGAGAGAGAGAGAGAGAGAGAAGGGGGGGGGGCTTTAGGAACAATCCACAAGGAACTACCACATTGTAAACACAGAACATCTGCAAAAGGGATTGCAAATGTCTAAGGCATCCTCATGCAAAGACAAGGAATAGCATCACAATTTCAAGAGTTTAAGCTGAGTAAGTTCCGACTCTTGTGCTAGGATACCCTGCGGCACTGGCACACTGTCGTGTCGTGTTCGAAGATGAAAGTAGTCTTAATCTGCCATTGACACAGTGTTTGCCTCGTCTGATTGGCAGCCTCTACGTCAAATTTTGCCGCTCGTGTCATGACCACGACAGCTTGTTTGGTGAGAGACACGAGGATCGCGCAGGTCGATCACATAAATATGAACTGCAAATCAATGGGCTCCTATGGCAGCTTAAACATATAACAACCTGCCAGTACGGGATCTTGTGCCCTGGCCGTCTGTCGCTCTCACCTGCAGCTGCTCTATCCGAACCCTTCACTTCGAATTCGTACGTTCAAAAGCTTTGAGCATGCAGCTGGAGCTCCAGCCAATTGGATAGATCCGGAAAAAAAAAAAAAAAAAAAAAAAAACGAACGTCAGTGCTTTTCACCAATCCGATGTTTGGTCAGAGAATTAAGTGTGAATGTTTTGGTCAAATCGGTCCCGGCCGGTGTTAGGCCACCGCCGGCTGCTGTGTGCCACGTGTGTGAGCAGGCCAGATTGCAGCCTGCAACTTGCAGGTGATCCCGCCGAAATTTTACCTTAAATGAAATACCGGGAGTGGGGAACGGGGGGAGAGGTACAACTAATATTATGCTCCTTAGGAAATTTCCGTCCCCCATTAAGCACCTTTAACATCCCGTGCGCATCAGCAATGCGGGTTTGAAGGGGCGATAAGAAAATCTAAGGTGACGGCGTATTTAGGCGAACCTGAGGGTTTAAACCTTTTAGCCAGGAAGAAGTTGTGGGAAGGTCATCAAAGTGTTTGCTTTATTTGAGCGAAAAACATTGTTGTTTACAGCAGATCATTGTATAACGTTCTGGTTAATGGCAATAGGATACGGGTACCATTCCAATCTGCCACAAGCTTCGACTGACGCTGCCTCATAAATTAATCCTTAATAGGAGAGCCTTCACATGCCTAACATAGGCCTTTACATCCTTTCTTGTCTGCCCATGGTCTGTTACTGTTTGGGAAAAGAAAAAAAACAATGTCATGAAAACAACCAGAGAGAAGACAAACACAAACACAAAAAGGAAAGGAAAGGAATATTGCATCCAGGACCAGCAACTAGGGCTGAAGAGGACGGCAATACAAAGACAACTAAGGTCGCATAGCACCTGGGAGAGTGAGATAACTCTAAAGTGCTCTTGTCACAATTTTGGCAACCCCTTGAAGGTCCTCTTGCCACATAAACGTTTGTACAGATCGACTCCTTTGTTGAAAAAGAGATATAAATTGCTGCCGTACATGTTGTACAGCCAGACAAGTGAACAACAGATGATGCTCATCACCAACGAGCTCTAAGGAGCACTGTAAAGGAATGTAGGGATTTCCCGGCATTTCTGGACATTTCCCTTACCCCCTAGCCTAGGCGCACATGTGGCGCACATGTCGTACGAGCAACGCGAGTACGCACGTGCCTAGCGTCTAGCCTTGGCTTCCTATAGGCTAGCTAGCCGTAGAAGTTCCATTGGATAGTCGCTTACGTTATCTCCATAGTAGGATTCTAGGATATTTTCTAGATACCATTGTAGAGGTTTGGTGGACTAGTGCGCTACCATTGGAGGAACGTGAACACACCATCACGAACCACGGAAAGACACGGATAGAGACGTAAGCCACGGGAAGACACACACAGGTAATTTGGAAGCTTAGTAGACCACAAGTAGGGAGTGGAAGCTCCGTGAGGTGGGGGTTACGTAATTACTTGTAATTGGAAAGAGCATCCAACCTGTCGTCCATCCGGCCTTGTCTCTCTCTCTCTCTCTCTCTCTCTCTCTCTCTCTCTCTCTCTCTCTCTCTCTCTCTCTCTCTCTCTCTCTCTCTCTCTCTCTCTCTCTCTCTCTCTCCACTTTGAAATTCTCTTTAACTTGTGCATTCTACAACAAGCACCTCGTGCAAATCCTCTTGTCTCGAGGGAGGCCTTGTTGTCTACCTTTATCAATAGGAAGTTTGAAAGGTGTAGCAATAGCGGAAGAGGTTTTTGACTGAGACGAAATCGTGAGTCCACCAAAAAGATGTTACATGATTGATTCGCATGCCCACTCTTAAACCCAGGGTGGGTTGAATTACATTGTACTGCCTCTGATGCGTAGTCGGGCAACCGAGCGAGCTACCTGAGCGAGGTTGTACTGCGAACCAAGATCACAAGGCAAGTCATAGAGCAATGCCAAGGACCACTAGAGCATTATACCCTAGAAAGTTCATGACACCCAAATCTAAATCGCATAAAGGTCCGCAATGTACTATTAGGAAGATGGAGTTTGAGTGCACTCTTACGACGAGGAACATGAGACGGACGAGCGAACCACCTTCAGAACAAGGCTCAAGGGGATGCACAAGAGCGAGGGGAGATGTCTAGGTCATCCCATATCATGTCGCTTTTACGATCTACAACATCCTTTACGTGTGAAATGTCAATCTGCAAGGCTCTATCATCACATGTACATGTGTGTGTGTGTGTGTTGGGGGGTGGGTGTGTGTGTGTGTACAAACACAGACACAAACAGGACAAACACACACACACACACATTTACATGTAGATGTACGTGTGTGTACACACACACACACACACACACACACACACACACACACACACACACACACACACACACACACACACACACACACACACACCACCCATTTTTGATTACGTGCTTTTTCATCATTTGCCATTATGGGCCTTTCTTAATTATGTGATGGCATGCTGGAAACGTCAAATCAAAAGAGTCAAAGACTTCTTGTTTCAGGAACGACGATAACTCTTAAGTAAAGCCAGAACTAGCATTGCCTGTTCAAGCATCGAAACTAACACATATGTAAAAAAGGGGCCATGTACAAAGTCGTGTGAGGAGAGGATCTTGCTTCTACAGGTATACAAACTGACGTCTCCGACGAGGCAAGCTAATTACCCCCCTTGCAAACCTTAAGTAAAGCTCCGACGACGCAAGCCAATAACCCTCTTTTACAAACCTTAATTATAATGAGGCACGCCAACAATCTCGGTTTACAAACCTTGGCTACAAACATGTTTGTAGAGAAGCTAGCGCAGCCTCTAAGTCCGCTCACATCTGCTGCAGAGGCATTCACCAGGTAACACTTGACAGACGCCTCAACGAAGCACTTTCTCCACGTCTGCCAGTGCCCCACCTTGGCAAAAGGCTGTTACCCCTCCACCAGCTGGAACAACCAAAGTCTATCATTGGATTCTCCCATTGTCCACAATATAACAATCTTCAAAGTCAACATGTACGTATACGACAGAAGAGCTCTAAACACAAGCATCTCAGCACTCGGAAAATCCGTCATGTATGGGGACTCCCACCGTATTCGTGGTCCCACGGGCCAGATGAAGGTTCCGTGCCCGTGACCCCCCCCCCCCCGGGGGAAGTAAATTTGTTGGATTTTCTTTCGGTAATTTTAAAAAAACACTCACAAAAAACCCCAAGAACCCTCACTTGCAACGACAAAGAATAAAATCTCTGCAGCTGCCCACTTCAACGCAGAATGACAATTGTAAGCAAAACCGAATATTTTGGCATACAAAGAACTAGTTCAACGGTGACACCGTCAACAATCCCGACCCCCAAAACAACATCACAGACATCTAGAACAAACAGATTTGCCATCCCATGTTTTGAGGAGAAGCCAGCCAGCTACTGGGCCCATTGCGGATGGGAGCAACCGCACACCTGCACTCAGCCCATGGTAGAATCTATGTCCACCAACTGCAGAGAGGAGGGCCAATGAGAGGATGGGAGTGGACCATCCGACTCACTCCGACACATTCACATCGAGTGAGGCAGCAGAGGACATATTCAAAATCCTGTGCCGTTCCCATGGCCAGGCAGTCGAGCGTCTATACTCGTAACACCAGCAAGGTCGAATTTGTGTTGCTTTTTGACACAAATTCCGTCCCTTTCGGGTCGGGATGGTCCCCGATCATGGCAAATTTCGGACTGAAATGTGACCTCGCTGGAGTTCCCCTTATAACTCACTGTCCTCGTCGAGAGGAGCGGAAATGGGGTGTTTGGCACGCAGCATTCGAATCCTCCCACAACAACAACAACAACAAAGATGGTTGGCCTTGCCACCTGCCTCATAAGATCAGGGCCAGACGGTGCAGATCACGATGCACTTTTTCTTAAAATGGGCAGCTGCAGACAGACAAAACAGGGTGCAGAGGAACATCTTTCCTGTTCTTGATTTTAGTCTCCATTCGCAAAAAGGGATCAAAACTATAGCAAGCTTGATTTGTGCCGCTACGAGGCAACTCCGCCTTGCTTGACAAGCCAGATTTGGAAGGTCAGGGTGTCTCGGGGCTATCCATGTCTACAATGGTGAGTCTGAGGATGGCTTCGACAGGCTGGTGCGCATTCGCAGGGTTCTTGGCCACCCGTTGCCAGTATTCACCATGGCGAGGCTCTGCTGCAACGGCCCTCTTGAGCACGGCAGCAGCCGAGTCTGGCGTGCCATGCTGTGATTCAAACTTGTAGTACAGTGCCCAAAAGTCCCCGATATCGGGGTTCAAGTTCAGCGCCCTCTCAAACCAAGCCCTCGCCTTATCCACCTGCACACATCCCAAACCAGTCTTCAAATATGTCCTTCTCAACACCAATTGAGTTGGAGTGTCGCTCCCTCGTCCCTCCCACTCCCTCACTCCAACTGGCGGTGAGCCAGAGACTTCCAATGGTTTAAAAAGCACCTTTTAGTGGTGTGTCTCTATCCTACTTGATACTTCAACCACATGGCAGTAACACATTCTTCTAACACTTCCCCGACCAGATCCATTCTTGTGAACCCTGTGGCATAATAGGACAAAGAGACAGCACGATGGCTCAAGGGTGCCGAACCTACAGCCGCTGCAACCGTGAGGCCACACAATCGTACCAGCCAAGGCTGTCTTCTATCACTCTCTCCCCACACACACCACATACCTAAACACACACATGTTTCAGCTTCTGCAACGTGATGCTCATGCTGTTTGACACTAACACACCTGTAGCCTTACCCACTCCAGCCCTCGAAGCATGCAGCTGGCAAGGCGGGGTTGAGAGCATTTGCTTGGGTAAGAACCAAAGCCAGACAGCACTTGAGGCCGACAACAACACTGACTCATTCCCTATTGTAACGCGAGACAAATCTGAGATGGATATACACATGTCTTGGCAGCAAGTCGGTAACATGCGAGTTAGGGAAGGGGCACACCTTGCGATCGTTCCAGAAAAGCTGCGCAACTGCGACCACGACATGGGGTTCGTTGTCACAGCGTTTAATGGCGTCAATACTGCGTTGCTTCTTCTTGGGACGCGGGGCCATGGCAACCTCCTCAGCCCACAAGGGCCCGCTAGTTGGACACTCCTGCGGCCCCCTCATCACCCCTCTCATTCCTCTCTCTTGGCCGTAGTGCCTGCTGCTCATATGTCATCTCACTCCTCTCCCTAGGCCGTACTGCCTGCTCCTGCCTGCATGTCATTAATCTCCTTTCTTAATCTCCGTTCTCTAGGCCGTACTGCCTGCTCCTGCCTGCACGTCATCTCACTCCCCTCCCTGGGCCGTACTGCCATCTCCTGCCTGCACGTCATCAAATTCATCTCCCTGGGCTGTACTGCCTGCTGCCTGCATGTCATCTCACTCCTCTCTCTAGGCCGTACTGCCTGCTCCTGCTTGCATGTCACCTCACTCCTCTCTCTAGGCCGTGCTGCCTGCTCCTGCCTGCATGTTATCGTTGTCCTTCCTTCTTATACAGGACCCTATGGAGGGGCTTGTTTATCACTAAAACATACACCTCCCTGAGTCACGCCGCCATTACACAGGTATCCGAATCGCTCCCATGGACGCAGCGTCATGCCAAAGATTTCCCTTCTCACCCCTCACCTGTTATATGAATGACAAGACAAAGCACAACTTCTTAGACAGTTCCTTCTCTCGCGGGCTATTAAGTAACTCCTCCCTCCATCCCGCTCCCCTCCCTCCCTCCGTCCCTCCCTCTCACGCGGGTGTCTCTCTCTCTCCCTCTCTCCATCCCTTCCCCTTCCCTCCGTCTCTTGTCGGTCTCTCACCCCCCCTCGTCTCACACTCACACACACACACACACACACACACACACACACACACACACACACACACACACACACACACACACATGCGCGCGCATGCCTGCATGCCTGCAGGCTGGCAAAGCGAGCAGGCCCAAGACAAAGCTGACACCTTGGCCTTACTTGCAGCACCGACACGCACCAGGAAGGGACACCACGTGGGGGCCCCAACCTGGGGGTACGGGGGAGGGGAGGGGAGGGAGCTGACCTGCAGTGCTTTGGCCATGAGGGTTTCGGCAGCTTTGGAGAGGCCAGCGCGCTGCTCCGTCCGCACAGCAGCCAGCCAGAGCTGCTCGTTTTTGGGGTTGCGGTGGCGGGCCTGCTCCAGCAAAGAGCGCGCCTTCCCCACAGCCCCGCTGCGCTCCTCCAGGCGGGCCAGGGACCTCCAGAGGGGCACGCTGCCCATGCAGCGGCCGAGGCCCTGCCTGTAAGCGGAGCGCGCCGCCTCCAGTTTGCCCTCCCGCTCCTCCAGCTGTCCCTTCATGAGGTACAGCTTGTCAAACTCTGGGAACTGTCGGATGGCCTCCTCCAGTATCTCCCTCTCCTGAACCCCCCCAGACACATGTTGAATCCAGCCGCCTGTCACCTCTCATGCACCTCTACAATACGCTAGCCAGGGCAGTCTTCCGCCCTATCCTCCCCCTCCCTCCTCTCTCTTTCTCTTCAAGATCTCCGGCACCACCCTCCCCCCTCTCAGATACACACACACACACACACACACACACACACACACACACACACACACACACACACACACACACACACACACACACACACACACACGTTCACAGTCTCACACACACAGGCAGACCCACGCGCGCGCGCGCACGCACACCCTCAGGTTTGTTTTTTTTCCCTCTTTGTTTTTTCTTTTTGGGAGGGGGTGTCTATACAATGTGGAGGGGTTGTCTCTACAATGCCCTCCCCGGGAAAGGGGTGGGGGGGTGTCCACAATGTGAAGGGGTGCCTTCATATTCTGAAGGGGGATCCAAAAACGGCTTCTTTTGGACAGCCGGATGCCAGGGGATTCCAACCAGTATGAGCCATGACACAACACGTGTGGAGTCAAACCAGGCTGTCCAAAGGGACGGGCGTCACACCTCTTGGACATTGCCCAGCTCGCGCTCGACAATGGCAGACTTCATCCAGACACGCTGGGTGGAGGTGGCAGGGGACTGCCGTGCTTTCG
Organism: Botryococcus braunii; assembly: GCA_002005505.1. Taxonomy (NCBI): domain Eukaryota; kingdom Viridiplantae; phylum Chlorophyta; class Trebouxiophyceae; genus Botryococcus; species Botryococcus braunii. Next base: position 22,176 of record MVGU01000530.1, read on the forward strand.
CCAACAGCAGGCGGGCGCGGTCCGCCTCATTGTTCTCAAACTCCAGCTTAAATGCAGCCAGCCAGATCTCCTCGCTGTCAGCATTGGCTCGGAAGGCCTCCTCCAAAATCTTGCGGGCTGCGTCAATCTCCCCCGCCATCCAGGCCTCTTTTGCCCACATTAGCCACAACACCTCTGCCTGCGCACTCCCATCGCCCCCCCCCCCCCCTTCAGTCTTCTCCTTCCATACACCTGCCTGCCCCCTTCCCCCCCCACATTTCCCTCCCTGTCTTCATCATCACCCAGCTCCTCGCAGTAAGCCTTAGCCGAAACTCACCTCCTCTAATGGGCTTCTCCAAAATCACCTAGCCCAAATTTAGCTCCTACTCTAATGGGCTTCTCCAAAATCACCTAGCTCTTATGCCTGTAGCCTATAGCCCTCCTCCTTTTATGAGCTCACAATACCCACCTCATGACCAGACCTGTTCCTCCATAATCCAAAACACACGCCTGACGTTCGCCTGCCATGCTCAATGACCCCTAACCGCTCATCTGCCCTTCTGTGCGTCTGGAGCTTATTTGACCTTCCTTTTCCAATCAGACAGCCCTCGACATCCTGGCCTTGAATTCGAACGTCCTTTGGGTACTTTTCATACACCCACCCCTCCTGTACAGCACATTGAGAAGCGATAGCGCGCTTGAATTGACCTGAATCTAAGTGGAACCTGCCCCATCTTAGACTCCCGAAGGAGCACAGCGCAGAAGCTACCCCATCTTTGGCTCAAAACGAGCACAGGGCTGGTGGAGGCCCCCTGATAGGTGCCATCAACAAACTGTCAGGAAGGAGGAATTGAGAAGTGCATGAATTGTGTGGCCCGTATCTGTCCGGGGTAAGCTGGCATTTGAAGCCCCCGGTCATCGAAAGCCATGGCTTGATTCATGTGCGGAGATGTGAGGAGGCACCAGCCATTACTCAGGCACATGCCGGTCCGTCTCCTGGGCTCCCTGGCCCTCTATACCGTACTCAGGCACATGCCCGTCTTTCTCCTGGTCCCTCTTTTGCCCACTTCATACAAACAAGAGTCTCCCACACCACAAAAGCTACGTTGCCTTCTTCTCACTCTCCCAAGTTTCAATGTGCCAAAGCTCTTTAAAACTTCAAAATACCAAGTAAAACGCTTACTGCCCACCTTAAGCCCCTGCCATCTCTCTGGTGTTCCTCTCCCACCCTTCCGCGCTGAAGCCTTTTCCTGACAGGCACACGACATGCAGCTTTGGGGCACACGGAGCCCTCAGTCAAGCTGTCATGGGCTGGAAAGCCAACATTCCTGCAAGGCAGGCAGCGCACTGCCCCTCTGTACACATCCTCTAGATACATAATTTGTTCCCTTGTCCTCATGCTGAACACCATCAGAAGGACATACTGCAACCTTCTATAACAGAGATTGCTTTCATGCTAAACATTAAACGAAGGGAATACTGCCATCAATCTGAAAGGAGCACACTTCCAGTGGCCTTTCCTGAACTCAGGCGGGGAAAGGCACAAAGACCAATCCTAGAAATCCAGAGCCAGGGGTCGGGGTGTGGCAGCCATGCCTTGGAGAAGCTCATTTTGTTGGGGATTGTGGCCATCCCTTCCAAGGTGTGTGCGTGCGCTCGCTCCCGCGGGGACTTTTTTTTTTTTGGGGGGGGGGGGGCAGGGTTCCTTAGCCATGCTTGGCAGGAACAAGGGAGAAAAAAAAGGGTGGGGGGGCACAAACCTCAGGACAGTGGCGAACGGCCTCGCTCAAAACAGCGTTGAGGGAGTCGCGAGTGCCGTGCACCTTCTCCAGCTGCGCAGCTCGTCTCCAAACTGACTTCTTGGCCTTGAAGACCTCCAAGGCATGAGCAATCATGGCCCGGGCTGTGTGCACGCTGCCCCTCTTCAAACACTCCTCCGCATCTGGACGCATCCCCGGGCCCTCCATGTTACCGGTGTGCACACCCTCTCCACCTCATGCTGAACCTCGAGCAGAAGCGCAGCATTGGTGGCGCAACAAAGATGTCATAGAGTGTAGGTGGGATGCAGCTTCATGTGGGCGCAGCCAGGACGCAGTTGAGTCGGCACAGACAAGACAATATTGAGGTGGCACAGACAAGACAATGTTGAGGTGGCACCGCCAGGATGCAGTTGAGGTGGCCCGCACGGGATGCACGAGAGTGGGCGCAGGCAGGATGCAGTAGAGGGGGCGCAGACATGATACGATGATTTCAATGTTTTTTGGGAGGTAAACAAATGAGGGAGAGAAAAGTTAGGGTAGATAGGACGCAGTAGAGAGGGTGCAGGAGGGAGGGCGGAGGCAGGATGCAGTACCCCAGTGCTCACGAGACATTCTCGAGTTTCCCCGAAAGTCTATGCACGCTCCTCAAACCTAAACCTGCTCAATACCTACCCACACTCAAGTGTCCCAGGCAAAACAAAACCCCTATATGCGTATCTTTCTCCTTAACTGTGAGAAGTTGGGTGCAAGGGGCAGGGAAGCACCGGCCATCCAAGTTCGCTTGCGATCCGCCTCTTCAATGCCCAGCCCGATGACCGCCTCCACGATGGACTGGCAGGTCTTTATCATTGCCGGCTGGGTGCGTTCTGCCGCCTCTGCTTCCTGCCCCCCCCCCCCAAATTACGCACTTAAAACACACTTAAACATACTTCACATTTCCGCTCAAAAAGTTACATAAACCCCCAATAACATCACTCACTTGCCTAGCCCCACCGGGGGGGGGGGGGGGTGAGTGAAAAAACAGGTCCTGGACAAGCAGGATGATACGAAGCAATTGTAATTACCAAATGTATCAATTCACCCATCATGTCCCACACCCAAAACCATGGATAGTGTTTTCCACACATGCGTACTGAACATCTCTGTACTATCACAGGTTTTTAAATGATTCCCAACTCCCTGTCACTAGAGGAATGCGAAACTCAGCCGAGGGCCTACACAAACCATGCCCATTAAGCCAGGTCCTCCAAAACTGTCCTGGGTTCCGCAGTAAGGCCTATGGGGAAATGAAGTTCTATGCCAAATTCTACTGACAGAGGGGAAAAAACTCCATGCATAGTTTACCTGATATTGGAAACAACATCAAAGCCTCATTTAACTGACATTGGGAGGGGGAAAACCCTGCAACACGTCATGTAACTCACAGTGGGAAAAAATTGCCTCATCTAACTGCCACTGTGTGGCTCCTAGGCCAAACGCTAAACAGCTGCGCTGGGAACCAATTGCTTGTCAAAAAGCATGGATGGCGTGCAGCAGAGATGTGCAATGCATAGGGATCCTGCAGTACAGGGCCGTGGAGGTGGACCCAGGATCTCCTGCTTACCAGTCTCCTAGAAAGACTGGCGCAGCAGAGAACATGGTTAACACAATGTCATGCACACAAACTTTCCGCTCTATTTGTAAGGGTGGGATGTTCCCACACAGTTCAGAAAGAATACCATGGACTAGAACACAGCCAGTAGCAGATGGGTGGTGTTCCAAGCGTGTTGGAAAGGCAGGGTGGGGCAGGCCATGGGTGGGGTAATGCCGTCCCAGCAACCTGCTACGTCCAAATGTATGTTCGCCGGACACAGGGGAAATCCCCGCGCTCGTCCTTTCTCTGAGATACCACCCCATGCCTGCACTTAAGGCATCGGAGCTCGGCCCCCGGCGGTCCCTCCCTCTACCAACCTTTTGAATTTACCCCCCCCCCTCACGCACCCAAGGCAAGCAACGAATGGAACAAATGTTTCAGGTGAGTAGACCTGTTGCAAGTGCTATTTCTTTTAATTGGAACAGGCCCACGAATGCCTCTCAGAAGCAACGCAGGGGCGGGGGGTAGTTGGGGAGAGAAATGGGGGCAAGTGCAAATGCACACGCACGCATGCGCGCCGCACGCGCGCGCGCACACGCGCGCGCACACACACACACACACACACACACACACACACACACACACACACACACACACAGACACACGCACGCACGCGCGCATGCGTGCGCGTGCGCACGCATAAGCTTCTATGAGCATGCAGGAATGAGCCTGCCTTTAGCCAGAAGTCGCGGTCGATGACGGCTCCTGCTGCCAGGCTACGGATACCGAATTTGATAATTTTGCCAGGGTCATTGCCATGTGCCTCCTCCAGCTTTGCTGCAGTTATGAAGATGGAGGGCTCACTCGGGAGGCTCCTTCGCGCGATATTGAGCACCCTCTTTGCATTCTCGTATGTCTCCAACCTCGCAAGGGCCAGCCACAGCTCCACATGCTGCCCCCCATGCATCCCTCATCCCAGTGATGTACAGCCCCAACCTGGTGAGAGATGTACACCTCCTTCACATCCCTCATTACAGTGATTTAACAAACCCCACACACACAGAGATGTACAACTCCTTCGCGTCCATCATTACAGTGATTTCACAAACCCCGCCTACTTTAGAAATGTACCAGCACATCCCACATACTGATTCACAGCCCAGCCTCCTCAAACACGTACTGCTTCAAATCGCTGGACACAGTGATCCTCAGCCCCGCCTTCTCATAAATGTACCGCTCCAGCAAATCCCTTTATGTCATGAGTCACAGCTTAGTCACAGCCCGCTCGAGAACGTATCGCTCCAGCAAGTCTCTCATTTCTTGAGCCGCACACCGACCTGCTTGAAAGCGTACCGCTTTAAATTTCCCTCATTACAGCGATTCACAGCCCTTCAACATTACCAAGCTCCAAATACCTCACAAACTTGGGGAGACACTGCATAAGCACAACTCCATGTCCAGGACCTGCTTCCATGGTGAGTGTTTCTGACTGACGACTGCAGTGAGAAAAGCAGCAGAATGCCAAGCGCAAAAACAAGGTCGGGGGGAGCATCCTTGATGGGCAGGGGCCAGAGGGGGCCCCCTGGAGAAATATGTGCGGGCTTAAATGGTGTCGAGCAGACCTGTCCACAGCACTCGACGGCGCGGGTCAGCAGGACGCGCGCATCGTCCTCATTTGCCAGCTCCACAGCCGCCTTCCAGAGACGCACGCTCTGGGGGATGCGCTCCAAGCCTCTTCTTAGCACCCTGGACTTGGCCGCTGTCTCCTGCTCCAGGTTTGCTGCCTACCAACGCATTCCCACCCCCCTCCGCCGTTCGCCTAATGGCTTATAATAAATTCATTCAACCCCCCCCCCCCCCCTCGGCACTGTCAACCTCTATCCCCTTCCCAACCCCTCCCTCTCCACAGCCCCCCCCCCTCCCCCCACATTTCTCCAGACCTTCACTCCCCCCCACCCGTTTTTTTCAGACAGGACACACACACACACACACACACACACACACACACACACAAAACACACACACACACAGAGGCGCACGCGGGCGAAGGGGGAGAGTGAGGGAGGGAGATGGGGGCGGGAGAGCGCGACTTGGAGTGCAGCTGTATTGGGGATAATAACTGCTCACATGAGCAGCTAGGATGTGTCTGTACAAGCACACCCGACATGAAGCTTGCCTTGCTATGGGTAGGTGTACTAAACATATGATCAGCGGGTGAACAACATATGGGAAGGTACAGAGGGCATGCGGGGCGCGCCTGCATCCAAAGACGGACAGAGTTGGGGATAGAGGCAACACCGCGCGCCAACACAGCTTTGGCATTTTCAGGAGTCTGCAGGCGGGCAGCTTCAAGCCAAACGTCCTCGCTGGTGGGGCACATTTCGCATCCCTTTGCTATCAATTTTCGGGCCTCCCCTAATTTTCCTGCCACTTCTTCTAGGCGCGCTGCAGCAACCCACCTGTTTTCCCAACGCCCCTCACAGATCAGCCTTTCCTGCCACTGCCACCTGTTGAAATCAATATTGCCGTACGACATCTGTTCCTTGCTTTCCCCGACGCCCGCCACTCTTGGGATCTCCTCCCCGCACCATCACACTCCAAAACCTCAGCACACCTCCCTCTCGGCCCCGTACACACATACACACACTTGTGCATGCCATCTCCTCCCTCCCGTCCCATACACTCTCTCCCCAGCTCTTGCCAACCCCTCTCCCCCCCCCCACCCCCCCCCCCCACACACACACACAAACCCCACAAACCCACCGCACGCCCTCAAAAATACAAACACTCATAACCAGTGTCACGCACCCGCATGGGGACACACACACACACACACACACACACACACACACACACACACACACACACACACACACGCACGCACGCGCGCGCGCAGTCTTTGTCCGTCCCTCTCACACATACATTTCCGAGACACGGAGGATGCAGGAGGCCCGACGAGACGGGAACCTGAGCTGGGGACGAGAAACAGAGCAGAGACTAGGAGCTGGGGAGGGAGAGGGATAGTGCCCACATGCACATCTCAACACATACACTCAAACATACAGACGCTACTGTGTCAACCCAGATCAAGCGCAGTGCTCCCCTTGGAAAACCGTCCCCCCCCCCCCCCCCCGCCCCAAAACAAGGGGGGACAGGAACAAACCCTGGAGCGTGCTTGGGGTTGGTGTTGATGACGCTCTTATACAGCATACGCGCCTTTTTGATGTCGCCAATCTCAGCCTCGGAGGAAATTTTGATGGAGCTGAGATCCGTGAGATACCCCTTCGGATCCACCACTGTCTGCCCAGACACACTATCCGCCATGCGGTCCAAGTTCAGACTGATCACCGTGCGGCGGCCCGCTCCTACCTCCGTTAGGTTGCTGCACACTTCCACCATCCAATCAGCAAGTGGGGCTACACATCGGGTGGGTTGTGCAGCATGCACCCATAATCCCTTCAGCCACAATGGCTGGTTCTGAATGCAATGTTTCCTTCCTTCCTTCCTCCAGGTCGGGTGCCTGACCCAGGAGCTACAAACTCCCAGGCCTGCTTCCCAAACACCACGTTGCAGAAGGACCCAGAGACCCCCAGAATCTTCCAGAAAGCCGCCCTACAGCACCCAGGTGGCAAGTTGGTTTCTCGCCCTACAGCACTCAGGTGGCAAGCGGTTTTCTCAGGCCGATACCGCGATACCCCAGCATCGTGACCCTGGCGGTGGTTCAGCACCTCTCCCCCAAAACTACTTGCACTTTTCCGGTGCCACTTCCAGTCATCCCCAGCATGCGCTGTCCCCCTATCACCCTCTCTGCCCTAACTTCCTGCATATAAAGTGCTGTTTAAGTTTCTTGGGTGTCCGTAACTCTGGTTATGTTGTCCCCACCTGGCCCATCCATAACCCCCCCCCCCCCAAAAAAAAATAAAAATATATACCGTACCGGCGCAAATTATTGGGCAATAAACTTATTTTGGGCACCCAAATTTCCCTAAATAACAATTAAAGATAAGAAATAATCCGAAAAATAATGGCGCAAATTATTGGGCACACCCTCCAGGAGGGTCAAGGAATATTTTTTAATATTTTTTAGAACCCTCTTTCATCGTACTAGATAGTTGATCAACATTGAAAACGGTGAGTTTTGTGACAAAAACACATCACAGTAATTTTTAATGATATTTTGGATTCATCGGAACATCCCTGCACCTCGAGGACGCACGTACAGCCGACAAAAATCCAGAAAATAATGGCGCAAATCATTGGGCACCCCCTCCGTCCGTTAATTCGATTTCTTTTCGATTTCTTTATATATATATATGTATATATATATATATATATATATATATATATATATATATATATATATATATATATATATATATATATATATATATATATATATATATATATATATATATATATATATATATATATATGTATGTATGTATATTCCTCCCACCCCCTCCAACCTCCCCATCCCTTCGCCCCCCCTTCCTCCCTACCTCCCCCGGAACCCCGGCCCCCCTGGGCGGGGGGCTCCAAGGTCCCAAGGGCCCCGGGCCCCAGCCCTGGGGGCACGCCAATCCCCCTTTGCCCTCCGTCTCCTCAACTTCCGACCCTCTGTCCTTCTAGCAGCTTTGCTTGTCTCTCCTGCTACCCACTCTGCTGTAATAGCTCTCCTCCTAGATCCCATTATCTCCCAAACCCCTTCTGGGACCCCTGCGCAATGGCCAATGCCCTCAACCTTCTGGGACAACTTTTCACATCCTTCTAAGCCCCTGGGTCGCACCTGGTTATGCCGCTGGGAGTGGCTAATCCGTTTGCCAGGGCGTGCTCGTCCAGCGCAGTCACAGTGGCCTTCTCAGCAACTGCCTTGCTCAGGAGAGTGTCCGGGACAGGCACAAAACTCTGCATTCGCTTCTTGTGCTTGATGGTGTAGTCACCAATATCCGGTATGGCCTGCCCAGCACACCCGCATCCCCTTCTCAGCAGGATTCTCTCTGGGCCACGATCTGTTCTCAGTTTTAAGTTTGGACAAACCCTGCTTGTGCAAGGAAACGCCATCCTGGGACGCCAGCCTGCAGGGCTGCAGCTATGCGTGGCATGTTCATAGCCATACACTTTAGTGAACACACCCGAACTACTACATGAAGTGTGCCATCGACCATGTGGAAAACCTTTCAACACATTCTTGCAGGAGCTGGAAACTGAGGAATTGAGCATCCTAAGCCATTTGGAGTTGCCACATGGAGTTTTAAGGCTTAGGGTAGACCCTCCGCAGCCTGGATTGTTATCTAGGAAAAATGGTGATGCACAATCATTAGCCTTACTCCAGCCGTTCTTTAGTCTGGGCGTCTTATAGCAGAGCTGATCTCAACGCCTTCTCCCTATACTTTCTAAGGGGTTCTCAACCCGGCCGTGTCATCAGGCTCGTGGTGCTGCCATATTTCAGAGATACTGTTTTCCGCTGGCCTCCCACAGGGCAGTTGGCAGGCTTGCTATCTCTCCCACCCCCAGGCCCCCGGTTTTGGGGATAACGGAGAGGTCACTCAACCATGCTCCGTGATCAAATCAGCTCTTCCCCTCCAGCAGCAAAACAGAGCAACCCATGCATGCAGACTCTTACGCCGCCATCAGTGCATGACACACACAGAACCCAGTTACAGTCCCACTTGTGTGGGCTTCAACCATGGGATTTGAGTCGTGCAAGCCCCACACATGTGCAGTCTGACCAACGGCGCGCGTATGCAAGAGCGGATTCTAGTTCGAGCGCCATCTTCCATATGTGGAACTACCCGTTCGCGCACATGCAGACAGAAGATGGCACCCACAGTAGAATCTGCTCAACCCCAAGGAATAGGGAAGAGCACGCGGGGGGGGGGGACCGACAGAAGAATATAATGCATTGGAATGTAAGGAAAAGCTAGGATGGGATCGACAGTAGACTTGACTGCACTGCGGGAGAGGCCAGACGGGATTTGCAATAGAGTTTCTTGAGCGCAATGAAAGGGAGGAGCAGGTTGGTAATAACACTAAACGCAAATGACGGATAGGGCAGAATGGGATTTACAAAAGATTCCTGGGAGCTCCTGATGGAAGACGTAGGAGGAAGGAATCGTTGATAGGATGGAATCACAACGGATGGGGCTGGCAGGAAATGCTACACCAAATTCACCCAAAGATCACCCCTGGGGGGTTGGGTGTATGAAAGGGGTTGAAAAGGTGGGAACAAGGGTGAACATCCACCAAGGCACAAATGCAACAACTCTGAACCACAAACCCACGGTCTCATATGCTTGTATTGATGAGTTGGAAGCAACACAATAGCTGACACCACAACGCAAGGGATAAAAGGCATACCTCCCATTCTGACTCAGCAATCTCTGCTAGCTTTCGCTTTAGATCAGCAAATTGCTCTGTGATTTTGGGATTCTCAGTTCTATACTTCTTCAATTCCTCTTCGAGCCTCTTCTCTCTCCTATCCCTTCTTCTGCTATCCATATATTCATCAATTTTTTCCCAAACCTGAAACCACATGCATCCACTGAGCCCTCTCCAGCAGAAACGTTTCTACAAAGGCATTCCCTGCATGGTATTCATGAGTTGAGAACGACGAACACTGCAATACCACCCGGGCGATGAAGGAATAATAAGTATAACTTTTCATGTGCTTCCCTCAGTAGGGTTAGTGTTTGTTTCAAACATCTTCAGCATTACAGAACGCACCTCATCTGCTTCTTTATCGTCCTTATCATACTCTCCAAAGGCGAATGCCCCCGTGTCATTACCCATGAAACTGTCAAATTTCGTGTCATCAACATCAGCTGCCTCATCATTTGCAGGCTTGCTGGCGGAGGGACCCTTGGAATCCACATACCCCCGATAAGGAAAGACTTAAACATGCAAATGAGGGCACGCAGCTGGGAAGAACAAAAAGCCACCCTCCCTAATCATCAGACATTTTATCTACAGCACGTCACCTTTTGGTCCCATGCCACTTGTACAGAAAATATTGGCATAACAGCCAATTGACACGTTCCATTGTGCTCGTGTAGCCCAGGGTATGTAGTAGGGGGTACAAAAGCAAGTCAAAGTAACACGTTCCAGAGAACAAGATGACAGCTTTGGTCATCCTAATGTGCAAGTTTCGGGGAGCTGTCAGCGTGGATTTCCCCGATCGAGACATGAAGGACGAGTACTCACGGGAAGGCTTGTCGGCATCTCTGGTGCCATTCGAGCTGGACCAATATCTGATCTTGTGGTGAAGCCTGTGGCTCCACGACCCAAACCGGGAACATAGTTCGCAGGCACAGCTAACAAGTTAAAATTTGTTTTCTGACCCGGCGCCGTGGCAGGAGGCTTTCCAACCACCATTGTGGCTCGATTATGTTCACTCAACAGTAGAAGACCTTTCCCTTCAGATGAACTACATGAAAGCAATCTGGTCGAGACGTCGCTGTTGATCCGTATCAAAATCCTGTACATGTACTTCGGTCGTAAACAAGCGCCTGCGAATGACCCATACATGGCGAAATTTGTGTGGATCGTACGCTGTACATCGTACGATGTACAGCCCCATAACGTTCAGTTGTACGGGCACACTTTATCCCTGGTACGGGCACACTTTTTTCCTGGGAGAGCATTTAGATTCACTTTTCCAGACTCTGGTGTGGATGGATGTAGGTTTGGGGAAGGGAGGGGAAGGGGGAAAGCTACAGATGTTTGGCAACCCAATACATGTTTTTAGGATTTATCCAGGGTATCTGTGATCTGCAAAGATCCAAAGGTGTTATATTAGTCATAAATGATGACTATACTCACAAGTATATCATCCATGTACTTAATCAGTTTGACCAAGACATACATAGTCGACAGCGTCAAACTGATGAACAATTCACATATAGCAATTGCTTCCACAGAAGTTTCTCACAACAAGTGAGAGAGAAAGAAAGCAATTCACATGAGTCCATTCAGGAGTCGGCTTAACAAGCCAAAGAGATCGAATGACTTACAAACTACTGTCGAACGAACACACACACTAAATAGTCTTACCTGCAAAGATCCAAAGGTGTTATATTAGTCATAAATGATGACTATACTCACAAGTATATCATCCTGTGAACACACTAACACCTTTAGTTCATTGCATATGATGAACCTTATCTATAAGCACCCCTCAGCCGTCACATAGCTGACTTACCATGTACTTAATCAGTTTGACCAAGACATACATAGTCGACAGCGTCAAACTGATGAACAATTCTGCAACATTCACATACCCATCTTAGTCTCTGATCATCAAAACGGCACTTATGGCCGTGATCAAAAACATGACCGGCAGAGCCCCGACTTACCACATATAGCAATTGCTTCCACAGAAGTTTCTCACAACAAGTGAGAGAGAAAGAAAGCAATTCACATGAGTCCATTCAGGAGTCGGCTTAACAAGCCAAAGAGATCGAATGACTGCCTGGTGGTCCGGGTTCTCTGGCTATCTGTACTCAGATCAGCGCGTGGGAAACGCGCTGTCCAGCACTGCTACTGGCCTTTTTCACGAACATTAGGACATGCTCAGGGTTCCTATCCACAGAATTTGGACCCTTATCCTACAGTAACACATTTATTAACTCTAGATGCATGTCTTCCAGCCACTAAAGGCTGGAAGGTATTTACAGCCATAGAATAAATATCTCTCAATGCATTAATACTCATAGATTGATCGTTCATAGCCATTGTCAAGATGTCTTTACCTTGAGTTAACTGCTTGGTTAACTTACAGCTAATTATTACATGTGATTGTACCTTCACACACGCACGCACGCACGCACGTGCACGCACGCACGCATGTTAATTAACATGACATAATGAAGTACAAAACCCAACAATCTTCCCCTTGCTTCACATGTCAGTTAATTAAAAGCAGGTCCTGACACACCCAATTTAGCCCTATGCTTCTCAAATGCAGCAGATGCCAGTGGTTTGGTAAACATATCTGCTACATTTTCAGATGTAGCAACATAGACAGGGTCAATCTGCCCCCAAGCCACTTTCTCACGTGCATAATGATAGCTGATGCTGATATGCTTAGTGAACTTTGACACTATGTGATTTTTCAAGTGCTGTATAGCCCCTTGATTATCACAGAATAGCTTGACAGTCTTCACTGTGACTCCAAGCTCTTCCAGCATACCACCCATCCACATTACCTCCTTTACTGCCGCAGCAGTCGCAACAAATTCAGCTTCCACAGTAGATGTAGACACTGAAGATTGCTTCTTGCTGCACCAAGACACTGCTGACCCGTTTAGAAGAAGAACAAACCCTGTGGTTGATTTTCTTCCATCCAAGTCACCAGCAAAATCTGCATCCACGTATCCCACCAACTCATTGTCACCAGAGTTAGTGTACGTTATGCCCATTTCCTTAGTGCAATTTAAGTACCTCAGTACTCTTATAGCACCATTCCAATGCGCTGTCGTAGGTTGCCCCCTGAACCGACTCAAAACCCCCACAGCCTGAGCTATGTCAGGCCTAGTTGTGGTAGCTAGGTATTGTAGTGATCCCACGAGCTCCAGATACCTGTGACCCTCTGGCAATGGTGTGCCTGCTCCTACCTGCTCACCACCAGCCCCCAAGGGTGGCTCTGGATTTTGTGAAGTGACAAACCCATGCGCCATTGGAGTATCAACATCCCTGCCTTGTGCAGGAAGTCCATACTCCTCCACCAGCCTCTCAATTTTTAATACGTTAGTCATCTTGAGGCTCCCAGTGGTCTCATCTTTGGTGATTTCACATCCCAGAAATGATTTAATCTCACCAAGATCATGAATAGAGAAACTACAAGTGAGCTTAGATTTGACTTGCTCAATGGTCTCCCCTTCCTTGCATACAATCAACAAGTCATCAACATAAGTCAGCAAGTAAACATGTGACTCATAGGATTCCTTGTTGACAAACAGTGATGAATCGCTTTTGCAGGCAGTAAAGCCAAACTTGCTAAGCTCTTCAACAAGGCGCTTATGCCACGCGCGTGGGGCCTGCTTCAGGCCATACAATGATTTCAGAAGCTTACATACTCTACTCGAATCACCATTAGAGAAACAGGGGGGTTGAGTTACATAAACTTCCTCCTCTAAGGACCCATTAAGAAAGGCAGTTTTAATATCTACCTGATGTACCTTCCATCCCTTAGCGTTTGCCAGATTCAGAAGCACACGCCTGGACGAGTGTGTACTGACAGGAGCAAAAGTCTCAAAATAATCCACCCCTGGTCTTTGTTTGCATCCTTGTGCCACAAGCCTCGCCTTGAACCTGATTACATCCCCAAAACCATCAGTTTTAATTGCATAAACCCACTTCAGTGGGATCACCTTGGCATGGGAAGGCTTGTGACAGTATTCAAATGTCTCATGAGACTCAATTGAGTCCATTTCCTCATTCATAGCCTCCTTCCAATATACCCATTGAGGTGAATTCCTCGCCTCAAACCAATCGTTAGGGATTTTTACATTCCTAGAGGACAGGACCTCCTTCTCCTTTGCACCATTTTGGTTAGGTGATGTGACCCTTGTTGCTCCTGCTATCGCATCGTCTTTGACAAAGTAAGATCCAGGTATATACTTATCAGGTTGAGCAAGTGTCTCTCTAAGATCATACCTACTCATCCCACCTCTTACCCTAACCTGCGCCTCATCCCCACTGTCAGACTCCTGTGATGAGCGGTCCTGATCCGAGTCACTACCGGGATCATTTTCACCATCTCCTGGCTGTTCCTGCTCATCCCCAGGGCCCATTGACTCTTCCCCTGAGACGCCTGGACCATGTGTATCCCTGTTCCCACTCTCTTCCGCCGGAGCTTGTTGCCTTAGTACTTCATTGAGTCTCTGCAACACTTCTACGTTAGCTGGTAGGATTTGGTCTTCTCCCCTTCCAGCTTCCCTGTTCATGTCCACTGCCTCAGCAATGTCAACTGGGACAAAATCCCAGTCCTCTTCGTCTGCAGAGCTTGGCACCTGATCACAGTTTACATCACGTGGGAAATCAGGGGGCAGTTGGGTATCTGTAGAGAGAGTGTGGATACCCAATTTGTCTTCAAAAAATTTCACATTTTTTGACACCTTGATCTTATCCCCAACCAGCACTCTATATGCCTTAGATGCTGGTTCGTACCCGACAAACATTCCTGCCTCTGATCTAGGAGAAAAGGCAGACAGATCCTTGTCAGGCGTTTTGATGTATGCCAGACAGCCAAATACCCTCAAGTAATGAACAGCAGGCTTCCTGCCAAATAATAGCTCATAAGGGGTAGCAGTCTTCCCCTTAATTGCCCTGAGGTTTAGTAACCTAACAGCAGTAGGCAGCGCTTCGGTCCACAAGCTTTGTGGAGCCTTAGCCTGTAGCAGCAACATTCTAACCTTCTCTTTCAAGGAACGGTTAAAGCGTTCGGCCCGGCCATTTTGTTGCGGGGTATAAGGGGCAGACGTCTCGTGTCTTATCCCCTTTGACTGAAAGAACTCACGCAAATCTGAGTTTACAAACTCAGTCCCTCTATCAGTCCTGACAACTTTTACAGTATGGCCAGTCTGATTTTCTAAGTACAGGAGAATTGCTCTAACAGCATCACCCACCTGAGACTTCAGGACCAATGCCCTTGCAACACCCGCCTTTGAGAAATCATCCAGCATGGTGAGCATGTATCTCTCTCCTTCAGCACCCGGTACAGGCAGTTCACCCACAATATCCATGTGGACAATCTCTAATCGCTCTGTAGCCGTTGCCGGAGAGCGTGGGTAGCTCTCTCTAGTCTGAGTCAGAGGAGTATGTAGTTGCCATTCCTCCTACAGGATTTTGAGGTCGCCCTCTGCCAGCCAGGATTGCAGCCCTTCTGGCGCAATCATCTTTGTACTTCTGACAATTCAGCCTGATGTGACCCTCCTCTAAGCAGAACCAGCACCCATGAAAGTTGGTAGGCACGTCATGGGGCATGCCCCTGGGTCTATTGCCATCAAACCCAGGT
>MVGU01000530.1:42500-70000 GCA_002005505.1 Botryococcus braunii
GCATCTCCTCTCTCGGAGGACTACTCTCCTCTCTCCCCACCTTTCCAGAACGGAAGAACGCCGCCCCCCCCCCCCCCCAAACACCCCCACACCCACACACGCACGCGCGCGCACAGACACAAACACAGACACAGACACAGACACAGACACAGACACACACACACACACACACACACACACACACACACACACTCTCTCTCTCTCTCTCTCTCTCTCTCTCTCTCTCTCTCTCTCTCTCTCTCTCTCTCTCTCTCTCTCTCACTCTCACTCACTTTCTCTCGCACTTGCTTCATGAGCCCAGGATAACTAATGTTCCAGCCATCAGTCTGACGAAGACAAACTTTGTGATGAAGAGTTCGTGCTGGTGTCACTGTCAGTGCTCCCTGACTCAGAAGAACTGTCACTGGTACTACTTGAACTTGTTGTGCTGGCGTCGCTTGTGCTCTCGCGCGATAAGGATGATGGAGGACTCCGGCGAAATGCCTGCCTACTGGTGGTCGAGCGTACTGTTCCATTTCCCCTATCCAGAGGCGGAGGTTTGGCATCATAAAAGGACCTGTCCCTTCGTACCAACACAACCAAACCAATCAACATGCTATTAGCAGCGCAACACCATCACCCCAAAACGCAAAAATGAACACAACTTGACTATCTCATTCTTCAATTGAATTAAAGCAGCACCTGGCACAACAACGAAGCAAACTCTGAAACAGCATGCCACAATCCAATTGCAATCCGCCGAGTGAAGCAATGAGCCAGACCAACAGCTGACAAGCAAAAAGATAGTTGCTGGAGTAAGAGATTCACCTGTCACGATCTGCCCCTCTCCTCCTGTACAGTCCATCTGCATCCTTGCTGTTGCGCTCTTTTCGTGCTTCCTGGTGTTTTGTTTCACGATAATTCCTGTTGACAACATGATTCCCATCTCTATCCTGCTCTGCTCTCTGGTTTCTTCCATGGCTCTCATACAGCGTTCCCTTTGTTCTTCGATCATACTCCCTAATATCATGCATGTGCGCACGGTAACCAGCACCGTCCTTCTCTCTTTCCCTGCTGTCATGCTCACGGGTGCGGCGCTCAAACCCCTCCTCAGCCCCCCTCCCCCGATTGCCATTTGCTCGGCGGTTCCGACCGTCTTCTGAACTCCTGTGGGGATCCAGAGTGTGTGAGCCCCTTTCTTCCCTTTTCTGAGCCTCCCTGACATTATGTCCCTTTGAGTAGACAGGGGGACGACGGTCCTGCACAGGGCTGTTCCTGAGTCCATCTGAAACTTCGCGATGTTTGTCTGAGCGGCGGCGAACAGAACTATCTGGAGCAAAACTGTCCAGACTGGGCCCCCCTTCATGAGCCCTTGTTGGACGATGGGTAAGCTGGGTAGGACTGTCACGCCGCTGCCGCTTCTGAGCGTAGTAAGGGCTTGTGTCACGGTGCAGAACCTTTGACTTGGTTCCACCTTCCTGTCGTGGGACACGGTGTGGGGATGGTTCAGGTGTTAGAGAGCGCCTTGCCATGCTTGGATGGCCTTCCAATTCAGCACTAGCTTCCCGAGGCTCAAAGCGATCGTCAATTGGGATGGGTCGGCTACTCCTTGGCTCCGGAGACTTCGCCACATATCGGCCCAGGTGTGAGTTTTGGGCATCAGCCCTTCCACTCACCGCCTTTTGGACTCCAAGATTCTTCCCCTGTCAACAGCTGATGCCTTTCACTTCCTCAGAGCAGCACCAATATCTCCCCCTCCAGATAAGTTATTGCATGTGGGCGTCCTTATGCATGCCGAATTTTTCAAGTCTGGCATCATATTACAACCTTCAAAGTATACACGCTGCTTTTAGACATGGAAACTGACCAGCACACCAGCACTTTCAACAAACCTACAGGGTACCGCAGCCCTTACCTTTCGTGCCTTCTCTGCTGCTTTAATTGCCTTCTTCTGATCTTTTGCAGCCTTTTCCCTTTTTTTCTCCTCTTCCTTTTTCCGCAGTTCCTTCTCCTTTTGCCGTGCTTCGCGCTCAGCTATCTGATCCAACCTCTTTTGTTCTTGTAGTTCACGATCAAATGCTTGTCCTTCCACTGCTGTTGTGATACCAAAGGCATCCTGGAGAACTTTCATTTGGTTCTCTTTTCGAAGAGCCAACTCGTGCGTCTCCTGCCCAGCCCTACCACAATGCATGATGTCTTAGATCTAGGGCCCACGGGGAGTCATTGCGCCTTGATAGTTGTGAGTGCATCTCTAGCGGGCCCCAGGGTTAAAGCTACACAAAGCTCCCAGGAGCATACCTCTCGTTATTAATTTCCGCAGCCAGAGCAGCTGCTGCGATTAGCTCTTCCCGCGTTTCTCTGAGCATGGTTTCGACTTCTTCAGGACTGTACCTGGCAAAAGGAGCCAAAAAAGGCCAGAGTCAGGGCACACCACAAGTGCGAAGTACCCAGCCGTACTTCAGAAGAACCCACAAGATTAATAGATTCGGACCTTGCGGAATACTCGTCAGTCCCATACACTTTTCCCATTTTCAGAAGAAATAGAAACTAAAACTCGATGAAAGTTACCCTTGGTCTTCAAGGAGGACTCGCATCTCCTCCACTTTCAGCTCAATGTCCCGCTTTCGATTATGCTCAATAATGTCCACATTGGGTTTCCTCTGCTTCGGAGCTCTTATGCTGTCCCTCTCTTCAATAGACAGCTGGGGTTGCACCCGCAAATTGAACTTGTTAGTTTGCACATAGCCAGATGTTCCACTTCCACGGGGAGTCAGCAACCCGATACCGTTATACATCTTGCCTGGATCCTCAGTGGTTGTTAGAATACAAGAGGCGGTGATCCCTCCATCAACTCGGAATCCCACCTAGTGTTGCTGGGCCCTGGATCGGGCGGAAAATGTTGTAATGGAAGAATCCGGGTTGGTTTCCCCTAGGCTAGGTCCGAAGCAGTAATCGGGGCCTACCCTGGGCCCCGATCAGCAGTCAGGGTCGGGCCGTCAGGCCTTGGCTTGGCCTACGGTGAAGGCAGTCACCTACAGACGGATTGTGCCCTAGAAATTCTTGTTGGGAAATCACATTTGAGTCCAAAATTTGCCGCGATCGGGACCATCTGGACCCGGAAGGGAAGAAATTTGTGCCAAAAAGCCACACAAATTCCACATCAATGGAATTTCGCGGATGTGCGCTGCCTCGGGGCTCAACGACGTTGCCAATCTTGGCCTGCTCAGGAAGGAATACCGGGCCACCCTGCCAGGTGGACATGAGATGCGAGTTTCCGAATCCATGCCGGAAGACTTTTCAACATTAGTGAACGCAGTGTCGAAAAAATTCAGCCTACGATGTTGCTGGGCAAGTCTGTAACTTGAAGGTGTTGAAGTAGTCAAAGCTTTGAGAGATCGATAGTTGTGGCTGTACCGGTAGTGTTAAGGGGCAATTTAACAGAACACTTAATCAATTTGGTTCGCCTTCACTGTATTTGTAGAGACAGGTGGGGGGATTTGCTGCATATAAAGGCCCCACCAGACGCTCAGGTGACGCCCCTGTCGCCCCCCTGTCGTGTTGTCGTTTGAGGTCTCGCTTGTACCTTTTACTGTCATCAGTGTTCTTCTCCTCTTCCAAGT
Organism: Botryococcus braunii; assembly: GCA_002005505.1. Lineage (NCBI taxonomy): Eukaryota > Viridiplantae > Chlorophyta > Trebouxiophyceae > Botryococcus > Botryococcus braunii. Next base: position 46,100 of record MVGU01000530.1, read on the forward strand.
CTTTTTTTTGAAAGGGCTCTGTCAAGGTAGCTTTGGCGTCTTCTTCCGTTTTTCAAGCTGCTGATGCTTTGGTAAGGGTTGTTGTGGGGGGTTGACTTTGCTGTTGTTTGAAGGCAAAGGTTTACGAGGCAGTGCTCATTGAATTTTGTTTGTTGAGTCGACACGGGATTTTTCCCGGGTTGCTCAGGTGGAGCTGGCAGCACAGGCAACCATTTTCCGACTGGTTCACCATATTTGTCGAGTCCTCGGTTGACTTTGTTATGGAAATAGGAGAGGTCAGGGTACAAGATTCCAGCGATGTGTCATGTAGCCAGTCCCCATGGCCTGAGTGAAGTCTTGTGGCAGTAGTGATCTTGGTGCTGATGCACCAGAAGGTGTGTTTGCAGCTATCTCTAGTTGCCAGATTGCCCTACCGTTGCTTTTAATTATCGGATTCGTGAGAACTCTGCATGGATTTAAACCTGGATCCCATGGTTTATGGGCCATCTGAGATTCACAGACAGTTTGGACCGTGACTTGGTATGGAAAGTGCTGTGCCAGTGGGTGGCCAAATGGACAACATACTGGCTGTTGAAACCACAATAATAACCCACTTGGAATGTGTTCAACGAGAAGGAACCACAATTGTGCATGTCGATGAAACGACAGTGTGTAGAAATGGCAACGAAGCCGCCCAAGGAGCTGTGGAGGTTTGCTGTAGCGATCAGACTAAAGTCTCTGAGATTGCTCCAGCAGCATTGCTCTTTGTGGAGTCAACTCCACCTCAGGCCGGCCGTGAGCAGCCAAATGGCATCTCGTCTGCAGTTGTAGAGGTGCGCCGCCTGGTGACTGCAACTGCCTGGCAGTTAGCAATTGGGTGCAAGAGCCTGCTCACCCCACATCGTTCTGAGCCTCACTCGGCGATATGCATTCCTGCTATCATACAGGCGGCTTCGCAGGACCTGCCACCCATTGCGTCCGACCCCGTAGAGGAAAAGGACTGCCAACTACAAAAATCATCCATCAGTGAAGCGTCTGTCAACCCATCCCAAGTGGGGGACTCGCCTTCAACTGATGATGGGCAGCCTAGTGAGGATGTAGAGATAGTTGATCCAGGTAAGGATCATCTCAAGCCAGGGCCACATCATCCTGTCTATGTGTCTTGCAACAAGGTTTGGAAGACACTAAATATTGGGAGAGGGGCCATCCCTGCACCCCTCTCCCAATAAAAGAAGAAGGCCAAAAATAGCAGGATACGCTAGGTTTGCTTATGTTTCTGGTTTCTTCTTTGCCCATGCAAGACGCGGCCTTCTGGTGGTATGTGCCACCTGGCATCCCAGAACTATTCCAATGAGTGGTTGTAAACATGGTATGAGAACCAGTTGCTGCTTTTGCAGGACAAGTGAACAGATGTGTGACCGCATCCGTGCCCGGATCTTTGCTCCCCGATAAGCTCATGGTAGCTGAGGATGGTGCATTTGTCCGAGGCACCAATGCAGCTGTATCTACCTCCTCTCGGCAATTTGATGATGCTGACAGTCAAGTATCTCAGAAAATGTTGTCGTCACCTGATGGGCTGCAAAATGTAATCGGTGGATCGCAAAAGCCTATTCAGGCTAATGCGTTGTTATCGACAAGTTTACCTGCCAATGCACAAGCTGGACTGCAAAGTTTTCCTCTCGAAAGGTCTGATGATGCTCTTGGCATGGCTGAGCGAGGGCCTAGTCCCCAGTGTTTGAACATCGATGAACTTATTGTGAGAGTGGCAGATAAATTCAGAGATGATAAAGACGAGCCTTTGACACTTCGTGAAGTCCTGCGCACTGGGGATCTTCAAGGCCAGGCTGTCTCATCCTGCCAGCTTGGCCATGTTTCAACAAGAGGTGAGTGTGTTGAGAAAGTAATTGTAGAGTCCCAAACTTCGTTGTGTGGTTTAAGCACTTCCTACTTGCTTCACAGGGATGGAGCAGGCATAGATTTTCTTGGTCTACTGTTCTCTTTGTCTTTATACAGCGCAAGCCCATTCAATTGCTTTTTGAATGGCCAGATTATTCAGGCTTAGAGAGGTTTGTCACTGCAGGTGTCATTACTTCAAAGGGTCACATCTGTTGCCACTGCAGCCAGTGCAATGGTTTGAAAGACCTTTCAGCTCGGGAGTTTAAAGAACATGCGGGCTGCCATGATGCCCTGAAGCGTCCAGAAGTTTGCATTTTCTTGTCTAGCTTAAATATGACCTTGAAGGTAAAGTGTGTTTGTGTTGGTGCAAGCCCTTTTGGCAACGAAGCCTACTCACTCAGACTATCTTTCATTCCCAAGTTGTCAATCCAAATTTGGTGCATCTTCCTGCATTACTATATAGAGTGCATATTGTAGGCTTTTATAAACCTGAACTAAACAGAAAGATGATTGCTTTGCTAGGCGCCTGCCCTGCTTGGATTGCTGTCAAAGTATGGTTATTCTGAAGGATGAAGTGGACATTGCAGGATTTCATGAGACTTGTCGAACAAGACTTGAGTGGTCCAGACACTCATGAGATGCTTTGCTACGTGTGTCATGATGGAGGTGACCTCCTCTGTTGTGACGGGTGCCCAAGAGTGGGGCATGTGTCATGTGTGGGCCTTTCTGATGTTCCGGAGGTAAATCCCGTTTCGTTGCATATGTCATCTCTGTTGTACATGCCCTTTGCCTATAGGCCCTGTTTTTGCAGTTGATTGCCAGTGGGGTGTTGGCCTTTTGAAAATCATAGTAGTCTTGGACCTTCGTGCATGAAGTTTGCCCTGGTGCAGTCTTGTGGCAGCCCAGTATGAGAGTTTTGCAAAGATTTTGTTGTATAAAAGGGTGTGACAGGTACAGTTAACGAGGATATTGGATGGCCAGGATGAGTGGTACTGCAGAAGGTGTCAAACGGGTGTGGACACAGATGTTCAAGAAAGGACTTTTCCTCTGTCACCTGCAGCAGTTGAGGGACCCACGCTCATGTCACCGGCAGCACCTTACGTCTCACCTCAAGGCAGAGTCCATATGTCTGCACCCTCTGCTCGAAGTTGTGGGGTCAGACGTGAGAGGAATACTAATAAGCACAAACGCCTGTTTGAGTACGGGGCCTCTGGGGCTCTGCAGGTATGAAGTCTCCTCAGGCATCATGTTCATTCAGGTTGTGGTTGTCCTGTAATCTCAGACTCAAGGGCATGTTTGAGAGATGCTCGAAACAGCATTAGCGACATCTTGCTGAAAGGTCTTGATTCCTTGAGGGCTGGAAAGCTAATGCCCATATGAGCCTCTTCATGTGGAAGCAATAAATTTCTGTTGAGTTCTGTTCATAGGATTATCGCCAGGGGGCTTTGTGCCCCCCCCCCCCTCCCCCCACGCTCTCTCTCCCTCCCTCCCCCCTTCCGCTTTATTTATCAGGTCGTTCCGCTGAAATGATTGGCCGGCCTACGGGGTAAGGGTGGTGGATTAGAGTATCCTACAGCATTAGGGTTTAGGGATTAGTGTCTGTTACTATTATTGTTATCATTCATAGTCATAATCGTATTGGTATTTTCTGTGTGCAGTAGTATTGGAGAACGTAGATGACCTTCAACACTACAGTATTCAACTACGTACCTGTAGGCATCAAACATGTATTTGTTTGAACTTCAACGCTCAAATAGTAATCAATGCCTCTAATTTCATGGTGACAGTCGGCACGGCCTTGACTAGGCGTGAAAAAGGTGTTGTGCTCCAAGCGCATTTCTAGAACTTTGTACGGCCAAGGTGGTTATAAGATGGCAGCAGACACGAGTAAGGAAGTATATGCGCCACTGACAAACAACCTCCTACCGTTTGTTCTGATTTTCAACCCAAACTTTTGCCCATAAATACTGTACATTCTTGACTGCAGAAATTGCACCTTTTTTGCTCGAGCATGCCGTTGTGCATGTTACCATGCACACATATTCTTGGGGGGGAAAGGGCCAGCTTTAGCCCGGGCCCTCTGCGATCGTGCTGCTGCTCTTTCAGCGCTCGAATTTCCTGCGCTCAGTGATTCGGGCTGGCCTATGTAGCCCAGTGAGCAAAAAAAAAAGGAAGAGGCAAAATGCGACACGACCGACCTTCTTTGGCAAGAGCAAGTGAAAGGGCATTTTTGACGAGTTTTGCTTCTGTAGACTATCGCTGATACAGGCAGAGCTAGCAGCAGTTCTGCCCAATCTGAAAAGCTCAGCAGCAACCCAGGGCATGAAAATGCAAATCAAACCCAGTGCCCCTATTGGCCCTTATTTGAGTCTCATCGGAGACGTCAGAATTGGGGACAAAGAGAACTTATATCTAATTTAGAGATCCACATGAGAATTTCGACCAATGATATTTGCAGTACTTTACATCGCAGCCATGGCTGGATGCTAAGGCCCATTGACTCTTGAAAGTTGAGTAGGTTTTCGGCAACAAGTTGTATGGGTTGCAGGACGGGGAGAGGGTAATATATCGCACAACACAAGGAGAGGATCTCCTTACTGGTGTGGTTCGAATTAGCAGAGACCCAAACCAGCCTTCTGGTATTGTGTGCGGCTGTTGCCAACAGTTGATATCATGTTCACAGTTTGAGTGCCACGCTGGTAAAGGTTCACGCAGGTAAGCCTCGTGGTAGTGCGTGAGCCTGTTGGCAGCACCTGAACTCTTGTTCTCAATTTGAGTGCCATAATGGATAAGGTTCCCGCAGGTAAGTTGTGGGCCTTTTGCCATGTGGGTTTGCAAGATTGCATGTGCAGTCCCCCAAGCCCCTTGTTTTGTAACAAGGCTGTGTACAGATTGCATCTCTCGAAAGCGGATGGAACGGTGGTTGCCCTATGCCATAACAGGAGAGATACTGCTCCCATGTGTGCAAAATCACATTGCATTCTGCTTGGATAGAAGTATTGCGGCCAGATTGATTGTTCTGGAATTGACCTATTAAAAGTAGTGGCTTCAAGTTATTAAGGAAGCCAAGCGTTTTCAGGGCGCCCTATGATAGTATCGTAAATGCTGACGGCGTAACATTGCGGCGTATGGCGGAACTGATGCCTGCGACGGAGGAGGAATCTGATGACAGTCCAACGCCCTTTCAATTTGGGAGGGCACGGAGGAGAAGGGTGAGCCAAGCAGATCCTGGGAGTCTTGAAGGCGTTTCAACGAGGTGAGAGAACTGGTCCATCTGGCCTGTGTCTCTGTGAGGGTGCCTAAATGATCACATTGAATGCATGTTGAGCACTCTCTGCTGTCAGACTTTCAAAGTTAATGCTGTGCTTCAGTGACTGCCACAAGTTTTCAGCTGGCATGCCCTTGCAGGTACTTGTAAAGGAAATTTCGTCTTTAAAGCAATGATCCTGTTACAGGTGCACAACGCTGGTAGAGGACTTGGAGGAGGTCTATGGCGGATGTAGAATATGCCACTCACATGACTTCCAGAGAAATTTTGGTGCCCGCACAATGCTCATCTGTGAGCAGTGCGAGCAGGAATACCATGTGCAATGTTTGAAGAACAAGAGAGGCGAAACATATGATCAGAATTCAGAAGGTGAGCATTTTTGGTCATTGACTTCTGCTCCAGGAGGAGCAAGCTTCATCCAGATCTCTCCATCATTCACAAGGTTCTCTGTTTCTTCATTGTTGGACATTTCTCATGACGGATGGTTATACCGTTTGCAGAGGCTTGGTTCTGTTCGAAGGAGTGCATGGAGATCCTCTCGAAGTTGTCAGCTGCTGTTAACAGCGGGTTCATGCGTCTTGGAGAAAAATATTGTATGCAGCTTTTACATGGATTGAACCATCTCCCAGCCGTAGAAAATAGCCTGGTGGAGGCGGCAGGAATTTTGCAAGAAAGTTTCGACCCCATTATGGATAAAGCTAACAATCAAGATTTAATTCCTGCCATGGTCCACTCTGAAGGGCTGGGTAGTGAATGGGACTTTCATGGCGTTTTTACCGTTCTTCTTTTTCACGAGGTGCGGGCTGTGTAAACATTCTTCTTGCCTTGATCTGCTGCCCTGCATGGAAGGGATTGACAACAGAATTAAGCTTTGCAAGCCTGTGTTGCGTACCAGCAGAGATGTTAAGTTCCTCATGCATCCCATTGGTGGTGAGTCCAACATTCCGATGTCTGAATTTCTAAATGGTTTGCTTTCGGCTTTGCAGGGGATGTCAGTATGCGCAGCAGTATGCAGAGCGTTTGGAACTATTCTGGTAGAAGTTCCTTTGGTGGCGACAAGGGCAGCAGCTAGACGGCAAGGCCATGCTAGAGTCTTGATGCGTGGTTTGGAAATGTTCTTTTCTCACGTAAGGCCCTGCACGACTTTCATGGTGGGTGGGGAGAGGGATGTTTGAGTGAGGAAGGTCCCTTCTCTGTTAAGTCCATGCTGCAGATCAATGCAAATACGAAACAATTGCTTGAAATGATTTACAAGTTGCCCAACCATTGGTGCTCGTGATTTGAAAAGGGGGATTATAATAGAAGGCTAAGGCAAGCGGCGCGGCTTTTGAGTAGACTTGCTTTTGACAATAAGTTTTCTGTGCAGTAATAGTTTTCAATTGCCTATCTAGTGGATAAGGCAATGCATGGCCATGAAAGAGGAAGCCGTGAGCAAACTGCTCTTGGCATTGTCCTGTCGAGTTTTAGTTACACATGCCACTCATATCGGTACAGTCAGAGCACCTGTGGCAGATGGGTAGCTCGCTGTTGTTGGGCTTTCAGACTGGATATACAGTTTGATAGCCCAGTGACACCCTCCCCCTCCGGGAGCGTAAGAGAATGCCCTAATAGCCCCCAATGGAGGGAGCCAATGAGACACAGGATCCTGCGTATTCAATGAGGGGCCAAGGGCATCCAGATTGGTGAGACTTGAAAGCATCTGGAAGAAGTGGTGTCTTTGATGTGATGGATGTTGCTGGATTAGATGGCATCACTCTGCTTGGACCACTCGTACTACTGATACATGGTGCATTGGTATAAAGGGCGGTGGACTCAACATTGACATTTATGTGTGGACTTTGGAAATTGCAGCTCGGAGTTGAACGCCTCACTCTGCCTGCTGCGCCTGCTGCCATTAACACGTGGATCATGGGTTTTGACTTCAAACCCATGGAAGATGCTGAATTGAGGCGTCTCACAGAAGACACAAAAATGCTTATCTTCCCAGGAACCCGGGTGTTGCATAAGGTGTGATATCTGATATTGCACAGATGACCTCTATTGGCCAGATAGGCCTTACTTGCACGTTGTAGATAACTCACTTTTGTGTGACACATACATTCATGTTAAGAAATTGCGTGGTGGTCTTTCATAGATGTATAGGGAACCAAAGATTTGAGGGGGCTTAATGAATCTTTGCCCCCCCCCCCCCCCCCCCCCGCCTCTCCGTTCCCTCTCCCCCCCTCCCTTTCCCTCTGTCCCCCCCCCCCCCTTAAGACACACAGAGTCCTCTTGGACATGATGGGATTGGGATGGAGTTCTAATACGTGTAAAAATCATCTAGCCTTGTTCAAAGGTTGCAAGACTTGTACCTCCCTTTTGGCCCTGACCTACACTGGGATACGTCAGTTTAAGTAGATCTTCCAGGAGACAGGGTGTAAAAAGCAATGGGGAAGAGGATGGGGGTGGGGGTGGGGGCAGAGAAGGGGGGTTGGGGGGGGGGGGGAGATGAGAAAGGGAGGGGGGGAGCGTGCCTAACACACGGCATCCCATATACATATGGGGAAGAGGGGTTGGGCTTCTGATGCATGTCAGAGTACCAAGGTTGTGCTCAAGGGTAAACCCTCCTGAGGGCTCCATCTCTCACGGGGCTTGCGGACCTTTTTTGCAAATGTACTTGGCAGATATCAGCAGGCAAAACTTAGGTATATCAAGGAAGGTGGGACAGGGAGTGCAAAGATGGAGGAGTGGGCAGGAGTGCGCACGAGCAAGTGCAAGGATCTGCCCCCCCCCCCCCCCCCCGGGGGGTTGGCAGGGGAGTAAGTTGTTTAGGAGATCAAACTTAATTTGGGGACTGGGTTTTGGAGCCCACAAAGAAGTTAAAAATTTCTTGGTGGAATTGGTAAACATACCAGGTTTAGGCTCTGGGGGTTCACGCCTTGCGGGTTCAAGTCCTGCTATCCCTAAAATGGCGGATATAACTTAGTTGGTGAAAGGAGATGCTTGACACCCCTCTGGCACCCCTCCCACGTTGTTTCTTCTCTTTTGAATTCCCCATGCTATTATGCAACGCCCGCCCCTGTGCCCCCCCCCCCCCGGGCGGGAATTTCGAGAAGGGGAGCGTCACAAAGGAGGGAAAAGTCTTGAAGATTGTCTGTGTCTTGTCCCTAACGAATATGAATTGGTTGTCCAGAAGCTTCCAGAGGCCCCTACTGAAGTTCCCACTTATTTGCCTGCTGGTGAATTCACAAAGAAGCCCTTTGCGCCTCAAGCAGAGCGCCCCCTTGCCGGTGAGGTTCCCCTGCCTGGTGATTTCATTTTGCACGTCCTGTTATGGGTAAGCTACATCATCACATTTTGAGCTCAGCAAGAACCAGCTTGAAGGCTCTTCTGTTCAGGGGCCCCCAGACACATGCCCCACATGCTTCTTGCTGTATTTTTGTTGCAACTGACACGCGTATTTGAAAGTTTTATCGCCCTGCTCTATGGGCTCCTGTCAGTGGTGATGCTGTGCAAGAAGAATGTTGCACCAAATACTCATGTCCAGCGTCCCTCCAGCCCCTGGCAACTGTATTTCTGTTTCATAATGGTTGAAAGTGTTCAAGTGCTATCTTTTTTGCAGGCAAGGGTTTTAGGTATTTACTTGTATTGTGATGGAGAGGATGTGGTGTGGTATTGACAGGAGATGTAATTGTTTGTGAATATCTGCAGTTCGGGCCCCTCTGACATAGGATGGGCTTTGTGGGAAAATGGAATGGAATTGCGTTGGAATGCTGATGTTGGTCAGTGACGCATGTGTCGCCATCACAGCTTTTTGAATCACTTACATTTTGTTGGACAGACTGGAACCTGTGTCATGTGATATTTCCCTGCTTTCCCTCTTTGTGATTGTCCTCCTTCGTGCACTGATCAACCACATATCAGTGGGTCAGTGGGTCAACAGGCTGTGAGGTCATTGATGATGTGGGCGCAGAAGGAGAAGGCTTGTCTGCGCCCACATTGGATGGTTCTGCAAGGACGGTGCCAACTGTGGCAACAGCTTCAGGCAATGACGTACTTGGTCAGGGATTTGGGACGAGAGGGAGAGGCCGTGGAAGGGGTCGTGGAAGCAGGGGAAGGGGTCCTGGTCGTGGCCGCAGTTTGCGCCATATTCCATCCTTGGAGGGCTCCGTTGAGCCGGCTGCGGGCACCACTGCCTCTTTCTTGCCTAGCCAAACTATTGGCAGCAGCAAATTAGCTGGAAGAGCAATAGGTGATGGGGCAGCCGGTGATGGTGGGAGGGGTGGGACGATTGCACCCAAACTCTCCATGGCAGATCCACAAGACGGCATGTCCTATGTGCCACATAGTGGAGCTTCAGGTGATCTGCGTCTTGAAGGCAGTATGCAACCAGGTGCAATGCCCCTGAGTGAAGCAACGGGACACACCCATGGCAGGGGCCGCGGACGAGGCAGAAGGGGCAGAACCATGGGGCTGGGCCGCGGTCTGATGCAATCTGGAGACACTCAGCCAAAAGTCACAGGCAATGAGGGAGATAGAGGACAAGGTTGGAAGCAAAGGAAACGTGGTTCTGGCCGTTTCTTCAGCAAAGGTGATGTTGTTCCAAAAACAGATGCAAATCAAGAAGACCAGGGAGGTCTTTCTGGACCCCCTGGTAAAAATCTGGTCAGGGAGGATGCGGTATTGCCCTGCAGCGGTGCGAGGAGTTCAGATCCTGACGGACGGCCACAAAAGCGTCAGAAGTTGTCAGTTCCTTTGCCGTCCTTGATAGGATCTTCCGGGAATGGTATCCCAGGCAATCGGTTGGGATCAGAAGCCATTTTGCAGCCTTCACAGACGGGCTTCGAGCGCCGATCTGGTGCAAGTAACGGCAAGAAACGGGCAGCCAGAGATGGGTCAACTTTGCAGTCTGGGCAGGATTCAGGCCATGTCAGTGGAGATGATTTCAGCTTCATGAAGCCAGCATGGCCAGGAAGGGCAACCAAGCGTCAACGTGTGGCTCGGGCATGGGGGGTTAAACACACAGGCAAACGCAAGCAGGCTTCAATAGCTCGGGACCCAGCCAAATTGAATTCAGCATTTCGGGCTTCCACATCCCCAAAAGGGCCACGCTTGGACAAGTCTGCTTCTATTCCTGGTCCAGCTGATCAAGCCCGTCCCTCTGGCAGTACAGAGTGGAGCAAAGCCTACCATGTCCCATTGGATGTGGATCCGGCTCGGACTCCCACCCCAGAGAGTGAGGTTGTGGGCAGTGGTGGTCCACTCAAAGGCATGCCGAAAAGTTTACAGCCTGCTGCTGCACCAGAGGGCATTGTTTTGAAGCGTCCACGTGGGCGGCCTAAAGGGTCGGGCGTGAAAAAGGCTCATGCACGGGCATCAGGCGCTGCGGGGTTGTCAAAGGCAGGAGGTCATGGTAGGACAGCCGCTGCTTTGAAAGTGGCAACTGAAATGGGCCCAAATCCATCAGGTGGGACTGTAGCACCTACTGATGGCGCAGGCGATGCTGTCCTTGAGTCTTCATATTCTCTTGCAGTGGAGCCTGGAAAGGTAAGAGCGCAGGCAAGATTAGACGAAGGCCATCTTTCTTTGGTAATGCGAGGGATTGCTGTGGATGGAGGGCATTTACATCTCCCATGACATGACAAGATGATTGGCAGGCTGCTGCAAGCAAGCTGACGACAGGCAAATCTTGGGAGGTAACATCAGCTCCTGGGGCGGCAGCGTAAGCAGCTGTCACTGGTTTCAAGGCATCAAGCTGGCAATATCTGAGAGGTTCAGGCGGGAATCACAGTGCACCTGAGTCTTTTGGTGTGGTATTCAAGCTTGTATATTGGCGTAGATCATGAAGAGAAGAACATGCTGTTGAAGCTTGCCTTAAGAGCGCACAAGCATGGCATGTTTGACACGGATGCAATGCAGGGAGTTTGTATAACAATTGCGTACAATCACTGTTAGAGTGAGCCTTTCGTGACTCTGTGCCTGTGGTCGATTGTTCTGACTGGCCCTTGGTGCCTTCAACATGGTAATTACTCCCACCCCCTGGGGTGGGGCGCCGTGGGTGGGAATTTATCTTCACAGCAGGCTGGTATGTGGGCCTACAACTGAAGCAAGGTTGCTTTGACATGGCGATGCACCAAGCAGGTGTCGCCTTGATTCAATGTGTCGAAAGCTCGAGCGAGGTATGGAGGGTTTTCGCTGCCGAGTAGAATTTTGCAACTTTGGGTTTCCCGAGTATGTTGCGCAAAGGGCATGATTTGTCGTTGTCAGAGAAAATAGTTGACTGTGACCGCAAAGTTGTTACAGCATTTGATGTGCGGGGTGACTGGAGTAGCCACTCTCCTGTTGTGCAGGAGGGTGTTCACAAAACGAGGTATGATTATATGTACTTAGCTCAGGACTCGTATACTTTACTCAGTACAAGCATGTTTTAGCTCAGTACTTGCTCGTTGCCATTTTTGACGATTCTTGGTATTTGTTTTCCCCTGTCTTACCTCAAAAAGGGTGGTTGACTGTTAGTGGATTAAGTTAATCTGGACGGTTACATTGGTTATGCTGCCCAGCAATTTCGTTCACTGCTGGCCCAAAGTATGGCAGACATGCTGTAAGGTTCATGCTTCTTCGTTTTTTTGCCATGTATTGGATTCACTGGACCGAAAGTTTGTAGGCCTCGTGTACTGTTTTAGCCTCAGAAGAGCTCATTTTATGGGGTCTTGCACACGTCTGGGATCAAGATAATGAAGTGGAAGCGGCTTAGCCCTGATCTCCCTCTTGCTCCTTGACACGGGGTTGACGATGAGGTGGGGCTTAGTGCATTGTGTCCGAATCACCGCAGTTCTGTGCCGTAAGTCCTTGTGCATGAATGAGTAATGAAACACGTCAGAGATCCCGGAAGATGAGGAGCCTGCGGGCATGCCTCCCCCCCCCCCCGACCCCCCCCTCCTGTCTTTTCTCTCTCTCTCTCTCTCTCTCTCTCTCTCTCTCTCTCTCTCTCTCTCTCTCTCTCTCTCTCTCTCTCTCTCTCTCTCTCTCTCTCTCTCTCTCTCTCTCTCTCTCTCTGTGTGTGTGTGTGTGTCTGTGTCTGTGTCTCTCGGTGTGTCTGGGTCTGTCTGTCTGCCCACCTATTTATCTTTTGCGTATGCACGCACATCATGTGCGCAAAAAGTCCACACACTGCACCCCCACCCCATGACATAGAGCCCCTTTGCAGCCATTTTGCATGCTGTAGCGTGAATCATACGGTTTTTCAATACTTCGGGGTAAAGACGTACGCACCCATGTTACTGTCTACCGAAAAAGTAGACCAGCTCGAAGACTTGCCACAAACCCCAAGGGCAAGTCCACGTCCATGGTGCGCAATGCATTTCATTGCTGTTGTTATTGCAGCCCCACACTAATTTAGTAGTTGGTAACCCTGACTCTGGCAGTAAAATGTGCCGTGATAACTCTCTGGAAGTGTTATCCCCTTTGTACTCCCCCGAAACAACAATGCCTTGAATAATTATCTTCCATTGAGCTGAACGCTGCAGGTGAAGATCTCTTCGGTGGAGTTTGGGATTATAAGTGCTACGTTGCAACTGCAACAACCTGCTCAACTGAATAAGTCGAGGGAATTGACACCTGCTGACTTCAGCAAATCAAGGGAAGAAAGATCGGTACATGAATGCCCTACACCCGGGCACAGGAGGCGAGGCAGCAAGGACCCAGCGTGAGTTGTAGAACCAAGCACGCTTAGAGGCTCATCTTTGTACATGATAACTCTTCACAGTCATGACGTGCCCCACAAGGAATTCACGTTAGACAACAGAATCGAAAGCACAGCCTTTGTCCCTTGTGGTATGCCCTGCCCCCAAGAGCGACACAACACGACCCACGGGCAGCCTCTTTCAGGTGTATGCTTCCATCGCCAGCAGATGCCGCAGCCTCTTTACCAGCCCCACCCGCCCAAGTACACACACACACACACACACACACACACACACACACACACACACACACACACACACACACACACACACACACACCCACCCACCCACCCACACACACACACACACACACACACACACACACACACACACACACACACACACACACACACACACATAGGTTATATACCCGCTAAAGCGAAGTAGCACTGGAAGTGTGTATAAACACACACACACACACACACACACACACACACACACACACACACACACACACACACACACACACACACACACACTTACAACATGAATATGTGAGATCACAAGCCCAACTGACATCACAAGTAACCCAATGAGAGAAAGCAATCTCACTCGTCAGGTTATCGGTGATGTCGGCTTAGGCTCATCTTCGTGGCGAACAAGGAGTACCTTCAACATCTCATTTTGCTCTATGAGCTGGACAGGTGAAACCTTAAGCTTACAAGACTTCATTTTCAATAAGTGCTTCTATCTTCAAAGAGTGGGGAAAAAAGACCAGCCGGGTCCAGAGTCATCTCCTGAAACGCGAAAGGGCCATGCCACAATCCTTTCACATATCCGCAGAAGTGACCTCCCTCAGCTTCGCATTTCCCGTCGTTTTCCCCTTTGTTTCCTGTCGAATTGAAACTACCTCGTGTTCCCTTCCCACCATCACGAGGACATTCCCATCTTTTTTAAAAATGTGTTCTCATGCGCCATCCCAGGACATCAGGAAACATAATTGCACATTGCAGCAGTGGTTTGCCTCATAAGCGGGTTTAGGAATCACCTTGTTGGTCCCTGCTGGGTCAACAAAGCCGGTTTTCTTCTGCCCTGCGTGACATACAGCCCTCAGAAGCCCCCACCTCCCCGTAGCTGACATGTATCAACTGTCGAGGGCGGCATTCTGGGGTTGTTCTTTGCCCCGTGTGTGCTGGCTGCCTGAGCTGGAGGGCTCCGTACGCATGCGTGCTAGTTTCAGGCCTAGCCGCTACTCTCATTGGAGATCCTGCCTATCTCCACCGCAGGTTTGAGCACCCCCTACCAAACCTAGGTGCAATTGCAAGAACAGGCCTCTGTGCAATTGCAAGAACAGGGAACGCACGCATGATCATCGAACGGTTCGAATTAGCCAGTGTGCACGTGCCATCTTTCTGTGCGTCAGATTTCCAGGAGTTTCTGAGGTTGTGTTGGCTTTTCCGCTCCCCTTCATCAGGAAGCATGGCCCACAGCAAGTTCCGGAACCCGTGCAGCAGCCGCGGGCATACAGGATGGTGAAAGTGATAAAGTGTGCCGGGTCATGCATACTTCACACTTTTTATGATACTGCTCACATGCAGTTTATAAGCACGGTATACCCTACGTAGGGGGCCCCCCACCGTGCTTATAACCTGCATGTGAGCAGTATTAGAAAACGTGTGAAGTGTGCATGACCCCGGGGGGCCAGACTCTGGGGTCCGGACTTGAAATAAAGCCACACAAGCTCAGGCCTCACAACCTCCTCATGAGGTGATCACAACCTCAGGCCTTCAAGATCAGGTGAACGGGTGAAAGTGCTACAATTACCCATGCCATATAGCTCGCATCCTGCAGCTTACCTGCGCATGCATGTACATATGTTTGGGTGCACCCAACCGCATTCCATCTCTAAATTGAGGTCCTGTCCTGAAAGCTTTAAAGGAAATTTCAGGACATACCCTGGGCAAGCCCTACGCAGTGCTTCTTCCTGCTGGTGATCAGGCCTGGCACAGCGCGGACAGGAATATTCAAAAGGAAGATGGGGCCGAGAGCCCTATATATACAGTATGGGCTATACGACCACCCCAAAAGTCCCGTGGATTTTAGCCCGGACAGGGGACACCAGGGTCGACATTTAAAGGGAAAAGTGAAAATGTATCAGTCTCAGGCCCCCGGTGGCCTAACAGTCACGTGTCGACATCGTAACAGACCCAGGTGGTAAGTACTTTAAGTGTGGACATCCTAAGAGACCCAGGTATACGTGATACGGGGGTACGTAAGTACACGTGTACCTGTACAGCGGGATGTGGCCCTCTGGAAGACTGCACCCAGCACCGGCTCGAGCTCCTCATCTCCTCATCTCGTTCACGCATCTAGGATCCCACAGCCACTACGTAGTATCGCACAGTATACTGGCTTGCAAGCCAACCAATTGGAGCTGCAGCGTATACGACCTTCCAACTTTAATTGGGGACTCCAGGGGGGTTGTTCCTCGACCCTTCCATGATGCTTCCATTCCAACAGGAAACCACTTACTCACGGGCCACCAGGGAATTGAATAGGCATTAACGCTCGGGTCCGGCACCCCGGAAAAACTTGTTTAGCTCAGGACGAGCCATGAACTTGGCAAGGTGGATACGCAGGTATCCCACCAAGCCTGAGTCCGAGAAGTGTGCTCATCGAGCATTTGTACCCCCGGTCGGGCCAAACGGCCTCTCCCCAAGTATGGGAACTGATCGAACGTTCGATCAGCGTCGTGATTCACGACTGCAACCGCACATGCTCAGACACACACACGCAAATACTTACCCCTTTGTTCCCGTTCTTCTTTCTTCCTCACTCCTTCGTTTCCCCCTTCTCTCGGGGCCCCCCTCCCTTTTCCTTCTTCCTCTTCCTTTTCTTTCTGCTTTTCTTTCTTTTTCGCTTCTTCCCCACCTTTTCTCCTCCGCCCTTCCCTTTCCTTCTCTCCGTAGATTGCAAATAACACTTCCCCCCCCTCCCCCTTTTTCCTCTCGCGTCTTGCACCACCCTCCCCTCTGCTCTTTCTCCGCCCCACTATCTCCTCCCCCCCCCCCTCTCTCCTGTGCGCGCGCCCGCGTGCATGTGTGTGTGTGTGTGTGTGTGTGTGTGTGTGTGTGTGTGTGTGTGTGTGTGTGTGTGTGTGTGTGTGTGTGTGTGTGTGTGTGTAGGGGGGGTGATTTATCCCGTACGGGCCACGCGTGAGGGCCGAGCTGGTCGACCCTTTCATGTTCACAGGGAAATTTGAGTATATCACTCTCCCTTTTATATTGTTCGGACCTCCCTAGCCTCTCCCCCACCACTTGTCAGCTTCCACATTCTCGTACACGTATTTGGGGAGACCTGCAGGTTGATCAGGGTTAAGAGGGAAGGAACTAACGGTTGACCACAACTATACATGTAATCAGCGCGCCGCGGCATGTCTTGAGCCGGTCCTTCGGAGGACTGGGGCATGGCGTAGGTTTCACGAAAGCGAGATGATAGTCACGAGCTCAAACGAATGTCAGCACGCGGATTCCTAGTGCTCCATTGGACACGTGTACGTGTTTGCTCAGATGAAACGGAAATGACCGGGTATCGATTGGGAGCTCATGAAACGGAAAGGCCCGAGGAAACGGGTGGTGGAAGCCTGCAAGGGAGCTCGAGCTCTACAAAGACGACACACACGCAGCGGAGGGGGGGGGGGCAAGGGGGGAAAGCACTGATAATTGAAGTTTGCTGAAGCGTTGACGGGCGACTTTCATGGGGTAAAGTTAGTGCTTAAAATTCTGTTGTGAGCGCTGTAGCTACTTACAACTGCCTGATCGCAATTTGAAGTGAAGCACCCCTGGCCGAGGTGTCCGTGACAGAGGCTGGATCATCGTCCAGCAGTTCAGCAGTCCTTGCATCAAGGACTCTATTAGAAGCTGTACATCTAAAAGCTAAACTCTGCCTTAAGGCAGAGCGTCGAATGTCAACAAGGAGTCCTTGGGCCCTAAACAGCGTTTCCCCGCTCCAGCCTAGCTAGAAGTTGGTTAGCGGAAGGGGAGGCAAATTGTGTTCCACGAAACAAAGATTGTTGCTTCTCATGCGCCGTCAAGTGGCAAGCTCGTGGAGCAAAGCTGCAGTGGTAGTGGTACCAGTGGTATGCAGCAGCTGCCTGTAGTATGAGTCATACTACAGGCAGCAACGTCATACTATGACGTTGCTCGACGTAGATTGCTGGCGAAAAGGGCCAGCTTTAGCCCCGGCCTTGTACTGCTGCTGAGCTCTCAGCGCTCCTCAATCCAGGGCTCTCAGCGATTGCACTGCTGGGCTCAGCGATTTCGGGTTAACCTATATAGTCCGGCTGGGCCGGGGCAAAAACGAAATCTGGCAAGCAGCGTGTCGACAGGGCCCAACAGCATCAAGGCCCTAGGGGACTTGAAGATCTCCATCTCCATCTCAAGAGAGCGCATGCATATGTTCCGACCGGCCCAGTGTATATACTCTGTTGATTATCGTAAAACTAGTAGGAAAGGGAGGTTTGGGCCCCACACAAAGACGCCAACGTTCACCACCAGTCTACGACCACTTACTGGCCGCCACAGGATCAACTCAACCTCACATCCTGATCATTCCCGAGAGTTTCTTTCTCCACCTGTCTATATTTCCTAGTGCATGGGTATAGCTACGTAGCAATCCTGAGGCCATCCTTCTCCAGGGCCTTATTCTCAAAGGTCCCAATCAGTGCTGGTAGTTCTACAAGTACTCTCTATCTACCAGTACCCTCTAGAGGTGCTCAATCGCTCCGTTTTGTGAAAAAGTTCGATAGAATTCGATGAAAATCTTTATCGTAGTACGTGATGTAGGCACAAGGCGTCCAGACCATCGTCATGCATCCTCACTGCCATCGATGGCGGAGCCACGCGTCATGCCTCAGTAGACAACAGGGGTCTCATATTATCGGGTTCCGAGTCTGAGGGACGCCCAGCCCGGGGGACCGCAGCCTCAGCAGCCTTGGGTTTAGCCAGGGAGCGGATGCGGCGCGACTTGTCCAGGACGTGGGACCAGAAGTATGTGAAGATGCGATGAAGAGGGTTTCCCATGTTTGGCTGAGCGCAGTAGTGCAGGGCCAAGTAGGTGAGCAACCGCATGATGGCGCCCTGCTCCGCCACGCGCCACCAGTTTTACAACACCATCTCTGTGCAAGATGTGATTCAAATGAGACTGAAGTCTGGGCCTTGGCTCCTCGCTCACCCCTTCTTTTCGGCCCCCCTTTAGATGTGTGCCCCGAAGTGCATGATGAGATCCATACGTGCAGATCTCCATCTTTAGAATTACAAGTGATGCAAATTCTATCTCCCTCTTTCTCCCCTCGGCTTTTGTTTCTCCATCTGCTGTTGTTGTAGACCCGTGTGTTTGCAAACAGGGTGGATGATGTTTGCTTCCCTGTGAGTACCTTACACAGCCGGCCTCTTTCAAGGCCTCCTGCTCCCTCGCCTACCCCACTCCCCGGTTGTGTGTCCCACCCCACCGGTTGGATGGGGCTACAAGCCTGTTCTTGTGTCACTTCCCCTCCACCCACCGAGTTTGTGTCGGGACAGGGCAACTACTTTGTCCAACTACGTTGCCAACATGCCCCCATGCAAGGCTGCAAAATGCCTTCGCCTGTGTTGGTGGACGAAAATTGACGCCCTTTCCTGCTCTTTGTGCTACTTCCCTTCCTTGCACAATATACACATTTCAGAAAAGCCCCTTCCCATGACAAGGATGCAAATGTCAGTCCCTCCCACACCCCTCAATCTTCTCCCAAACTCCAGCCCCCGGCCATGCAGGTACAACTTCACGCTAACAGTCTGACTGCATCTGCTGCCTCTTGCACCCTCTCCCTCCCTCCCTTTCCTCCCCCTTTTCTCCCCCCCCTCTGTCCACCCCCCTCTCTCTTTCCCCCCCTCCCCCCCTCCCTCTCTCCTACCCCCTCCCCTTCTCCTCCCCCCCCTCTCTCTCTCTCACACACACACGCGCACACACACACACACACACACACACACACACCCCCGTCTCTCTCGGCGCTGCTTTCTTCATGCAAGCCTGGCCCGTCCAGCGAGGCCTTCGTCCCCTGCACTTGCAATGAGAGCAGCAACACATGGGAAGGGGGAGCACAAGCGAGGGACATAACGAGACCATCTGTTGGCAAATGCTTGGACAAATGGGACAAGCCTCCGCACCATGGCAAATAAGATTATGTAGGCGCGCTCCACGTATCCTGCGCAGTAGGAGTTGATATCGATGTCCTCGATCTCAGTGCTGCCCAGCTCGTGGTTCAAGCCGCAGTAGCCCACCCACCACATCGTGCGCATCTTTATGCGCGGTTGCATGTAGTGTGGATAGTTCTTGAACTCCTCAATGACTATGGCCTCTGTCGACCACAAGCTGTAACTAATGCCTGTACCAGCCCCACCTCTGCCCATCACTACTCTGCTGCCTTCCCCTTCCGGGATCATTAGCACGCCCCCCCCCCCTTTACCCCTCTCACACACGCACACACACATCCACACCCACACACACCCAGCCCCCCCCACACACGCGCGCGCACAAACACACAAACGCACACACGCACACACACACACACACACACACACACACACACGCCGTGCGCCCGCGCACAGACACACACACCCACACGCGCAAACACGCGCGCGCGTGCACACACACACACACACACACACACGCACACACACACACACACACACACACAACCATCCGAAGAATTGGACAAGGAAAAACATATGTTTTACACGGCCGCCTGCGTTCACAGACAAGGGAGACTCCTACGGCCGCTTGCGTTCACAGGCAACAAGGGAGCCTCCTTCCCCCCGGGGGGTGGGGGGGGTGCGTGGCGGGGGCGAGGAGGAGCACCGGTGATGACGCGCATGGTCTTGGAGAGGTCGCGGAAGCGCGGCTGCACCCCGTTCAGAAAGCCGCCGCACACCACTGTGGCGGAAACCGCAGCAATCTGGGCGTTCTGGTGCGCCATCAGGATCGAACACAGGTACGCCAGTCCAGACGTATACCAGACCACCAAGACCGCCACTGCATCAATTCAGGGATGTATTGCTCAACCCCCAAAATCCACGTAGTTATTGAGAGGCATCGCTTTATCGCCCATCATTCACATCAACAGAACGGATGCAATGTTTCAGAATCCATCATTCATGTGCCTGGGGGACGAATGGCTTCATCAGGCAGGGAAACAAGAACACCTGTACATATGGAAGAAACGTTGCCTAAAAAGATGGCCTGACCAGCCCCCTTCTCGGGACTTCTTCCCGGATGACGGCAAAGAATGAGGAGGAGACACAGAGATCAAAGGATCTTCGCGGATTGTTATGGGACCGCACCAACATAGTAATCAAGGAAATGGATTTCGGGCAGAGTCAGGGTGTAGTAGACGGACAGGAAGATGGCTGGCTGCACAAAAACGTCCACGAGATGTAGAGTCGCATGCCCACAGAAGTAGGCTCCCGTGCTCAAACCTGAAATCAACCTTCACGCCTTTCACTATTCCAATGGAAAAACAGCGCATGCTCACCCATGGGCATTCACGCACTCACTCTCCCGCGCGCGTGCGCGGGCGCGCACACACACAAACACACACCCACTCTCCCTCTCTTGCTCCCTTCCCCCCTTCTCCCCCCCCCCCTCTCTCTCTCTCTCTCTCTCTCTCCATCTCTCTCGCTCACACACACACACACACACACACACACACACACACACACACACACACACACACACACACACACACACACACACACACACACAGCCCCTCCCAACACAGGTTGGAGGGAGGGGACTATTATCCTATGCTTACGTCTGCGTTCCATTTGATGCCGCCCGATATGCAGAACCGATAACTTCACATTAACAACAAAGAGCAGAGGGCTAAATGGCAAAGCACGGACGAAACGCCCCTCACGCCCAAAACAGTGGCGACCCTCCCCCCCCCCCCCCTTTTAAAAAAAGCGCAAACGTTTCTCTTTCGTTACCATCATCGTTCGAGAGCATAAAAATGAGTATGTCAAGAAGATGTAAGGAGCATGTTAGGAGGATTTAAGGAGGACGGAAGGTGCATGTAAGGAGGACGTAAGCAGGACCTGGGGAGGCAATAATTATTATAGGGAGAATGGTAGGCGGACATTGACGTACGCAGGATTGTGAAAGAGGATAGGAAGAGGAAATAAGGAAGACACCGGCAGATGTAACGACGATATGAGGAGGCCATGATGAGCAAATAACGACGGAGCACACGGGGGAAATGAGGAGATGTAACGAGGACATATATGGAGGGCACGAAGCAAGGGTAACGAGGACTTATGGATGAGGTATACGACGAAGGGGTGAACGACGAGGATAAGGTGAAGGTGGCGCTCACCGCTGGCAGACTCTCGCCAGAAGATGAGGCGGTCCTTGCCGAAGACTTGCAA
Source organism: Botryococcus braunii (assembly GCA_002005505.1). Taxonomy (NCBI): domain Eukaryota; kingdom Viridiplantae; phylum Chlorophyta; class Trebouxiophyceae; genus Botryococcus; species Botryococcus braunii. Next base: position 67,363 of record MVGU01000530.1, read on the forward strand.
GGAGGATATGACTGAGATGCAGGCCAGCAGCAGCATGGCCATCACCGCATTCCCCCTCACGGTCTCCAAGTCCCAGGCCGTGCCCTGCACAGCACCTGCCCCCGTCCTCCCACCCCTCTCCTCTCATGCACCTTCCTAACGTTTACTGCTGGACAACCTCCCTATCAGCGCTCAACATCCACAAATGTTGCAAGAAGCATCCTGCTGAGAAGTACACCCCATGCAACTCCTACATGTCTTTGCAAGGGGTCCTGTTCTTGCTTGAGGGGCGGTCGAGGGGTGCTTGGGGGGGGGGGGGCGGTTTGTTTACACGTGCAGTCTCACCCTTTTGAGCCTTCGATTTCAAAAAAGGAAGATTGAGATACATCGGTCTGATGCCCGGGCAATGCGACAGGCGTCTTGCAAGGATTTCCCGCACAAAAAAGTATAAGCACTGAATGGCACGATAAACCCGTGGGCACGCGTTTGCCGCTAGTTATACCTTGCGATCGAACTCCGATAATCGATGTCTTTGGAACTCAGCAAGCCTTATATCCCTGTAGTGCTTGCAAAACCGGTACTTATATGCGAAATGTTGAGACGATTTCAAGCTGAGACAAGCATAAGAGTCAGCCTTGCATATTTTAGCGATCCATGTGTGTGGTGAAACACGGACAAGTACTAGGTATAAACCCAGCTCTGGGCTGGGGACACCTTTACTGACCGACACAGCGCTGTTGAAGTGGGCCCAGCACACATTCACGCACAGTTTCCCCCTCCCCTTCTCTCTCTCTTCTCTCTCTCCTCTCTCTCTTCTCCTTCTCTCGCTCTCCTCTCTCTCTCTCTCTCTTCTCTTCTCTTCTCTCTCTCTCTCTCTTTCTCTCTCTCTCTTTCTCTCTCTCTCTCTCTCTCTCTCTCTCTCTCTCTCTCTGTGTGTGTGTGTGTGTGTGTGTTGTGTGTGTGTGTGTGTGGGTGTGTGTGTGTGTGTATGTGTGTGCGCGTGCGTGTGTCTGTGTGTGTATGTGTGTGTGTGTGTGTGTGTTTGTGGGTGTGTGTGTGTGTGTGTGTGTGTGTGTGTGTGTGTGTGTGTGTCTCCCCCTCTCTCACTCCCCCCCCCTCACACATACACACGCACACACACATGCGCGCGGGAATGCACGCATGCACGAGCAAACGTATAGTGGAAGGGAAGAAGCAGGCAGATGGGAGACGGGATGGATGACAGCAGGGGTTCACCAATGACAATTGCGCTGCCGATAAAAAGCAGCAGGTCCACGAATTTGAGGCCCCAGCCCCGCACCCACTTGACACCTGCTCTCCGCAGCAGCAAGCGGAACTGTTTGGAGACCCGGGAACCCTGCGGTACCGCACCCTCTGGCCCCACTCCCATCCAAACAGTAGCCAGTAGACGGTCGTGCCTGAACCAGCCCACACCATCATTCAGCAACCGCAATCAGTCTCTAAGGAACCAAGCAGGGAACCCCTCCGCGGGATTCGGGTCTAGAGATTAGCGCTCTGGTTCAGGGTTAGTGGTTGAAGGTGGGGCAGGTACAAAGTCACACAACCAGAAAGGCTTATGCCTCAGGCTAGGTGATGGGAGGTCCTGAGATCAGGATCCATTTCTAGAAATTGAGGTTCCAGTATCAGTCATGGGAATTCGCTTGTCGGCACTCCAGAGTTCCCGCCATCCAGGGTGTGTAAAGGTATGACGCCAGTTACTGAACGGTACCCCAGTAGTGTCAAAGAATCGGGATGATAGTTTAGGGCTCTCACCCCCATCTTCAATTTCCTAGCGTTAAACTTCTGGGGTGCCGTTCAGTAACTGTCGCCTCACTGTTACTGGCAAGAAGAGAGGATAAAGGGCGCCACATTCCCCCCCCCCCCCCGGGCAGGCCGATCGGAGAGGGGAATGGCATAGACAGGAGCGTACCGTGGGTGTGGATCCAGGACCCCCACGAGGAGCAGCAGGTACAGCAGGAGCTGCTCTTGAGGGGCGCCTCAGAAGGCGGCCCCTCGCCGGGCCCCCCTTCCATGTAACTGGACAGGGACGTGGCAAGCTCCGGGTCCACCCCGTCCCCTCTCTGCAACCCCGCCAGCCCCAGCTGTCGCTACCCGCCCTTTTCGGCCCGCTGGCCCGCTTTGATACCTTAGACTGAAAGAATCGGATGATATCAATGTCCCTCTTCCTTGAAAGTCATCAGGACGGACCAATCACCGAGCGCACCGAGCACTGAGAGAGTGGAAGGGCTAAAAGGCCCTCCATGTGGCAGGGGCAATGGTACCAAGGAAAAGCGGGGTTGTGCGCATGCAGTGGGTGCGGGCATTGTGTTGCCCCTTTTCAACCATGCACACCGTATCAGAGATGAAAATATGCAAATGACGACTGATTGAAAACAGTAAAACTCGGCCTGAGAGTTCGTGTGCAATAAATGCGTATATCTGAAGGCGGATGCTCCCAATAACCTTGTCCTTTGCAGTGTTCCAAGGTAGACGTGGCTCGGCATGCATGCCCGCTAATTCAAAACGCAGGAACACAGGGCATCTGCACTTACGCTCGCGCGAATCCGAGCACACTGAAATGCTGCTCATATGGACACTTGCGGTGTTTGTTTTCCGTAATGCGCGCAGGCAAGTACTTGTTTCGAGCTCAACTGCCGAT